>CP092881.1:48070223-48408973 GCA_030710605.1 Cordylochernes scorpioides | reverse complement strand
TTGTAAAGAGAGAAAACGAGCTAAACTCAAAACTAAAACGACTTAGAACAGATAACGGAACAGAATTTATCAATAAATACCTTGAAACCTTCATAGAATCCAAAGGAATTAAACATGAACTAACTACACCGTACACCCCAAGAAGCAATGGGAGAGTTGAAAGAGCTAACAGAACACTATTAGACAAAGGCCGAACACTTCTGGCAGACTCCCAATTACCCCTACACTTCTGGGCAGAAGCTGTGAATACAGCTGCATATCTGTACAATCTAACTCCCACAACCAATGACCCAGACACTACCCCTATGGAAAAATGGAAAGGTAAAAAGCCATCCGTCTCTCACATCATGAGATTTGGTTGTGAAGTCTTCTATAAACTCGAGAATCATCAAAGACACAAACTAGAAGCTAAATCTAAGATAAGAATATGTGTAGGCTATTCAAGATGCGGAAGAGCTTATCGAGTATTTGATATCACAGCGAGAGTCATTCTTGAAACCGCAGACATTCACTTCAGAGAGAGCAATAATGTCATCTCGGAAGAAAAACAAAGTGATAATAATACGGACACTGACACATATTTCTTCATTCAGGAGGATGAACAACTGGACAATCATGTTCTATCAGATGTTGATATTGAAGAGCCAGCACCAGATACCATGATCAACAGACAGACAGAGTCAAGTGGATCAGACAGACCATAAAGAACTTGAACAATACCTAAAAGATTGGATGACTACGTTCTGGCTACTACGAATAAAACCATTCCGAAAGACTATGATGAAGCCATCGCATGCGAAGACAAGAAACATTGGGAGAACGCAAGGCTTGAGGAAATACAGAACATGTACTCACATCAAGTATGGGAACTGGTACCTAGACCTGTAAACGCTAAAGTTGTCAAAAGTAAATGGGCGTTCAAAATATCTAAAGACCAAGAAAACAAAAACAAAACTTACAAAGCTAGACTTGTTGCAATGGGATACAACCAAATCCCAGGAAGAGATTACAACGAAAGTTTCAGCCCTGTAATTAGAAATGCCACCCTCAGGACTATTTTGTCAATGGCAGCAACAAAAGATTCAGTCATTAAACTATTTGATGTGAAAGCAGCCTATCTAAATGGAAACATTAAAAACACAATATTCATGGAACAACCTGCTGGATTTGTCCAAGACAGAAACAAAGTTTGCAAACTCAACAAAAGTATTTAGTGCCTACCTCAATCCGGAAGATCGTGGTATGAGAGATTCAGTCAAGTACTTCCTGACTGTGGACTGAAAAAACTTAAATCTGATCCTTGCCTATTTAAATGGAAGAATGAAGACAAATACTTCTATGTAGGGATATATGTTGATGACTTTATCACTGTCTCAGATTCTGAAGATACCTCAAACAGATTCATCAATAAATTGAGACATCACCTGGAAAAAAGGATGTAACATGTAAAGGCATGTTTTTGGGAATCAAGATCATACAAGACAAGGAGGGAATTTCGCTACAGCAAAGCCACTATGTACAACAAATATTGCAGAAATATGGAATGGAAACTTGTAAGGAAGTTCCAACACCAGGTTCCAAAGAAATCAATTTGGACAATCATATTGAAGATGACAATTGCGATCAGCACACTTACCAAGAAGCCCTTGGAATGCTAATGTTTCTAGCTGTTAACACCTGACCCGACATCGCTTACATCACTAGCAAACTTTCACAGTACCCCAGACAACCAAAACAGATGCACTGGACAGCAATCAAAAAAGTGATGAGATACCTACGAGGAACAATTGACCTAGGAGTGAAATTTGAAAGAGGGAAGACTGGAATCCTGAAGTCCTACACCGATGCCAGCTGGTCGACCACTCATGATGGAAAATCCTACGGCGGATATGTATTGAAGCTCGGCGAAGCAACTATAGACTGGAAAAGCAGTAAACAACCACTCGTCGCCCTCTCCACAATGGAAGCGGAAATGATAGCTGCTTGTGAAAGCTGCTGTCAAATCAAGTGGATAATAAACCTGCTACGAGAGCTGGAAGAATGGAATTTCATGGAAAAACCAACTGCGATCTATACAGACAGTCAGTCATTGATCAACTGGATCTCCAGCCCTAAACAAAGCAGTCGCTGTAGACATATCAACAGAAAGTACCACTTCTTGAGAGACTGTTATGAATCCAGAGACATCTGCCTTCTGTACAAGCCATCTCAGGACCTGGAGGCGGATATCTTCACAAAGGACCTATCCCGAGACCAGATGAAGAAACACCTGGAGAACCTCAGCATCGTGGGAATAAAGACAAAGTAAGGAGGGAATTGTTACGCAAACTTTGAATTTTATCATCATCGATGCTGACGTCACTTCCAACTTCTACCTTCAACCTTTCTGTTATGTTTTATCGCTAGCTTGTTTTAACAATATTTGCATTGGAGCAAGTCGTTCCTTAAATAAATATATATTTGTTTATATCTAAAGGGATGTCCTCGTAACTACTAATTACGTGAGTACAAAAACAACTAGAAATCCTTAAAAAAGAAACATCGTATTTTTGCTAAGCCTATATCAAAAACGTACATCGTTTGGTATTTAATTCAAGGCAAATTTTCAACTTAAAAACAAATCGCTATCAAATATAAGTCAAGAAATAAATATTAAATAAATTTATATGCACATTAAATTGGCAATCAAAAAAATATATAACTTACAATTTGAAAATTATAACTTGATAATATATTCAAATATTTTTTCATATCAAATAAAAAAATTCAAATTCAAAATTATAATTCTGAATTTTAATAATTATAATAATCTGAATTTTAATATCTCTAAAGGATATATAATTTTTTTCAATACAATATATTCTCAAAATGGACTCAATTAAAGCACCCGAATTTTGGCCAAACGATTCAGAATTGTGGTTCATAACATTTTTATTGAACAAGCCAAATCCAATTACAAATGATGACACCAAATTTTCTTATTTAATTTCACTTTTACCTCTATCAACTGCCATAGAGGTACGTGAATTCATTGTATCACCTCCACCAGACAATAAATACGACGCGCTAAAGAAAGCCATAATTAAATGTACAGCTGACAGCGAATTTAAAAAACTACAGCAATTGTTGACTCAAGAAGAACTTGGAGACAGACTGCCTAGCCAATTATTACGCCGCTTAAGACAATTGGTTGGAGAAAGCAAAGCCGTCAGTGACACAACATTAAAAATGCTCTGGATGCAACGTTTACCTAAAAACATCCAAATAAGTCTGACAACGCAAGAGCAAGCATCTCTAAACTCTCTAGCAGATTTAACTGATAGAGTGATGGAGATTACTTCTTCACCATCTTCAAGTACTTCGACTTTAGAAAAGGAACTGGCATATTTGCGTGCGGAAATTTCAGCATTGAAAATTGACCTTAACAAGAAGAAAGAAAGAATATCTCGTTCAAGATCCAGAATATCATCTTCATCTCGAAAATCTTCCCCAAACAGTTATAGAATGTACAATCCAAAAGGCTCTTGGTGCTGGTATCATTTTCGATTCAAGCACCATGCAAGAAAATGCATCTCACCTTGTACTTTCAACAAAAAAGCAAAGAACCAGCAGGAAAACTCCAACAATCAGTAAGCCCGGTGGTTACAATAATAAAATGGTGATTGTAGCAATAATAAAAGCCACCGTCTATTTATCACTGACTACCGCAACAAAATTAGTTTTCTCCTTGACACAGGTGCAGAGATCAGTGTCCTGCCTCCTCGTCCTGAAGATAGACGGTATGGTCCAACAAAATTTACTCTCACAGCAACAAACAATTCACCTATGAAGACTTATGGCGAAAGATTCCTTAATCTTGATCTAGGACCTCGTAGAGATTTCAAATGGAGATTCATAATAGCAGACACAAACAAAGCCATTCTAGGAGCTGATTTCATAGAAAACTTTGGAATAATTCCAGATATCAAAGGAAAGGTTATAATTGATTCTTTAACGAAACTACGCAAGCGTGCATCAATTACAAATTTCAACTCACTTTCTCGGAAGTGCTCAATAAACAGCTATGAAGACAAATTTTTGAACATTCTCTCTCATTTCCCTCTCTAACTAAGCCTCCGTCATATTCCACACCAGCCAAGCATTCAGTCACTCATCATATTACCACAAAAGGACAACCAACATTCTCCAAACCAAGACGGCTGAAACCAGAAAATTTTAAAATTGCCAAATCAGAATTTGAGCACATGATGGAACTAGGTTTATGCAAGAGAGGAGACGGAGCATGGGCATCACCTTTACATCTAGTCCCTAAGAAAAATTGTATAGACTAAAGACCATGTGGCGACTAAAGAAGACTAAATTCTGTGACCCAACCTGATTGTTACCCCATTCCGCAAATTCAGGATTTCACCCAAAGCCTTCATGGTTGTACAATTTTCAGCAAAATATATCTCGTGAAGGAGTACCACCATATTCCAATTATCCAAGAAGACATACCCAAAACGGCAATAACTACGCCATTTGGTCTATTTGAATTCACACGCATGAACTTTGGTTTAAAAAACGCAAGCCAAACATTTCATAGATTCATGGATGAAGTAACAAAAGGTCTAGATTTTGTCTTGGTTTACATTGATGACGTTTTGATCGCCAGTAAAAATGAAATAGATCACATTCAGCATCTACATACAATCTTCAAAAGACTTTCCGATCATGGATTAACAGTCAATATATCTAAAAGCGTTTTCGGAAACCTTCACTAGAATTTCTTGGACACATCATTGACAACAAAGGAATAAAACCTCTTCCTGAGAAAATAAGAATCGTTAAAGATTTTCCTCAATCAATTCGACCCGTCAGCTCCAGATTTATTGGTCTTGTAAATTTTTATCACAGGTTCATAAAAAATTCAAGTTATATTTTAGCTCCGCTTTATTCACTTTTAAAAACTAAATCTTCC
Source organism: Cordylochernes scorpioides (assembly GCA_030710605.1). Lineage (NCBI taxonomy): Eukaryota > Metazoa > Arthropoda > Arachnida > Pseudoscorpiones > Chernetidae > Cordylochernes > Cordylochernes scorpioides. The sequence continues at coordinate 48,404,013 of CP092881.1, read as the reverse complement.
AATGCATCATTAAATTGGGGGGGGGGGACTTCAGACACATTAGAAGCTTTTCAAAACATCAAAAATGCTCTTGCAGAAAACACACTTTTAAACTTTCCTCAGCCCAATTCTACATTAAGTGTACTGGTTAATGCCTCCAACGTTGCTGTTGGTGGTGTCCTCCAACAACTGAATGACACTGCATGGGAACCAATTTCATTTTTTTCAAAAAAGCTATCCCCAGCAGAGACGAAATACTCAGCATTCGACCGGGAACTCCTAGCTGCATTCCTTTCTGTTAGGCATTTCTCATACTTTCTTGATGGAAAAACATTCATGCTTTTTACAGACCACAAGCCTCTAGCGTATGCCTTCACATCAAAATCTGAACTTTCACCTCGTCAAGAACTTCATCTCAACTACCTTTCACAATTCTCCATGGACATACGCTATGTTAAGGGAAGTGAAAACATTGTAGCTGATACCCTTTCAAGAATTGAAATTGAAACTTTCAATCACACGAATGTTAATCTAGATCTTAATGCATTCCCTGAAATTCAAGAGAAAAGGACAAAGAACTAAAAACTCTCATTAATAATTCAAATTCTTCACAAACAATCAAATTAATAAAACAACAAGTTCCTTTTTGCAATAAATTAATATACTGCGATGTTTCTACGGGGAGTCCCAGACCTTTCGTGCCTGAAAATTTCCGACGCCAAATTTTTGATTATCTCCATAATTTGTCTCATCCAGGAAATCGTGCAACAAGAAAACTAATAACTCAAAAATACTTTTGGCCCAAAATGAATCAAACAATAAATCATTGGTCAAAGTCCTGTTTAGATTGTCAGAAAAGCAAAATTCACAGGCATACAATTACAAAACACTGAATTTTTCCTCTCCCATCAAACTCGCTTTGAACACGTTCATCTTGATTTAATAGGCCCCTTACCCCATTCTGAAAATTGTACCCACATTTTGACTGCTATAGACAGATATTCAAAATGGCCTGAAGCCTTTCCGATTTCGGACAAAACTGCACTAAGCGTAGCAAAAGCTTTTTTGGTTTTCTTCGGTTGGATTTCTAGATACGAAGTTCCAGCAACAATAACTACTGACCAAGGTCGTGAATTTGAATCTCATCTTTTCAAGGATCTCACTCCACTCATTGGCACCAACAGAATACGAACAACGGCATACAACCCTGCAGCAAACGGTCTTGTCGAACGCTTGCATCGTCAAATTAAAGCTGCAATCATGGCGAGCGGAAATACTATTAATTGGATAGATGCTTTGCCTCTAGTACTGCTAGGCATCAGAACATCCTACAAAGAAGACCTGAAATGCACAACTGCAGAAATGGTTTTCGGGACAACTTTAAATCTTCCAGCTGATTTACTAACCAATTCAGAATTTAAAAACCCCGATCCATCAAATTTTGTCACTCAATTAAAAATTTATATGAGTAGAATTCGACCTCAACCAACAAGACAAACAAACTAAAACAATATTTTTTCTCATAAAGACTTAGACACCTGCTCACACGTCTTTATAAGAAAAGATTTTGTAAAAAGAGCATTATTTCCACCATACGAAGGTCCATTTCCAGTGGTATCAAGATATTCGAAGACATTTACAGTTAAAATCAATGACCAAGACAAAGTCATTTCTGTCAACAGACTAAAGCCTGCATTCATAGAAAACACCCCTCAAAGTTTCCACGATTCTTCAATTCTGCCACCTATGCCCGACAGTGCTGAGGAAACTACACCTAAAACAAGTAGCTACACCACTCGCTATGGACGCCACGTACGTTTACGACTTTAAGTCTTCACTGGCGGGGGAGTGATGTAGCGGCTCCCAAATATTAACTTTTCATATTTTCATTATAAGATTTAATTTGTTTAATAACTATTTATTTCAAATATTAAATTAAATTATATTTTAAATATATAATGCTTATAAAATATACTTTATTAAAATTATATGAATTAACATTAATATCATAATAATTGTTGTCATATCAAGATAATAAAATAATTTTACATCATTCTAAATATAAATCATAAATCATATAAAATGTAAATATTTATCTATAATATATCAACCACATATATCTATTATAATAACGTATAGAATCAATAAGGATAAGTTTCTTTATTTGTAAAATCAATTCGAGCTTTCGGGCGCAAGCAGCCCTTCTACAGGAATATTGGAAATAATTTCAATTAGACATGTATGTACACATATAGATGGTGTTTTGCTTTGGTCTTGTATAGCGTGAGTTGGATCACATGCCCACGTGATTTAGTTTAAATCTAAGAAAAGCCCCAATAAAGAGAGGCGTTTTTCACCTAGAAATATTGGCTAATTAATAAATCTAGATCCAATATATGCCCTATATTTATTTATACATATATATAAGCTAATTTTTGCATATCTAGGATTATTTATGAAGTTTTTTATTTTATTATTTAAGAAATATTATTGCTATGTAAATTAGTCAATTGGCTGATATTATTAAATGCAAAATTGTTAAATGGTGTGATGAAGAGAAAACGGATAATTCTATTTTATTTTTTGGACCAGCCTATCATATGTCTCCGGGATATCTATGTGTCTATTTATACTATTATATTTTGATGAAATTAGTGCTTCCAGTATTAATCTTTTATATTTACTATTTATGTTTGTGTAATGAATATTAGGGTTTGCTAGGTTGAAATCGTGATCTGTGTTTCTGATATGTTGTACTATTAGGGATTTGGGGTCTTTGTTTTTAATGTTTCTTCTATGTTCGTCTATTCTGTCTTTTATATGTCTGCCTGTTTCACCTACATATACATTATTACATTGGTTGCATGGTATGGAATATACGGCTTTGCTATTGTATAGTTTTGATATAGGAATACTATTTCTGGTAATGGGGTTTCTTATTATGGTTGCTATACTTGGGTTGCTTTCATAATATGTTCTAATACCGTGTTTGCTTAAAATTCTGGCTATATTGGTACTACTATGGGAATAGGGAATTAAACATATTGATTTATAAACATGATTATTTCTTATAAGAGAGGAATTATAGAAGTGTCTTAATTATCTAACATTTTATAATCTAGAAATGATATTTGACCACACACACACAGATACCAAAAGAACTTCAACATGTAGTATACAACAATTTAACCCCGTCTGATAATTTGTATTAAATAAATGTAATTAAAGGTTGATTTTACAATAAATAATTTGTTATCTGACTCCGCCCAGAATTCCATGCCGCCCACAATGCAAAGGTTCAAGGCAGCTCTATAGTGCAAGCCATCAAGGCGCCGGTTTTAAATATCGCATGTTGCAAAGGTTCAAGGCAGCTCTATAGTGCAAGGCATCTAACCACCGGTTTTAAATACCGCAGGTTGCAAAGGTTCAAGCTGCTCTATAGTGCAAACCATCTAGCCACCGGTTTTAAATACCGCATATTGCAAAGGTTCAAGCTGCTCCACAGTGCAAGACATCTAGCCACCGGTTTTAAAGGCCGGTGTTTGCAAAGGCTACATCTAATAAATTAAAAGATTTGGTGTGGGGCTATTAAGTAATTTTAGTACTCTATTCTTCAAATTTACTCAAACCTATGGCCAGAGTGAAAACCATCTAGCCACCGGTTTTAAATACCGAGGGTTTCGAAGGCTCAAGACTGCTCTATAGTGCAAGCCACCGGTTTTAAATACCGCAGGTTGCAAAGGTTCAAGACTGCTCTATAGTGCAAACCATCTAGCCACCAGTTCTAAATACCGCTTGTTGCCAAAGTTCAAGGCTGCTCCACAGTAAAAGCCATCTAGCCACCGGTTTTAAATACCTCAGGTTGCAAAGGTTCAAGTCTGCTCTATAGTGCAAACCATCTAGCCACCGGTTTTAAATACCGCATGTTGAAAATGTTCAAAGCTGTTCCACAGTGCAAGCCATCTAGCCACCGGTTTTAAATACCGCTTGTTGCAAAGGTTCAATGCAGCTCCACAGTGCAAGCCATCTAGCCACCTGTTTTAAATACCGCAGTTTGTAAAAGTTCAAGGCTGCTCCACAGTGCAAAATATCTAGCCGCCGGTTTTAAATGCCGCAGGTTGCAAAGGCTACATCTAAGAAATAAAAAGATTTCGTGTGGGGCTAATAAGTATGTTTAGTACTCTGTTCCTTGTATTTACACAAACCTATGGCACGGAACTTAAATAACAATCCAAAATTATAAATTCTTCGTTAATATCGTGTTCCTAATTCTTTCTCTAAATAATAAGTCTTCTTCTGAAATTGTTTAAAAAAATTCCTCCATAAAAAAACGACATTATTTATTTATTACCAGTTGCAAACAAGACACGCTATATCCGATCTGGATAATTGCGCGTGAAACTATTTACAATAATTCATATTGTAGTAGAGTAGGTAACAGAATTGTCTAAAAGAAAATAAGCAATTAAGAAAAAGAGCATTGAATAAACATATACATTAAACAAAAAAGCAAAAACATAAGCAGATAAAATAAATCGTAAAGTAGTTATTTACAGTATGTTAAGCAATGATGGAAGTCTATTTAATGAAGTTATCTGTAATAATTAGTATCGTGGAGAGAGAAAGTTGATCAAGTTGAGCTATTTACAATGAGTTATGTTCTGAAATAACTTATTAATTATTTACATTGATGTAAATCAAGTTGCATAGTAGTGTAGTTCCTCAAGCTGCATGAATCTGTCTATTTATAATAAAAAGTCTGCAGAACCTATTAAATTTCGTATATCTTTCCCTATTATAAACTATCTGACCCAGGTAGGTTCTTTCCTTCTTGCTCTGCTGTCTTAGGTTTGACACCAGTGGGCATGAGTTCAGAATGTGTTGGGGGTTTTTTTCTTCCGCTCCACAAGAGCATATGGGCGAATCTATTTTTCTAATTCTGAAGAGATATGATTTGAAGTTACCATGACCCGTAAAAAATTGAACATTGTAAAAATTTGGTTTGATAAATTTTGGTGTTTTTGAGGAGGTGAAAAAAGTTTGAAATTATTGTTGGATTCTTCATAGTATTTCTGTGATTTTCTTTCAATATAGTTAGCAATTTCTTTTATGCTTGATAAATTAAATATATTGTAGCCTATTTCATTTTTCAATATGTTGGATTCTATGTAATCTGGGAGTTTTGGTATTTTTGTTAATATATGTGATAATCTGTATATAGCAATATGTAACCCCACCACAATCTATGCAATGTATCGTCAAATCTATATATATATATAAATGAATGTCTGTCTGTGTGTGTGTACTCTATAGATTCAAAAACCATACATCCAATCGCCGTGAAATTTTGGGATATTATTAGGTATATCCCCGGAAAGGTTTTCGAAAAATAATTTCTTGAATATCTTGAATATTGAATATCCTTAGAGTTATTTGTAGATTTGTAGCTTTAACTCGCAAGCAGCGCCACCTTGCGACGGAGATAGGCTTAGGTCAGCCCCACCCCCTGTCGAGAAAATGTAATCGTCCGGCCGCTGGCCGGATGGACAGTCCAAGTACCCACCAACCAATCAGAGAGGTCAAGATGTCCTGGCGCGCGGGGCCATAGTTGGTGACACAGCTGTGCCAAGTAGACAAGAAAAAAAGCCTCGAGGGGGCTTGCCCAAGATGACCTCCGGGAACTTCGTCCATCTTCCATAAACGACCATGATTTTATTCAACTTATCGAGTATTTTTCAAGGGACCGGGAAAAAATGTTCACTAGATAAAACGATGATTTTATAATGTAGAAAATTAGGAAACACAAAATTCTGAATGACACGGCACACAGGGACCGGGAAAAAATGATCACTTTATCGAGAGATTCAAATTTACGAGTTTCAAATTATCAAAATATATCTTTTTTTTAATAAGTTTATAGATAATTGTTTTAACAAATGTTCGTTAGACAAACCTTTACTCGGGTGCGGATTAATATTGATTTTATTCAACTTATCGAGTATTTTTCAAGGGACCGGGAAAAAATGTTCACTTTATCGAGAGATTCGTTAGACAAACCTTTACTCGGGTAAAACCCGGGCGAAGCCGGGTACATACGCTAGTATTTAATAAAGGTTAGGCTTCGCGAAAAGGGAATAACAATTAACATGATTGCATCATCCAGTAAGTAAAGGTCACTGCCCAGGACCCATAAAACTACATTTCAAAGACCTTCTTCTTCCTGGAAGATTGTAATCATGGCGACAATGGAGGTACTAAGCCAATCACAGTTAAGCATGACAAATCAACAACCAATCACCTTTAAGCATGACCAACTAATAGCGAATCAGAAGAAAACACGTGGAAGGATCTCCACCAATGAGAAGCCGAGAGAGTTAATGGCGATGATCTCGGACAAGAAGTTAAGAGAAGGTAGGTGACCGTGCTAGAAGCTAGGTGTGCTCAACTTAGGCTCCAACCAAGGTAGTGTCCGCTCCATCATGTGAAAGGCAAAGTACCTCCTCCAGTTTCATCCCTCTCTCCCTTTCGCAAAGTCTATTTTCTATCCCATCCTGGTGTGCTCGTTATTCCCCTGTGGAAACCCACCATTCGACCAAGACTGCGCCATCAATCACCAATTCAACATAATCCGACATAGGATTCACCACAATTCACCAAACTCACAGTAAGTCGACAGGAGTCAACAGGATCCCACAGTAATTCGACAGGATCAATCGAAATATTATAGTGAGAGTCGACAGGATTCAACCCGAATATTATAGAGAGTCGACAGGATCAATCAAAATATTATAGAGAGTCGACAGGATCAACCCTGATTATTATATATACGTGTAGAGTTTGACGATGTTGTGGTATAGGCCTGTATGCAGTGTTTTAGAATATTGTACTGCAGGGAATTTAGTTTGTCTTTGGCTTTCTTGCTTATAAATGGAAACCATATTGTTTGACCATATGTTATTGTACTTCGGAATATTGTCTTGAATAAAGTTAATTTTCGTCTGCATTCTAGACCCCATGATTTCTTTATTAAACTGAGTAGGCAACCGCTAGCTCTAGTAGTTTTGTCGACGATTTCATTAATGTGTGGCATGAAGTCCAGCTTGTTCTACTTCGATGATTTTTCAAGGTCAATCCCAAGATCTTAAGGGTTTCGACAGGTATAGCTATTTTGTTATTGAGGGATTTTGTATCATTTTTGCAATTATATAAATATAATATTTTCGTTTTGTCTTTTGATATCTGTAATTTACTGTTTTCACACCAGGTATTAATTTCACTATGTACATTGTTAATTGCTGTCTTTAGTTCCAGCATATTATAGTTATGTCGTCAGCATAGCCTACTGTTTCACTGTTATCATCTAGATTGGTGTTTAACAATTCTTCAATCCGTATGTTCCATAATGTGGGAGCTAGTGGTCCTCCTTGTGGACATCCTTTAGTTAGTTTTTTAGTAATATTGTCAAGAAGCTAAGCGGCTCCAATCACGAGAGGCCCCATGGGACGTCTGTCAATCATCGCTGGACACCGGGTGTGAGGGGTTCTGGGGAATCAGGCCGGCGGGGGAAGCTGACGTCCCTCATTAGGATTAACTTTAACTTGGGGTAAGTTGTACTTTATCCATCTCCCTATAAATACCCCTTATAATAAATTAATTATCCCCAAACTTGCCCTTGCTTTATTTATCTCCGCGACATATTTTGGCGGAGACGCTGGGTAGCGTGATGGAACTTCGAAGAAGTCGACGTCTACAGGGACGTGAACCAATTCTTCAACCTTTGCCACAACGAATAGAAATGGAAGACGACCACAGACCTACTGTTAGCGGATCCTACCTCCCTTGTCAGCGCCAACGAGATCCTTCTACCTTTTCTGGAGATGGAAATATAAACCCTGGACAGTGGTTGAAAGAGTACGAGAGAGTGTCGAAGTACAACAGATGGGACGAGACCATGAAGCTTGCCAACGTCGTATTTTACTTGAACGGAATTGCTGGAAGGTGGTTTGATAATAACGAAGAATCACTCAACTCGTGGAGAAGCTTTGAAGACGCATTCCGCGGTGTGTTCGGACTGCAAGAGGATTCTGCTCGACGCGCCGAGGAAGTTCTGAAGTCAAAAGCACAGAAGGCCGAGGAATCCAGCGAGTCATACATCCAGGAGATTCTTAGTCTCTGCCACCAGGTGAACCCTCGCATGGAAGAAGGTGAGATAGTTGCTCACATTATAAAGGGAATTTCGGAGGACACATACCAGGTATTGGTGGCGAAAGACATACAGACAGTAGATGAGATCCTGAAGTTTTGCCGTCATCTGACAACCGTCAAGCAGCGCAGGATCGGCCGTACGAAATTCGCCAGGTTGTCAAACGTAATGCCCATTTCGTGTGTTGACGACTCAGACGACTTGGCCGCGTTAATTCGCCGCATCGTTAGAGAAGAGATACAAAAGGTTTTTTCAGCACCTGAAGTGATCAATCCTCTCCGAGAGGTGAACGCCCTGGAACAGACTGTGAGGGAAGAGGTCAGCCGTGCTCTACAACCTACCAGACCACAAGTCAACGTGGTACAACAACAACCACGAACGCCCTATTATAATATCGACCGACCAACCCAACCCAGGAAAACGGAACATTGGAGAACCTACGACGACAAACCTATCTTCTTCCACTGCGGACGACCCGGACATGTCGTCCGTTATTGTAGGGAACGACGGCAGGTCTTCGCTGAAGCCAGGTCAAGGAATGGCGGAGAAGGAAGAAATGTTGGATTTTCGAGTCGACCCCCGAGATATGACGCCGACGACGACTATGTAACGCCCCAAACCTCGACGTACTTCTACCGGAGCTCTTCCCCACATCTAAACCGCGCAAGGTCGCCAGCCCGAAGACAATCCCAGTCGCCAGCCCGTCGTTTTAGCCGTTCTCCCATGCCTCAGAATGTGAAAAACTAAGTGGAGCGGCTTCTAACGGGGGTGAGGTCGCCATTGAGGAAAATCCTCCAGGGTATATCGCCGCTAAATTAAAAGAAAATTTTGTTATGGTCGAAATAAATGGACGCAAAATTAAAGCATTGGTGGATTCAGGAGCCGACTTTTCTGTTATTTCAGACAAATTTCGACGCGAACTAAAGACACCTCTCTTCAAAGAACCAGGTCCCATTCTTAAAGCCGCAAACAAAAATTTAATAGAGACCCTAGGAAAATGTGTCCTGAACATAGAAGTTAATGGTCTGAATATCTCATTTGAATTCGTTGTTATGGTGGAATGCAGCCATGACATCATATTTGGATGGGACTTCTTCAAGGCCACCGAGGCCGTCATTGATTGTGGCAGAAATGAACTCCATCTCGGGGAAACCTCCGTCCTGGAATCTCGAGAGGAGGAAAACCAGAGATTGTTTGCTTCCGACGACTTTGTCATCCCGCCTAAATCAATAAAGAAGATCAGTGTGATAAACGAAGAAATATGTGGTGTTAGAAATGTTTTAGTCTCAACTTCTAAGGACTTATTATTAAGAAAGGAATTTCTTATACCAAACTCATTGGTTACATTTCGACACGGCTGAGGTAGCATTTGTGTGGCAAATGGAGCGTCTTGGCCGCAACTGATTCCATCAGGAATGAATATGTGCACCATGGAAAGTTATGAGAATGGGAATATCTGCAGTCTTATTGAATCCAGCGATAAGTTACAAGAAACGCAGCTAAAGTCACGTGAATGGTCACAGAAGATAAACCTTACTCTAGATCCAGGGCTGTCTGAAATTCAAAGGTTACAGCTTGTTTCATGCCTTGACGAATTTATTGGCATATTTGACTTTGGGAGTACTCCTATTAAGCCCACCAGTACTGTGAAGCACAAGATAAACACAGGCGACCAGTCTCCTATCAAACAGCGGCCCTATAGAGTAGCACCAAGTGAACGACGACTAATTCAAGATGAAGTGAACAAGATGATTGAAAATCACATCGTGAAGCCCTCTGAAAGTCCTTGGTCATCTCCAGTTATTCTAGTTCGAAAGAAAGACGGGACCTGGAGATTCTGCGTAGATTACCGTCGATTATATAAGATAACAAAAAAAGATGTTTACCCGCTGCGACGCATTGACGATGCCTTGGACAGTTTAGCCGGCTCTAGTTACTTCTCCACGATGGATTTTCGGTCCGGGTATTGGCAGATTGAAGTGGACGAAAAAGACGGAGAAAACTGCTTTCATCACTCCAGATGGGCTGTATGAATTCCAAGTAATGCCGTTCGGTCTTTGCAACGCTCCAGCAACGTTTGAAAGGATGATAGATAGTGTTCTGGGCAGTCTTAAATGGAACATGTGCCTTTGCTACCTGGACGACATCGTAGTTTACGCACCTACCTTTGAGGAACATCTACGTCGTCTACAACTTGTATTAAGCTGCATCCAGAAAGCTGGACTAAGCTTGAACCACAAAAAGTGTCTTTTTGGATCAAGGAGGATAAAGATTTTGGGACACCTTGTTGACGCCAATGGAATTCATCCAGATCCAGATAAAGTTGAAGCCGTCTCTAAATTTCCGAGGCCAAGGAATATCTCTGAACTGAAGAGCTTTCTTGGATTATGTTCCTATTACCGAAGATTTATTGAGAACTTTGCTGACAAAGCTAGATCTTTGCATGACCTACTGAAGACTGAAAAACAATTTTATTGGGATGCAGCTCAAGAGAAAGCGTTTGAAGTCCTTAAAACAGCTCTAATTTCAGAGCCTGTCTTAGGACACTTTGATGAATCCGCTGATACCCATCTACACACGGATGCAAGCGGACATGGTATTGGAGCTGTTCTTCTACAAATACAAGGTGGAAAGGAGCGGCCTATAGCTTATGCATCTAGAAGCTTGACAAAGGCTGAAAATAACTATTCTACAACGGAAAAAGAATGCCTTGCTGTAGTCTGGTCTATTAGCAAATTCCGCCCATATTTGTTTGGTCGACCATTCACGGTTGTCACTGACCATCATTCTCTATGTTGGTTGGTAGGGCAGAAAGATCCTTCTGGTCGTTTGGAAAGAAGGGCGCTGAAGTTGCAAGAATTTGACGTGACCGTTATCTACAAGAGCGGACGCAAGCATAAGGATGCCGATTGTCTGTCAAAGAGCCCGCTTGAGAACGATCAATCAAGTGCTGTGATGTCACTAACCAACGTCGATATAGAGCAGAATAAAGACCCGGATTTAGCTAAAATAATCGATAATTTAAACTCGGGCTACACCAGAAAGGAATTCAGCATTATCGACGGCATCTTATACAAGAAAAACTATAGCACAACTGGAAGACCCTGGCTTATGATGATCTCTAAGCACTTAAGATCGGAAGTTATGGCAGATTTACATGATGCTCCTACAGCTGGGCATTTGGGTTTCGCCCGGACGTATGACAAAGTCAAAAAACGATTCTATTGGCCTGGCCTTTATAGAACTGTTCGCCAATATGTAAGCCATTGTCGGGAGTGTCATCGAAGGAAGAAATTACCTCGACGTCCGGCTGGACAACTTGTATCCATACCGCCCGTAGAAAAGCCATTCTATTAAGTCGGGGTTGATCTCCTTGGAAGATTTCCAGTTTCTAAGGATGGAAACCGTTGGATCATTGTGTGCACCGATTATATGACAAGGTATGCCATAACGAAAGCGATCCCAGACGGAGGAGCAATCGAAACAGCTAAGTTCCTGGTTGAAGACGTCATCTTGAAGCATGGAGCTCCTAGAGAAATGATAACAGATCGCGGCAGAAATTTCATTTCTCAAGTAATAAAAGAGATCAATGCTCTGTGCGGAATTGTGCACAGATTTACAACGGCCTACCATCCCCAGACCAACGGCCTGACTGAAAGGTTCAACAAAACTCTGGTAGACATGTTGTCCATGTACACAGGTGTTGAGCAGAAGGACTGGGACCAAGTTTTGCCCTATGTAACTTTTGCTTACAACACTGCTAAACAGGAGGCGACCGGCTACACCCCGTTCTTTCTTGTCCACGCCCGCGAGGCCGAGACCTACATCGATGCCGTACTACCCTACCTACCAGATGAGATCTCTAACGACTACGTTGGAGAACTTGTGACCAGAGCTGAGGAAGCGCGTCAACTCTCCCAATCACGCCTTCTACAATCACAGGCGAAAGACCCTAGACTATACGACTAGAAACATACTCCAGTCTATTACCAGAAGAATGATCTTGTGTGGGTTTTTACTCCCATCCGAAGAGTAGGACTATCAGAAAAGCTACTGAAGAGATACTTCGGTCCCTATAAGGTGACCAAGAAGCTTTCAGAAGTTACGTATGAAGTAAAGCCCGTGGACCCCTCTCCCGGATCACGGAAAGCCAAGGATATCGTCCATGTCATTCGGATGAAGCCCTACCTGGACCCTGAAGAACAACATTCTATTCTGCTAGGGAACACCAGCCGTGATAGATTTCCTTCCAGAACAAGGGCTGAGACAAGCTAATCAGCGGGTCGCTGTTTTTTTTTTTCTAAGGAGGGAGTAATGTCAAGAAGCTAAGCGGCTCCAATCACGAGAGGCCCCATGGGACGTCTGTCAATCATCGCTGGACACCGGGTGTGAGGGGTTCTGGGGAATCTGGCCGGCGGGGGGAGCTGACGTCCCTCATTAGGATTAACTTCAACTTGGGGTAAGTTGTACTTTATCCATCTCCCTATAAATATCCCTTATAATAAATTAATTATCCCCAAACTTGCCCTTGCTTTATTTATCTCCGCGACAATATTTATTGAGGAAGAATATCTGAAATTCACTGTTCTGTTGTTAAAGAATGATTGTATTAGTTTAATAATCGAAGCGTGGACATTGTCAAAAGCTCCGCTTATATCAACTGTAATTATGGCTGTGTATTCTTTAATTTTATGTTCGAGAGCTATTTTCACTATTTCAGTTAATGCCGTAGTAGTTGATCGTGATTTTGTGAATCCATGTTGACGGTTGCTGAGTAGATTAGAATTTTCATAAAACTCAATGATTTTGTTATTAATAACCTTTTAGAATATTTTAGAAATGTTAGAGTTTAAACATAATGGTCTATAACTCTTTAGTTGTTCAAATCAGATTCACCTGGTTTAGGAATAGTTAGTGCCTCTACACTTTTCTATTCATCAGGAAAGTATCCTATATTTAAAAACTTTTGGAATAGCTTTACCAAAATTGGAGCGATAAATTGCTTAGAGTATTTTATCATATTGTTCGAAACATTATCTTTTCCTGGAGATTTTTTAGAATTTAAATTATTGATTATGTTATTTATTTCACTGATGGCGAATGTTATACCTGTGTTATTTAGAAGTCTTAAGCTGTAATTTCTTATATTTTTATGAGTATTTGAATATTCTTCATTTTTGTCGTCTGGAAATAAGTTGCCCAAAAGATCCTCAGCTCTTTTCAATAAATCTATGTTTTTGTTAGTATTTAAATTTCCAAATGTCCCTTCCTATTCTGGTTACATTTCAAATTTTTGTATATTCGGTAAAGGTTTCCATATGGGTTTTTGGAGTTGTTTTCTTCTAAGTATAACCTCCAGGATTTTCTTTTGGCTCTGTTAATCTCATGGTTATATTTGTTTCTAATAATTTTGAAGATCTGTTTGATATAAATGGTAGGATTTTTTGTTCTAAAATATAAATTTCTTAGATAATGAACATAATTTTTCATGAGATCCAGCTCCGCATTCCACCATTTGACTGTATAATTCTTTATTGCCCTGTTCTCCTTTGGTTTTAGTGTAGAATAGGCCGATTCAATTATTATATTGGAGAGTTCTTTTACAGTCTTTAAAAAGGAAATTTTAATTACACGGAAGTGTTGACTTTGCTTAGAGTTTTTTAAAGAAACTGATTCCAAGAATATTAAATAAACATTAAATTTATTGATTTAAAGAAGAGAGAACAAAATATAAAAGAGAAACTTATATAAACAAAGGGACTTTTTCTTTTACGGTTAGCGCCTATTTATTTGTGATCTTACATACACACTCTAGGGGAATAATTGATTAATTAAACTTAAAATATATATACAACAGAAGTAAATGAAAGTTTTTTTTATTAAATGCTCTAGAGGAATGACCCAACTTTGGCCGGGATCTTTTTTCAAGTGATTATTTGTTCATACACTATTTTATTATAAAATTGAAACGTATTTATTACATATTATATTTATGAGAAGTAATAGTAGAGAGAGAAAGTAAGGATATAAATAATTAATTATAATTATAAAGTTTCTCTTATGTGATATTTGATGATAAAAAAATTGTATAGGAGATTAATATTATTACTTATTTTCTTTTCTTACTATTAACATTTAATTATAACTAAATCTATAATTTTTAAAACTATGAATCTGTTTATAAGTTAATTAATGATTTTTAAAACAGCGATTCAATTGGATAAGTGTAGCATTTTTGTATATGTGTACACTTTCTAAGCACTCTATAAATATATTGAATAAATGGGTATCTTCTTTGTGCCTACAGTTTTTATATTCTTTACTAGCCGAATGACCCGGGCAACGCCCAGTTTTACCCGATTAAATGTTTTTATTCAAATACTATTCGTTACAATTATAAATTGGCGCCGTGGATGTCACTCTTGTGAAACGTCCCGCTCCAAACTTTGTGTCAGAGAAGCGATATTTTTATAAAGAGATGATCTGGCTTTGTGTCTTCTGCTCGAATGAACGTTTTTCTGTTAGAATTTTGTTCCTGCACACTAAAAATGAACTGGCTTCACCCGTGGACTCAGCTTTTTGGAATTTTTCCCGATATAATTTTGTATCTGATAATCAAACATGATACAGCAATATTGTCATCATCATTTTCTGACTAAAAAAACAACTATTTTTGCCCAGAACTTGTCAATTTTATTTTTTATTGGCTAAAAATCCGATAAATATATTTTCCAGATTTTTCTCTATGTCCTGTCAAAACACGTTTTACATGCACATTAGGTAAGCTGATATTACTTCCCATCTTCACCGCTTGAGGCGCTGCTTGCGAGCGAAAAGGCAAATTTGCAACGCAATTTGCAAATAACTCGAAGAATATTCGGGATAGAGACCTGAAATTTTCACTATAAGTTTTTCCAGATTCTACTCTATATACTGTTAAAATTGCAGTCAGATTAGTTACGTATTGTGGACGTGTATAGCCGACATAGGAACAAACACATATACATACATACACTGTCTTTTATGTATATAGGGAATTAGCATTTCTTTTTCAAATAAAATGATAACTTTTTACTCTTCTTACTGCCATAAAAAAACTATAATATTCTTACATATTTGATTATATTTTTCTATAATATAAATATTTTTGATATAAGTGTGTAAAGAAATGATTTTGAGGGCCTTTAAATAGCAGATTATTTATTATTCTATGAGTAGATTTTAAATTTCGTTTTTGAATTTTGATACACTGTAAAATTTTCTCATTGCCTTCCTGCTATTCTATTAATTTTAATTTGGTTTTACATTAAATAAATTTCTGTGTCATTCTGAAGTTTATATTTCCTAATCTTCTACGTTAAAATTTGATGGAGATGCTGGGTAGATTAGGGAAGACAAACTAAAGATCGCCGAGAAGACCTTGAGGCCATGGCTGCTATATGATCTACATTTTCAGAGACTGGCTCCAGGATTCCACCATCGTGTCAAAGCCAAGAATTCACTCCAAGATAACGATGTCCCTATTGACGATACGACGACAAAGCCGCTCTTCACGCTGAAAGAAAAAGGACACAAAGCTTATAGGGACAGACGTCCAAGACTCCGAGGGAATACTTGACAGAAACACGTCAGATCCATACCAGTAGCAACAAAATTTCAAGCGGTGGGTCACAGTTCCCATAGGGAAGGAGTTTTGTAGCAGATTATTTATTATTCATTGAAAATATTTTTAATTTTATATTTGTATTTTGATACACTAAAATTTTCTCATTGCCTCTCTGGTATTTTATTAACTTTAATTTGGTTACATTAAATAAATTTCTGTGTCATTCTGAAGTTTATCTTTCCTAATTTTCTACGTTACAATATAATGCCGACTCTTTTTATTGTGGCTTGCATCTACCGCCAATTATACCACAAAAATGGCTCCGTCTATTGTTTGCGTTTTAAAGGGAATATACAAATTCGTCGATTATCAGACTAATTAGCATCTTATGAGGTCGAAACTGACAGCAACTCCTTCTTGACCTATCTCTGTTTGTTTCAAAATTTCATCTAGATAGGTCAGGTGTAATGTTAACTTGGTGTTGTAATTTATTTAAAGGTCAAACACAAGTTCTTGAGCAGCTAAACAATTTATTAATATATTACAAGCGAGGAACAATACAAAAACATTAACTGTTTGTTATGTTAAATTATCCGCATGATTATTATTGATTTCAGAATAATTACATTTATATTTACATCAGATATCATGGAAATGCATACGTGAAAAAACCACAAATAATCCATCAGACAAAAACATAAATTTCAAGAATTATTTAAATAGATAATCGTCTGTAACAGTATATATAGAACATATCTCCCTTAGTCTGGATTGACCCTTAATTTATGAATTAAAGAAAAATGTTTGCCATGAATGAAGCCAATATCCATAAGCCTCCTTCATACCATCGTCCAATGAGAATAGCATGGTCTCTTTTGTGGCTTGAAAAAGTTGTAGTTGAAAAAATGTCGAAGTGTTTGTCGAAAATGAATTCTGAAGTGGCCTTTTTTGTCGTAGATTTGACCACCATCCTATACTGTCTCGTTTGAATGGGCCTCTCATGAAACACCTTTTTTCATTAACAGTAACGATCTGTTTTAGGAACCCTGAGTCATCCGATTTCGAGCAAGTTCTTCTGCGGTCATTTTTCTTTTTGAGGAGCTATCAAATAATTGGTCCCTTGTGCTTCCGTATTTTCAGGTATTGTTTGCGATTTTTACTACTACTTAAAAAACACGAACATTGTCTTCTATCGCCTTCAATGAAATGGAACTATTTCTTTTGATGCTTTCCAATGTGCACTTCTGCTTACATTACAGCTTTAGCGATATGTCGCCTTATTTTGAAAGAATAATTTATGCACAAATATAACACTGTTAATAACATAAAATTCACGTCTAAAAATAAAAATAAAACGATAATTATTCTTCTAATTCTCTTCGGTGCGTGTAGGGCTTATGGAGACTCGAAGGGCGGGGTATGCTCAAATGTGATCGCACCAAATATATTGGCGCGAATTTTTCTTTTAAAAATAAAATATATTCCTACAGTCCTTACTGCGATATTGGGAGGGTTTGGCTCATCAATCAGTAAACCCTACCAGCGGTTTCGATAGCTTAAGCGGTTTTACAGTCTAATATTATATTGGGCTACTCTGCTGATAAACTTGG
Source organism: Cordylochernes scorpioides (assembly GCA_030710605.1). Classification (NCBI taxonomy): domain Eukaryota; kingdom Metazoa; phylum Arthropoda; class Arachnida; order Pseudoscorpiones; family Chernetidae; genus Cordylochernes; species Cordylochernes scorpioides. Next base: position 48,386,615 of record CP092881.1, on the reverse strand, counting down.
CCTTCTTTAGGGCGGTTTGGTTGGTTAAACTGGCGAAACCCCTGTGGCGTTCACCACTAAGCTAGACCATTAAGCTATTTTTCATTGCAATAACGACAAGTTGAAGTTGTTTTATTTATAAAAGAAAGACTAAAGAATTTGATTAGGGCGGCACCAACGGCTATAAGATCTGACCAGTGGTTTTAAGACTTCTCGTTGCAATGACAAAAGTAAATGATCTGAAGCCACAATGGCTGCAAGTTGTGGTCACTGATTTTAAGGGCATCGCATTTCAAAGTCTTATGGAATTGATCAGAAGGATCAGGGTTGCAAACTATAGCCGTTGGTTTTAAAGGCCACATGTTACAAAGGCTCACGGAAATAATGATGGTAATAACTAGATGCGAAGGCTCAATAATTTGATGAGGGTGGAACCACAGTTACAAGATTTGGCCTCTAGCTTTAGAGGTCGACATTGCGAAATCTTGAGAATTTGTATAGAGCGACACCACGTCTGCGATATATGACCACTGAATTCAGAGGCAGAAAATGGCAAAGGCATAATAAATCGATTAAGGGAATATCATGGCTGGTTTTAGAGGTCGCACGTTGCGAATTCTGAACGATTTGATCAGGACAGACCACGGGTGCAAGATATGGCCGAAGGTTTTATAAGAGCTGGCACATAGTGGAAGCTCTAGGAAATAATCAGAGCGGCTACCGGATCTGACCGCAGGTTTTTAAATTCCCACAATGTGAAAAATCAAAGAAATGATCAATGCATACCATGGCTCAATATCTGGTCTCTGGTTTCAGAGATTGTACACTTAGAACTCTAACGGAATTGATCAGTGAGGCACAATGGCTAGATATGGCCGATTGTTTTAGATGCCACACGTTGCTAAAAATTTGATTAAGGCGGCACCACGGGTTCAAAATCTGGAAAGTGGTTTTAGAGGGCGCACGTTGTGAAGACTAAATAATATTTTTATCTTATGGGCAGTATCAAGATCTGGCTACAGGTTTTAGAAGAAGCATGTTTCTAAGTCTAAAGGAAATGATCAGTACGGCTGCAAAATCTGGTCGCTGGCATGAATTGTTCAGGGAAGTTAGTAATTGGACTGCAAAATCTAACCTTACCAAAGCATGACCATCTTTTTCAAGGTAAATTATTAAACTTTCAAAATTGTGTGACTAATTGTTAAAAATAAAACATACATATAGATGTAAATAGAACTGCCTGCCAAGAATAACCCTAAACCTTCTTTTCTTTAGTCAAAACATTCTACTGTTGTTCCACCAGAATGTACGTAGTTCAGATGTGATGACGTCATGGGAGGTCAAAGGCTTAGACCCAAAGTAAAAAAAATGAAATTAAAGTTTTTCATCTCCGAATAACGTTTAATTTAGAAATATCTTGATTGCTTGAAATATAGCAAAATTTTGAATTTTAAAATAATTATTTAAAATTATTTTTAAAAGGCTTTTATTAAAATGCATCAGAAATAAAAAATATTTCAGCTACCCCATTGAACAATTAGTCAAAAGCGGCGGCAGAGGACAATCATAATTTCGAGCTTAATGTGATAAAATATTAAGAAACTGATTGCAAGGTTTTTATGTTTCACACTAAATATTTTACCATTTCCCTCAATATACTTATTTTAGTATTTGATCTTTTATATTAAAAATAGGAATTCTAATGAGTTGGCGAGCCGACGAGACTAGACAATTTGACAATTAAAATAATTTTATTGACATCTTGTCAATACATGCAAAAGTGCACAGTCTGCACTATTTTTAAAATATGATAATATATGTATATATTATGAATATAATGTTTTGTTGTTGAAAATATAAGGAATTGAAGGTGCAGTCGTGAAAATAGGAAAGATAGTTATTTACTTATCAAGTATTGTCTTTATTCTCAATTATTTGAAGCAAATTTTATACATTAAATATTTATCTCAATTATATATAATTTATAAAATGAATCCTATATTAGTGATTTAAAAAATAGTTTACTTAACTATACATATTTAAAATAATATATTCAAAGTGCTATATTCTAAAATCATGGTAAAAAAAATGTAGAATAATCAACGAATGAAAATAAAATATATGTTTTTAAAAAAATAAAAATATTCGAATTTTTTTAGATTATAGTGGATACTAGTGGATGTGTACCCGTGTTTTATCCGAATGAAAGTTTTCCTAACGAATATTATTGATGATAATATTCCGGAACACAGAGAATATTATATATATGATACTCGTAATAATATTCGTTACATTATATATTTTATATTTTTCAAGAAAACATATTCACTCTCTCTACTGAATAGATTTTTAAAAATATATATATAAATAAAAATATCTAGAGATATACTACATGATATTAGCCAAAAGGCCGAGAAACGATATCTATTTACAGGGTGATCCAAAAGTCCCGCACAACTTTAAAAATTAATAACTCCGCGAATATTTGCGCTAGAGCAATGCGGTAAACACCATTGTTTTCAGGATGCAATGGTATTTTTTTATGGCAAATAATGAAAAATTCGAAATTGATTTTAGTTACAACTTTATTCGCTAGATGGCGCTCTACCAGAATCAGAGATTCAGCGGCCAAATTGTTTGATAAATTGAAAAATATAACTGAACGACGCGTATTTTTCCTTTTTGAATACCAGGAAAGAACCCTAATAATATCAAATGATAAATTAATAAAACACCATTTCGCCAAAAGTTAGAAGAAAGGGTTAACGATTTTTAGATACAATCTGAGATATGTAAAATAGGTATATGCAAATTAAAACATGTAGCAAAAAAAATATTTAAATTTTAGATGGAGTTTTGTGAAATAAATTGAATGTTTGAAAATAACTACTGATATCAATACACGATTTTTTGAATGTTAATATAGTACCAAAAATTATGATGGCACTACTAATAGGATTTCTTGCTATAAGGAATGTATAGTTTCTTGACTAATTGGCGACACTTGACTATTTAACTGGATATTTGTCATGATCCAAAAATAAAATATAGAGGGGAGTGACAAAATATATTTGTAATACTTTATTCCAAATATCCTATGGGTTTGTCAAATGTTATCATTGTTTATTATACTGTACATAATTTTGAAAATGTATCCCCTCAAAAAAAATCATTTTTAAATCGACCTTTTGCGTTGAAAAACGTGGTAGTAAAATCATTTTGTATTATTTTTTGCGCAAAATATCTAAAGTTGGGGGGGATACATAGATTATTCCTTATGCTATTTCTTCTAATGAGCGAAAAGCGATAAACTAAACATAAGGGGTAAAATTGTGTATTCCAGTGTTATTCAAAAAGTTATAACACTTTGGCCTGCACGACATGATATAAAATGTGGGCAAATGACAAACAGAAAAATTACTGTTTGCAGAAAAAAAAAAGTCAAGATGTGAGGACAGCATTTATTATTCCCATAACCCAAAACAAAGAGCTGCAAAATATAACACATGAGGTAACTGCCTTCTCTCTTGTATTAGGTCACAATCCTTGCTCAATGTGGCGCCCTTCATTCTCAAACACCGCCTGCAGACGATAGATGACAGAATGGTCACAATTAAATAGTTGAAATTTATAAAACGTGCCATCTGATAGGAGCCTTCAACATGGCCAATGTGGTAGGCCGGCATCGATAAAAACGCGACTTAATGTACCCCCGTAACCGAAATGTAACGCGTCAAGTCTGGTGATATTGGGGGCCACTGGTATATAAAGTGGCGACTTATCAACGAATTCCACCGAACGTATCCTTCAACAATTGTTTGGCACCGCGGGAGATATGAGGAGGTCCTCCATCTTGCATGAATGTTATTTCGCTTAGTGCTTGTCTGTCCTGCAATATGGGAATAACCTTTTCTCTCAAAAGTTGAACATAACGTTCACCAGTTACAAAAACGGTTTTAAAAGTTCTTCCATTGATTTTTTCAAAGAAAAATGGCTCAATAATAAAAGAAGAAGTGAACCCACACAAAACTGTAACTCTGTGCTGATGAAGTGGTATTTCTGTAAAAATCCTAGGGTTTTCTGTTGCCAAAATGAGGCAGTTTTGAATGTTAAATTCTCTCTTTAGATAAAAGTGAGCATCATCTGTTCTTAGAAAATTTGACAGCCAGTTTTCATCAATATCAATTTGCCGGAAAACCCATGCAGCGAATTCTTGACGCTTCTCAAAATCGCTGACTTTCAACTCGTGGAAACTTTGAATTTTGTTAGGATATTTTTATAGAAAAATTCTAAATGTGTGTTCTCTCCAAACTGTTCCATACGAAATCCCCGTTTGTCGAGAAACTTGTCTAACACTTACTTCTCCATACGTGAATAACGTTTCAATAGCTTCAGCATTCTGCAAAACCGTAACAGCCACTGACTTGCATGTCGATGGTCTTCCACTCCGAGGTTTTGCTTCCAGAGATCCAGTTTCCTCAAAACTTTTAATCAATCGCTTTAGAGAGTAGCAACTCATTGGTCCTTTACCGCCTCGAATATATTTAAAGGAACGAAACGCTCGTAAAGCTTCAGTGGCAGATTCTGAATCACAATTTGAAAAATTCACCGAGAGTGCTTTATCCTGTAGTGACGGCATTCCAGGGGGAAGGGGAGAAGTTCGACCACACCCCTTTGCGGTCCCCCCTGGACCCTTGGAATATTTGACCAAATTCTGGTTTGTTTCCAAGATGACTAACGTTGCAACGGCACCCATTTTCAAATGAAGAGCAGAACTGATATCTCCAGTAATGCTACCGCGTCCGGGGTAACCGCCGCGTCAGGAGCTGCAGCTCGAGCTCATGATGAGAAATCTACTACGAGGACACAATTCAATCTACTACAACTCAATATAAATGGTACCCAAAGGAAAATAAAGAGCTGACTTGTCTTCTCTGTGACAACATTGTACATATTAATTGTCCTCAGGAGACAAAATTGAATCAGAATCTGAGATTCAATATCAAAGATTATACAACACTACGAATGGACAGACCGGGAAAATTCGGAGGAGGACTTGCCGTTTTGATTAAAATTCTAGAAATCAAATTTAAGGAAATCGCCTATAATCAGAGTAAGCCTAGAGAAAGCACGACAGTGGCTCAGGCAATAGAAATCTATCTTACAGATAAAACAATTCCAATCATAAATGTTTATCACCACGATAATACTATCATCAATACAGGCCTGATAGAGACATTAAGTGAAGTGTCTTCGAATATCGCAATCATACTTGGTGATTTTAACGCCGAAAGTCCAACTTGGGGATCACCTGTCCAGGATAACAAAGGTCAGCAGGTTGAGAACATGCTAACCGACCTCGACCTTACGCCGTTAAATAACGAAAAGAACATCTATCTATCCAAGTCCACAGGCACAGAATCTGCAATAGACATCACAGCGATAAATTACAACATCGCACCCACAACACAATGGAAAATTCTGAAAAGTGCAATCAGTGACCACAGACCAATTTTAACAACCCTAAAATTCAAAATTGAGAATTTTCAACAGAATAAAAGAACACTGGAAAAAATTTACAGAAAAGCTTGAAGAACTGTGCAACGAAGAATTAAATCACAGAACGATTGACAAAAAAATTGGAAAAATTCTCTTTGAACATATCCAAAGCTGCAAAGGGATCGATACCTAGAGGTAGACGTAAAGACTGTGAATACTTTACTGGAAGGACCACAATATCGAGGCAATGATTGCAGAGAGAGACAATAAAAATGAACTTCTTAAAACAAATAAAACAGAAGAAATCATAAAGGAACTCATTGAAATTAGTCTCAAAATAGAACAAAAAATTTGGATATTCAAACAAGAAAAATGGGCAGAATTCTGCGAAAAAATGGATCCAAAAAGGAAAGCCATCACTGGAATATAATTAGTGTTATAAAACAATCAAAACCAACACTAATCCTCCAATCCTCTAACCGATATGAACAGCGAGAACGAACAAACAGATGGCTGACATAATTGCTGAATATCTTTAAAGCACTTCCAGACTCAGCTATACGAATGAAGGCAGTATTCTAAAAAATAATGTAAACAGGTTAGTTAAACAAGCAAGAAATTGCCATCAACAAGATATTTACTCGAGAGACTTCACACTGAATGAGCTATATTCATCAATAGGAAAGTTAAATACAAGATGTCACCTGGAGATGCTTTAATATTTGGTCAAATGATTAAACACTTTGGAGATAAAGCTAAAAATCAACTCCTACGAATACTGAAGATTTCATGGCAAACTGGTAAACTACCAAAAAATTGAAAGATATCAATTATAGTGCCAATACTGAAACCAAACAAAGATGCCAAGGAATGCAAGAACTATCGGCCAATTGCTCTTACCAGCATACTTTGTAAAATAACAAAATGAATTATCCACTGTAGGCTCATAGTCTGGCTCACTAACAATAATAAAATAAACTTCTACCAAACTGCCTAAAGATCCAGACACTGTACAACTGATAAACTGTTCTACTTCTGTCAATCAATAATAGATTTCTAGGAAAAACCGCCAAAGAAGACAACGGCCGTATTCCTGGATATGACCTCAGCTTTTGATCGAGTGTAGAAATTATTTGAAAGGCTGCACAACATCGGAGTAAGAGGAAAAACCTTAATCTGGATTGCAGACTTCTTAAGGGGAAGAAGGATAAAGGTTCGGGTCAATGGAACATTTTCCAAGGACCGAAGAACATGGGCTGGTGTACTTCAGGGATCTGTGCTCAGTCCTCTACTCTTCTCGCTATATATTAACTGTGGTTTATGTAAATAGATGAATATTATTTGTATTATTTAAAGCCTCATTATGTAAAAATATATGTATATATAAATTGGACATTTGTTGTTGGCCATGGTCAAGTTTCAGCTCTTGTGCGTCTAATTACGACACAACAAAAGTGGCGACGAGGATGCGCGATCTACAGAGCCAGTAAAAGGCTGAGGAAAACGGCGTCTATGCAAGTATAACAACTACATCTTTTAAACAAATCTGACTCTCGGATTATGGAGAGGAAAAATAGGAAAATGGGTTAAGATTACATCTTTTAAACTATCTGGATCAAAAAACAAAGGAGTAGAAAAGATCAGCATGACAAGTTCAAAGTTAATAGTACCTTTTAGATGCTATAGCCCAGTGTAGGACACTTCGATCTTTTTGTACAAAAATTTGAGGCTTTCTTTTTGGCATCTGAGGGAGGAGATTAAAGTGCTGATTTTTACCTCGCTACCAGATTATGAAACTTTGAAGCAGGGAAACGACATTTTCTTCCTGGTCTAATGAAAGATCAACCCTATGATACTATCATTCAAAGAATTAAGCTGCATTTGGATCCAAAAAAGAAAGTGATACCACAGCGATGCAGATTTTTAAAGAGAATTCAACTGGAAGGAGAATCAATTTCGGAATATCTTAGAGAATTGAAACATTTGGCAATAAATTGTAATTTCGTCGATATGTTGGGAACCATGATGCGAGACCGTTTTGTGGCTGGAATCAAGTCGGAAATCCTGCAAAAGAAGCTACTACAAGAGGACGACGAGTCACCCTGGATAAATTTTTGCAGTGGCGATCTCGTTTGAATTGGCGGAGATAAATACAAGAGAATTACAAGATAAAATTAGTGGCCAAGATATCCCCTGTGAATTGAAAGGATAAAAAGGGTGAGTACAATAATAGTACGGCGCAGTATAGGCCTTTCAGGCAAAGTGGCAAAGGCAAAATAGTGTGTTATAGATGTGGTGAAAGACATTCACACATGGCATCTGTTTTACCTCATAAAACAAAGACTTGTTTTAAAATGTAATAAACTGGGTCATTTAAGTAGGGTCTGCAAAGCTAGTAAAAGAATGTAGGGATGTAAATTTGTACAAGAGGACTCTATATATATATTCTGTACAGGGCGAAACTGATGCCACAATAAATTCAACAGTAGATGATTATTCTTTGTGCTTTACAATAGATACAGGAAGTCCAGTTACGTTATTACCTAAAGATATTTATAAGAATTATTGGCAAGGCAAAAGATTATTTCCAACAAATATAAGATTAAAATCATTTTGTGGTAAATCAATAGAGATTATAGATCAAAGAAATGTTTTTTAAAAGAAGCCAACCAATATTTACGATTAATAGTTGTAAATGAAAAATTCCAGGTAATTTTATTTGGAAGAGAATGGCTTAAACAGTTGAAACTTGATTATTCTATATTGTTTAGCATTATAAATTTAAATAATGGATATAATAGAAATATATTTAAATATATAAAAATTTGATGGATAGGTATGCAGATTTGTTTAACAAAGATTTGGGCTGTCTAAAGGACGTTAGAATAAATTTTAATTTAAAAAAGGATGTGACTCCTGTGTTTTGTAAGGCCAGTTGATGAGAGAAGCGTGGACCGGCCGCTTGGCGGCACTGCATGGAGATTACTAACCAATGGGAACGCCCCTCCCCTTCTGCCGTGCGTCATCTTGTATATAGTCTTAAGCCTGCCTTTGTTTTTACTGCTGTGTCATCATATATATCCCCATATATCCTTATATTAAATAATAATCCTATATTCATAAATCATTTCTTTTGGCTGCTCTTTTTGCATCACCGACCCACAACATGGTAGCAGAGCGTGGTTAGCTGCATTAAAAAAAAAGAACGAAAAGTAAGTGAAACCAAGATGGCGTCGTCTTCCCAAGCGCTTGCCCTGAACGTCGAGAAGCTCACCGGCAGCAATTATCGATCATGGAAATTTAACATGAAGATGCTCCTGATCGAAAGAGGATTATGGGAATGTGTAATTAACGAAGAAGCGATCGACGCTGATGAGGATCAAAGAAAATACAAAAAGACAATAATTAAACAAGAAAAGGCACTGGCAACGATTGCTCTATCGATTTCTACAGAGCAACAAATACACGTTATCGACTGTAAGACTGCAAGTGAAGCCTGGACGACCCTGGAACAAATATTTGAACCGAAATCAAGGGCGCGAATTCTTCAACTCAAGAAACAATTCGTGAACATCAAGTTCATCGAAGAAGAAAATATGATAAATTACCTATCAAGATTCAAGACCTGCAGTGATCATCTCAGAGAAGCGGGATGTGAAGTAAAGGATGAAGATCTGGCATACTCTATGCTAGCTGGACTACCAGACTCCTATGATGGGATTATAATGAACTTTAGCAACATGACGGATGATTAGTTCACGTCATCCAAGGTGAGGTAGGTCCTGCTAACGGAACACGAGAGGAGAACAACCAGAAAAGAGGATTCATCCAAGGAGGTGCTACAGGTGAACAAGCTTTAAAATAACAACAGTACCGACAGTCGAAGAAAATGCTACCGATGCGGGAAGATCGGCCACATCGCCACCAACTGCCGAGGAATGAAGCGAACAACTAGAAACCGCGATAATCAGCATTATCAGAGGAAGGTAAACAAATCAGATAACTTCCTGGCTGCACTCAACCTAACGAGCGACGAGGATTCGTGGCTGCTGGATAGCGGAGCAACCAACCATGTATGCAGAAACAAGGACTGGTTCGTTGACCTTCGGGAGGTGTCTTCTGATCCTATTATGACTGCGAGTGGGACAACTGAGGCCAAAGGATATGGACACATATTTCTCCAGACGTCTATCCATAATGAAAGCATCGAAATCAAGCTAAACAATGTGTTATACGTCCCAAATGTGCGAAGGAATCTGCTGTCAGTCTCCAAGATAGAAGAAAACGGCAACCGTGTGACCTTCCGTAATATGGTAGCTCGCGTTTTCAACCCAGAAAACAGGATTATAGCGGAAGCGACAAATGTAAATGGCCTCTACATTGTGAAAGGTAAGACCTTAAACTCCAGTAAAACAGCATTTAATAGTGAAAGGGACCATTTTCAGAACAATTCCTTAAGAACGTGGCATCAAAGGTTATGCCATATTGACAGTAACGCCATTGAAAAGATGGCGCGGGAGGAGCTCGTAATAGGCTTAGAAATTTCCTCTAGAGACAAAGGCCTATGCGACGATTGTTGTATCGCTAAATCCACTAAAGCGTCACATAAAAACCTAGGCAATATTAGATCTTAACAGACCTTGGAGCTTATCCACACAGATATTTGCGGTCCAATGCCGGTAAAATCAACCGGAGGCAATAGATACTTTCTATCTTTTGTTGATGATTTCTCAAGAAGGATTACTGTGTATCTTCTGAAAAACAAAGATGAGGTATTAAAACATTTCGATATCTATAGAGCCACTGTAGAGAGACAAACTGGTAATAAAATTAAAGTGTTACGATCGGATAATGGACTTGAGTTTTGCAATAGAGAATTCCAAGACAAATTACAAAAACTAGGGATAAAGCATGAACGCACAAACGTGTATTCTCCGCAAATGAACGGTGTGGCAGAACGTGTAAATCGAACACTTTTAGATATAATACAAAGCAATAACGCGCCATCTATACATATAAAATAAAAGGATTTAAAGGGCGAATGTTTCTTTTATACATAATACGAACTTCTACTGTCCTTACTGCGATGAAAAATATATTGGGAGGGCTTGGCTCATCAGTGGTGAACCTTCCCAGCGGTTTCGCCAATTTAACCCACCAGACCGTTTCTCAGAGCTCTAATACTGTATTGGATCATTCTGCTTTTATATGCTACACTGAAGGATGGAATCTTAGAAATGGTTTTCAAATAAACTATGGACATGAGCTTATAGGACAGTAGAATTATATTCAAATTTTCGCATCGAGCAATGCTCTTCAGCAAACTATAAAGACAAGGCCAGTTAGGCATAAATTAATACAAAGCAATAACGCGCCATCTATACATATAAAATAAAAGGATTTAAAGCGCGAATGTTTCTTTTATACATAATACGAACTTCTACTGTCCTTACTGCGATGAAAAATATATTGGGAGGGCTTGGCTCATCAGTGGTGAAAGCGTGGACCGGCCGCTTGGCGGCGCTGCATGGAGATGACTAACCAATGGGAACGCCCCTCCCCTTCTGCCGTGCGTCATCTTGTATATAGTCTTAAGCCTGCCTTTGTTTTTACTGCTGTGTCATCATATATATCCTCATATATCCTTATATTAAATAATAATCCTATATTCATAAATCATTTCTTTTGGCTGTTCTTTTTGCATCACCGACCCACAACACCAGTAGTTTACCTTTCTCTCTAAAAAACAAAGTAGAGAATGAAATTGATCGTTTAGTGAATTCTTGCATTTTATAACCTATAGTTCATGCATATTGGACCGCTCCAATAGTACCGGCATCAAAAAAGATGGTAGTGTAAGGATATGTGGTGATTTTAGATGTACAGCTAATAAAGCAATAGAATTAGATAGGTATCCCATTCCATCGATCGATGAGATATTTTCAAAATTATCTACAAGCACCGTACTTTCGACTCTGGACCTATCACAGGCTTACTTACAAGTAATGTTAGCGGAAGAAGTTAAAGCTGTTGTTGATATAAACACAACAAAGAGGTTGTTTTCTTATAAAAGACTACCATATAACGTAGCGGTAGCACCAAATAAATTTCAGAGGATTATGGAAGGCCTATTTTCTGATTTGCCAGGTATGGCCTGCTACATAGACGATATTTTGGTTGCAGGAAAAGACTTTGAAGATCATGAACAAAAGTTGGATCTATTGTTTAGATGATTGCTAGAAAAAGGTTTAAAGTTAAACAGATATAAATGTAAATTTAAAAGAAACCGGTGGAATATTTAGGGTTTAAAATGGATAAATATGGACTGCATCCCTTAGAAAATAAAATTAAAGCAGTGATAGAGGCGCCTGAACCTGAATGTTTCGCAATTGAGATCTTTCATAGGACTCTTAATTTATTATTATAGATTCATATAGAATATAGCAAACATTTTAGCGCTATTCTATCAACCTTTGAATAAAAAATGTAGATGGAATTGGACAAAGAATATCGAATGTTATTTACAAAATGTAAATCATTATTAATGGACTATGGACTAGGCGTAATTCTGAGTCATAGAAATGATAGAAAGGAAGAATGCCCTAAAGCTTTTGCTTCTAGAACATTAACTGAAGCGGAAAAACGTTTCTCTCAACAAGAAAAGAAAGCGTTGAGCATAACTTTTGGCGTTGAGAAATTCAGACAATACTTACTGGGACGAAAATTTGTATTGGTCACAGACAACCGACCCTTAATTCATATATTTTCACCTCATAAACCAATTCCCATATGTGCATCATCCAGAATTAAAAGATGGTCCTTAAAATTAGCTGCATTTAATTATACTGTGGAATTTAGAAAAACTAGTGATAATTCCAATGTTTACGCATTGTCACGTCTTCCTTTATAATCGAGTGTCAGGGAGTCTCTTGATGATGACCAAGTACTTCTTCTTAGGAAGTCGAATGAGGTACCGTTCTCTTTTATGGAGGTGGCTAATGAGACGCCCCAAGATAAAATACTGTCTATAGTATTAAGGAATGTTAGAGAAGGCAACTGTGTGTGTTGTGTGGAAATTCACAAGTGACCGAGGGAAAACCCACTAGCTCCACATTATAAGATCAATGAGGAATTAAGTTTGGAGTTTGGTTGTCTTCAATGGCGTGAAAGAGTGGTAATTCCCCAAAAATTAAGATCTTTAATTTTAAATGACTTGCATGAAATACACATGGGGATTGTTAAAATGAATATGATTGCCAGACGGTATTTTCTGGTGGCCAGGCATAGACAGTAACATCAAGGAGTTAACTAGAGAATGTAGAGTATGCCAAGAATCGGCAAGCATGCCCCCGGCTACCATCTCGGAATGGACTTGGCTTGAAAAACCGTGGCATCGACTTCATCTTGATCTAGCGGGCCCCTTCATGGAAAGAATGTTTTTGGTTCTCGTGGACGCATACTCAAAGTGGATAGAAATGTTTATCATCAAAGATATTACCAGAAAAACGATTATAAGTCATCTTAGATAAATTCTCGCCAGAATTGGGTTGCCCTAATATTTTGTTACAGATAACGGAAGACAGTTTGTCTCCGGTGAATTCGAGCAATTTACCAAAATGAATGGTATACGGCACACAAAGACCAGTCCGTATAATCCTAGTACAAATGGTTTAGCTGAGAGATATGTAAGAGAGTTTAAAAACCTTTTGAGAACGAATAAAGGGAAGGATGATTTAGAGATGAATCTACAAAGTTTCCTATTTGCTCATACAGCATTCCCCCAAACTGTAATAAAGGAATTCCCAGGCGGAACTGCTAATGAAGAGAAGTTTAAGATCAAGATTCTCGAATTTAATACCAAGATGGGAAATCCGCGAGAGGATTTCATGAGGCCGTAAGAAGGCAGGAGCAGTTTACTACAGGTTGCGAGGTTTATTTCCGCAACTATGCAACTGGACCTAAACGGTAAAAAGATACCATTTTGAAATTATTGAGCTACCGTCACTACCTTATAAGTTGTGAGGGCGTCGTGTATAAGAGGCATATCAATCAATTGCGACCTGTGAGAAAGAAACAAGTGGAGACAAGAAATTTGATACTTCCTCGAACGTCAAGAGAGAAGCCTGTAGGTGGAAGTCAGAAATAAAGTGAAGAGGAGGTTCCAGAGGTTACATCAGGAAACAAGGAGGAGACTGCTTCTGTGCACGTACCCTCTTGCACTCCTATACCAGGGCCTGTTGCTGTGCACGTGCCCTCTTGCACTCCTAAACCGGAGGCTGCCGCTGTGCAAGTGCCCGTCCGCAGTCCTAGACCTCAGAGAGCCAGGAAACCCCTAGACCGACTGGAGTATTATTAAGGAGGGAGATGTGTTGTGTATGTAAATAGATGAAGATTATTTGCATTCTTTAGAGTCTCATTATGTAAGCATATATGTGTATATAAATTGGACATTTTTTGTTGGCCAAACGAAAAGAATCTGAGGCTCTTTATTGGACACGACAAAAACAACAACGGCATTCCAGAGTAAAATAAATCATCAGAGATAGATAAATATTTTTCAAATGAATTAAAATAAATATAATCGATACTGAGAGAGAGTTGAATTTAAAAAAATATTAAATTATTATTTTCGAAATATAAATAGCTAAGAGGATTCCAGCAAACCGCATCTAAAATATCAGGTTTTTTTTGGCTACATGTTTTAATTTGCATATACCTATTTTACATAACTCGGATTGTATTTAAAAATCGTTAACCATTTCTTCTAACTTTTGGCGAAATGGTGTTTTATTAATTTATCATTTGATATTATTAAGGTTCTTTCCTGGTATTCAAAAAGTAAAAATACGTGTCGTTCAGTTATATTTTTCAATTTATCAAACAATTTGGCCGCTGAATCGCTGATTCTGGTAGGGCGCCATCTTTAGCGAATAAAGTTGTAACTAAAATCAATTTCGAATTTTTCATTATTTGCCATAAAAAATTCCATTGCATCCTGAACACAATGGTGTTTACCGCATTGCCTTAACGCAAATATTCGCGGAGTTATTAATTTTAAAGTTGTGCGGGACTTTTGGATCACCCTGTATATAAAAAATCAATGTTTGTATGTTTGTTTGTTTGTATGTCCGGTTTACAAATTCGCAGTAGTTCACTAATTCAAACCAAAATTTCCATACATAGGTAAAGAAATACGGGGAAGACGATAGGCTATTTTAAAAAATATATAAATCAATTATTAAAACTATTTATTCAAATTATTCTACTTAGCTCACGAACAGCGCCCTCTATCAAAGATTAGATTAAATTATGCTGATGCAAACAAATAGATAATGCTAATAACAAACAATTATTTTTAAAAATCTTATCTAAATATATATCACTCGGGTAGATATGCACACGGGTCAATCCCGGGGCGAAGCCCGGGTCACCCGTCTAGTTTTATATATAGAGATGACCTGGCTGCGTGTATCTTCTGCTCGAGTGAATGTTTCGCTGGTATAATTTTGTTCCTGCCTACTAAAAATTATTATCTGGCTTCGCCCGTGGTCTGCTTTAGTGAATATTCCCCTAAAGAATTTTGTTTATATCAATCAAGCATGATACAGAAATATTTTATCATCATTTCTGACTTAAAAAATATTGTTGCTCAGTACTTGGTTATTATAATTTTTCTTGGTTAAAAGTGCGACAAAAAAACTCTTCAAGATTTAACTCTCTGTCCTGCTCAAATTTCAGCGGGATTAGCTACATATTGAGGGCGTGCATAGCCGACAAACATATATATATGTTTCCGGCTTCGCCCGATTTTTACCCGAGTAAAAGTTTGCCTAACGAACATTTGTTAAAACGATTCTAGCAAACATCCAATCCCTACTGAACCTATACTTGTCTACACTCTCGATAATTTGAAATTTTTTCCCGGTCCCTTGAAAAATACTCGATAAGTTGAATAAAATGGTCCACTCGGTAATTTGAAGTTGAAGGAATAGCATCTTGCCACCAACGAACATTTGTAAATGACTGTATTTAGCGAATGTACCCGGTTTCGCCCGATTTTTACCCGAGTAAAAGTTTGACTAAAGAACATTTGTTAAAACGATTCTAGAAAACATCCAATCCACCTATATATATATATATATTTATAAACGTATATAAGTATTGTTATATGCGTTTAAATATATTTTTGAAACACATAATTATTTTGAAAACATTTATTAAATTTTAAATATTTTCTTTGAATATATATTAATATTGAAATGCCAAGTTTTTTTTTACAACGTCATTGGAATATTATATTACTAAATCCTCAAATTAAATATTGAATTTATTATACTTAAAACACATTTTAACATTTTTACAATTTTAAATGTAATTTCACCAGAACCGCGAGAGGCGCTGCTTGCGAGTGAAAGTATAAATTTGCAAATAAAATTGCAACGAATACCTATTTCAAATCAAATTCAAACCAGAAACCTTCCCAGCAGTATAGTAAATAACTTCCTAAAGTTTCACGGCGATTGGATAATCTTACCTTTTAAAAACATTCATCGTGTAAACAAATACGTGTAAAATTATTAACCAATCGAATTCATTCATCGTCACGACCAGTGCTGCGCTAAGAGTTTTACTAACGCTTTTTGGTTTTACATTTAAAAAAAAGCACATTAACCTTTTTAGTTTTTTTGAATAGCCTATATGTTAAACGAAATCTTCAGCTACCTACATGGGAAATTTCATAATGGTTGATTCTGTAGATTTTGCGCAACGCGATAACAAACATCGATTTTGGATTTCATTTTTATAGATATAAAAGGATAAAAGGATATATAAATATTGTTATATGCGTTTTAAAATATTTTTGAAACACATAATTTTTTGAAAACATTTATTAATTTTTAAATAATATATTGTCGCGGCTGACCCCTCCGGATTCTTCGCGACGACGCCGCTTCCTCCTTCGTGGATCACCTACTCGAGTTCCCGTTGCTCTCCCTCTGCAGCTCTTCCCTGCAGAGCACCCAAGGACGTCCGAGAACCACCGCTCAAGTGGAACTCCTTTCCTCTGGCAGTATCTCTCGGCCTTACCACAGGTGGGGGGACACGAGAGACTTACCAGAAGAGTAGCAGCAGCGATGTGGGGTTGGCGAGAGTAACAGCAAGCGGCACGAAGATTTCAAACACTACCTTTTTAATTGTCATTTACTACTAAACATTACATATAACTGGAAAACAAACAATGAGTATTCACATTACGCCACCTCCCGGGGCCAATATGAACATCTATTTACATACATTTTTCCCAGGAAACAGGACCAGAGCAGTCGGCGATTCCCACACCAGTTTCAGATCGGAAACAGGCGAAAACGCCATCTATTGGCGGAGGTTATAGGTAGTTTCAGGCCTTATACGCGACAATATTTTCTTTAAATATATATTTATATTGAAAGGCCAAGTTTTTTTACGTCATTGGAATATTATATTACTAAATCCTCAAATTAAATATTAAATTTATCATACTTGGAAAACATTTTAGCAATTTTACAATTTATAAATGTAATTTCACCAGATACCGCGAGAGGCGCGGCTTGCGAGTGAACGTAGAGAATTTGCAAATAAAATTGCAACGAATATTTATTTCAAATCAAATTCAAACCAGAAACCTTCCCAGTAGTATAGTAAATAACTTCCTAAAGTTTCACGGCGATTAGATAATCTTACCTTTTAAAAACATTCATCGTGTAAACAAATATGTTTAAAATTATTAACCAATCAAATTTATTTATCGTCGCGATCAGTGCTGAGCCAAGCGGTAAAAGGCTGGAACTAACGCTTTTTGGTTTTACATTTAAAAAAAAAAGCACATTAACCTTTTTAGTTTTTTGAATAGTCTATATGTTAAATGAAATCTTCAGCTACCTACATGCGAAATTTCATAATGATTGATTCTGTAGATTTTGCTCAACGCGATAACAAATATCGATTTTGGATTTCATTTTTATAGATATAAAGGAAGGATTGTCGCATATAAGGCCTGAAAACACTCCGCCAATAGATGGCTCTTTCGCCTGTTTCCGATCTGAGACTAGTGTGGTAATTGCCGACTGCTGTGGTCCTGTTTCCTGGGGCAAATGTTTGTATATACACTTTAATATTGGTCCAAGGAGGTAACATAATGTAAATACCCGTTGAATGTTGTTCTAGTTATATGTGATGTTTGGTAGAAATGACAATAAAGAAGAATTGTTAGCAGTCTTGGAGCCGGTTGCTGTTGTTACTCTCGACATCGCCACAATCACTACTCTTCTGGTGAGTCTCGTGTCCCCCCACCAGTGGTAAGGCCGAGAGATACTGCCAGAGGAAAGGAGTTCCACTCGAGTGGTGGTTCTCAGGAGGTCTTTGTGGGCTCTGCAGGGTAGAGCTGCAGAGGAGAGCAACGGGAGCCAAGGTAAGGTGAACCACGAAGGAAGAAGCAGCGTCGTCGCGAAAAACCGGAGGGGACAAGCGCGAAAATATATATATATATATGTGGTAACCGAAGGTCAAACCTGTAGTAACCGAGAGGGACAGTCAGGGCGTGGAGAGATTTCTAGTACCTTTCTGCACCTTGTAGGACCTTTAATAGTTCTCACAGAGTACAGGCAGTCGTGGTCGAGGCAGAGTGGAAAGCTTGGGAATGTCCACACACAAAAAACGAAGAGACACAGTTGTAGAAGGAAAGTTCCATGAACAGATAAAAATCGAGCTGAGAGCAAGATGGAGATAGAAGAGTTCTTACTGTTCTACATGGTCGATAATGGGGACCTGGCTGCAACCAACAAGGGCCCACGCCGACGGTGAAGTGACTGACTGCTTGGGCTAAAACCGAGGTTTTTATATACCACTAGCCGAATGACCCGGGCAACGCCCGTGTTTTACCCGATTGAATGTTTTTATTCAAATACTATTTGTTACAATTATAAATTGGCGCCTTAAATAAATGCATATATTAGTTAATAACTATAGCCTATGTGCTTTATCTGTCAATGTACTGTTGGCTTCTGTAGGCGTCTCTTACTGGGAAAAAGAAAGAAAGGATTCCATTTAGTTATTAACTAATATATGCATTTATTTGAGGAGCGACCCGCTCCAACACAATAGTTACAAAAACGAAAAAGCGAGTGGGGGGGGGCAAAGGTGGCGTGATCGTAGCCAACCAATAGGAGGGCGCCATTCCAAAGAAAAAGCAAACGGTGACAGAGATGACAAATGATTAGGATATGAAGAATTAAGAACGGATGACGCTCGTAACTGTATATAGAATTCCCGAGGAGGAGGGGGGGTTAGACATGTGTGAATTTGGACTTTGAACGTCTGCGGCAGTCTGCACCCTTTGACCTCGATGGCAACGACTTGCCAGGGTTGTTGGATTTCTCTCTCGATTTTAGACGTTTTGAACTTCTCAATCTTGCTTCAACTCAGCTCTTAATCTATTACATAGTTTTATTTATTTATCCTCAGTTTGTACAAAGTACATTACATATGGTGATGCAATGAAACATGTCAATCATGCGTATAATTATTTATAGATGTGTTTCTATATGCAACATGACAATCTTGTTATAAGTAGTATAGAATATAGGGTTGTTGGCTTAAATTACCATAGATGAGCCCCGGGAGTGAAAGGGTTTATCCGGGTTTAAACGGGTAAAGCCTCTCTAACACAGGTAAGTAATTAAAATTTCTTTTAATTAATTTAAACTGTGAGGTTAAAGGGCTATAACAAGATGTTTGTTTGGATATATCTGAACATTATAAAAATAAAACTTATGTTTAATTTAAAAGTTATGATATTCATTATAAAAGAGAAATGTAGATAAAAACCTTTGTTTGTTAAAAAATAATGATGATAAAAAATAAAATAATGTTCTAAGAGATTGTTGGCGGGCGTTGGAAAGGGTTAGGGGTTAAAGAATATGCAATTGTAAGTATTACACAGGCAATCAAATACTGAGATCCAGGTGCAAAGCGGGGATATAGACTTGTGCGTCTTCCTTAGCAATGTTTCACCTGTGATCCTGTATAAGGTTACAGTGCTTTGTCACAATTGTAGAGTTATTGGGTTGAAAAGTTGTTGATGAGAAAGTTGTTCATTAATATTATTGAAAGTGGTGAAATGGAGTGCCATACTATAAGTAGAATTGTTGTATCGACAGTAGGTGATCTGACTTGACTTAAAATCAAAGGTTGATTGTAGTCCGCTAGAGCTAAAAAAAATTGAGAGTTGTGAACGCTTTGTGCATGCGTTGGTGATTTTGCTCTGCGGATGATTGGAATAAACTTTTGAAACGTGTTCAGGCCAGAAGTTGGGATTTGTAAATCTGGGGAACTTTGTTCAAAGAGTTTGTTGAAATTACGAAATAAAAAAAAATTGTGAAGCAGTACTGTCGTTTTTCTACGTTGATGTGAAGCATTAGCTGAGAAGATAGTAGTGTAAAGTACACTGAAGTGGTTAGAGAAATAGATTGTTGTATTCTCGAAAGTTAATGATAAACGTGTTCATATTATATAAGGTATAAAAACAAATATAAAATGAATAAAAATATTGAAATATCATTGGGGTTGAATAAAGTTTAAGTGGACAAAATCAAACAATCAATATATAAAAGTAATAATAATGAAGAATTAAAGTGATTTTTGACAACAAATAAATATTTTGTAATACTAAAATAATATTATGAAAAATGAAAGTAAAATTGATTATTTTTTTAAATAATGTTGGATTAGAAACTTGTGATTATATAATTGAAAGGTAAAAATAAAAAATAAATATTTTATACAAAAAAAAAAAACAGAATATAATTGAAGATTATTACAATGAGTAGATGAAGGTTTAGTATACCTTCTAAAAAGAAGTTACAAATGTGGTGTGTAGGTTTTATAAATCGAAAATTGATAAGCGCAATTTATTGCTTGAATTGGCTACTAAAATGTTGTGTATTGTGATCTCAATTCAACATGTAAAATGTTTAATATATAGAAAAATTTAGAGATTTACATAGGATTAAAATATCAAAATGTTCAATTTAAGGTAGGTCTTGTTCAAATTCAAATATCTAAATGTTTTAAAAAGTTAGGTTAAGATATCGACTGTTAATGTAATAAAAGGTGTGATATAAAAGGAATGTAGAACACAGCCCTCATTTACTGGAGGACAAGATAGGGGGAGAGTGGTGGTGGATTTATTGACGCGTGATGGTGTCGAGATCTTTAGTCTATCGTCACTGGGGACTCTGGTATGTTAACTAGCGGCGTCCATTTTTACGACCGGGGTGCGATGTGTATTGTTTTTGAAGGGGGAGATATGGGGGTTGTCTACAGCGCACGAGCTTTAAATTCTTTCTCCTCTAGTCTGGGTCTGGTGGTTTCAAATAAATCTTTATATTGTGTGAAAGAGAGTAAGTAAGTAGGTAATACAGATCCAAATGGGTTGGTGTAGCGTATGTAGATAGAATAGGTTTGTGAATTTAACGGGAAATTTTCTGGTCGTTACTTGAGGTTTGTTTCAAAACGATCGATATAAAATAAATCTGGATTTAAATGCAGGAATGGCTGGGAAGTTTGAGGCGGTAAAATTCGGAATAGTTGCGTCTCGAAGATATCTGGAGTCAAATGTTTGAATTCACTGAGATATACATCTTGAGACATTCGCTGTGGGTTTTGAATAAATCGGGTTTGTGGAGGTGTAATGTACAGAACATTCTCTGTGTAATATTTCAATTTATTGACATGTATGGTGTCACTGTCTCTATTGAGAGGTTGATTGGGACGATCTATTCGAACGACGTTGGGTGAGATTATTTCAATTATTGTATATGGTCCAGTAAAATATGATGCTAATTTACCTGTGTCGGGATGTCTATAATTTTTTACCAAAACGAGATCATTCACTTCGAAATGTGTTCTGTGCTGCTTATCAAATATTTCTTTATCTTTTTATGCTTATTTTGGGTACGAGAGCGTGCTATCTCTTGAGCTATATTAATTTCGGGGTATGGGTTAAGATGAGTTCTTAGATCTGGGGAGATAACATTGAACATTAAGTAGGTGGGTGGAAAACTGGTGACAGAATGGGGTGTGTTATTATACGTCTGAGTGACGCGTTTAACTACGTAGTTGAGTCCAGGAAACTTTCGGATTTTCTAGATAAGCTAGTCTGAGTTTGCCTGTAATGGGGACATTTAAGCGTTCTATTAAACCGTTTGCTTGTGGGTTCTTGCTTGTGGTGAGTAGGGGTTGTTAACCATGTGTTATTAGAAATTTGCGGAATTTTTCTGAGGTAAAAGCGGGCGCTCTGTCAGATAACAGACGTTTTGAAAATCCTTGTTGTAGCACAGTTTTGAGGGTTTGAATGTACGTTTGGGTACTGGTTTACTGGTTAAACTCTCTTTGAGAGTGGTGAAAGCTTGTTGGCAGTTTTATGGTCTATTTGAAAATGTAGTTTTCTCGGTGTTCGTAAGTGTTGTGTTTCGACGTTGTTGCGGACTTAGTAGAAAATGTTATTCAATGATGTCAGGTTTAGATGTGAGTAAAAGTGCGACTTTCGACGTGGACACGCTTTGGGATGAAATGTGTCACAGGCATGAAGGCGTCTTTGTGGCCTGTTAAGTGAGAAAAATTGTTGTGATGCGCTGTGTGACACGAGTGAGTGAATTGAATGGAAAGGTGTCACGTGAAGTCTTTGTTTTTGATATAGCATCTAACCTGTTTCACCATGAATAACAAATTTACTAGTCATGGGTGGTGGTTGTATAAAACACATCGAGATATTTTGGCTGTTAGTGGATGTGGCACGTCTAGTGGCGACGATATGGAGCTTGTGTGGCTCGAGATAGATGGTGGCCAATTGGAGAAAGTAATGGGGAAGTGTGTTGAAGTTTGTTGAGAGAGATGTGTGGATGATTAATAATTATGCGTGTAAAAAGAAAAGGACGAGGAAGTGTAGCTATGTTGGAATTTAACGATTGTAATAGTTTTGGAAGACTGTGACTTAATTTAGCTACTGGCGTGATAGTTGATGGGATTTTTATTTTTAACTTGATTTGGGAAAGATAGTTACTTTTCTAGTTGTGATTTTGAAGATATTGTATCTTTCGATTTTTGCAATTAAAAAAAAATGCGTTTCACCTATGTTTATTAAAATTTGAATATATTTTTTAAATCGTTGATTATGGTAGTGCGAAAATTATCTTTTTAAAAGGGCAATGGCGTGATAGTAAAAAAAAAAGGTGAATGGGGCGTTTACATAAAATAGTGGACATAACAATACATTTTGCAAAGTTTTGAGTATTTGATTAAGAAATTGGTGTTTTGTTATAAAAATAAGGTATTAAAAAACACAAATAAATTTAGATTTATGATTTGAGTAATTAAAAAATGATAATTTTTTTTTATAAATGTAAAATTGAAAGTAATGCATTAAAATTTATAAGTTGCTTAAAATAAAGTAAAAATTGATAAATGAGGCTGTAAAATATTTAAAATTTGAATTGAAATGATATAAAAATGGTAAAAATTGATTTAAAATGATTACAGTGAAAATAAACATTAAATTTATGGAGAATCAAGTTGTGAGCATGAGGAGAGAGTAAGGTAGATTTTTTAAAAACTCACAGTTTTTATGATTGTTCAGTCAGGAGGCTTGGTCTTTAGTTGTTGTCCTGATGACGCGGAAGACGCTCCAAGTAGAGCGTGTAGAAGCTTGTAACTTCTGTTTGGTGACGGCGGCATGTCGCCTGGAAGGTGGTTGCGTTGTAAGGCCGAAGGTGGGAAACTCCTCACCGGCTTATTTTGCGCGATTTACGGCTGTGTCGTTGGGAGGAAGATTGCTTGGTCGTTTCGTTGGAATGGTGGGTTGGTTCCTCCATCTTTGCTCTTCCTCGCTTATATCTGGACAGGCTTCCTACCTCTTCGTTGTGGTCATTCTTCGTCGTGGTCATCCTGTCGACTTGGTTGTGATAAGATCCTGTCGAGTCTTCTGTGATAAGATCCTGTCGACTCTCCCTATAAGCTGTGATAACCGAGGGTCAAACCTGTAGTAACCGAGAGGGACAGTCAGGGCGTGGAGAGTTTTCCAGTACCTCTCTGCACCTTGTAGGACCATTAACAGTTCTCACAGAGTACAGGCAGTCATGGTCGAGGCAGAGTGGAAAGCTTGGGAATGTCCACACACAAAAAACGAAGAGACACAGTTGTAGAAGGAAAGTTCCATGAACAGATAAAAGTCGAGCTGAGAGCAAGATGGAGATAGAAGAGTTCTTACTGTTCTACATGGTCGATAATAAGGACCTGGCTGCAACCAACAAGGGCTCACGCCGACGGTGAAGTGACTGACTGCTTGGGCTTGGTTCTTGAGATTCCGGGCTAATTGGCCTATCAAATGTGGTCTTCTAGCCCTACTATGGCTGCAGAACGCGAACTGGTGGCAAGGGATCCTAGGATCTGGCAGTGGAGGTGTCATCGCAGAGGTGGAGGAAGCTGGAGAGGTCAGGGAAACAGCGCCTTGATGCGGTGAGAAGCCTTGATGGAGGCCAGTTGAGGAGGCAGGAGGTCCTGGAAGCCTAGAACTTGAGGGCTCTAGACTTCAAGATGGGGCAGCTTGAGGCTCTCGCCTCGTGCTTGTCTGGGAGACCCTTGGCACAGCAGTTGGCGCACTTGGAAGTGCGCTTGTCGGCAACGGAGGGGCAGGCGCGGCCTTCATGGCCGCCTTCATCGCAGTGGAAGCACTTAGGAGCTCTGGTGCATTGGGCAGAGTTGTGGCCGAAGCCACAACAGCGGAAGCAGACTCGGGCGCGGATGGACTCCTCGAAGTTGAGGATTACTCCATCCACCACGATCCTTCCGCGATTGCCCGGGGCTCTGAAGGTCTTGAGGTCCACCTCGATGAAGGCGGTGCAGGTCCCGTTTCTGGGTGCAGAACGGTGCGCCACGCGCACCACCTTGTCCCCAGGGAGTTGGCTGACAGCAGGGGTTTCCAGGAGCGTCTCTTCAATGGTGGAGTTGGATGTTTCCTCATCCACTTTGAAGAGGCAGATGCGAGGCAGGATCTCCTTCTGTTGGCGGACCTTCATGCCATCCAGCTTGTTGGCCAGGGAGATGGTAACAGGTGGGATGGTATCGGGGTTGCTGGAGTGGAGGACAAGCTTCCCTTTGGTTCGCAGGAAGGCCCAAACGCCTTGGGGTAGAGTGTGGACAGCGCGGACAGCTTTAAGCATTTCCCTTGGGTCAGCCTGTGGGTCATCAGAGATGACCACTGTGTGGGCCGCCGATTTTTCTTCATGGAGGACCACTTGGGCGGCCGCAGGCTTGGAGACGCGGGATTGCGCTGGTTTTGCGGGACCTTTCAGGTTAGTCCTCTTTGCGGGCGGGTTGGGAGCCTCAGGCTGCTTCCTCTTTGAGGGAGCAGGAGCGGGCACGATGGGGGCAGGCTTCTTAATTGGGAGAGCACCAGGAACAGGAGTGGCGGGCTTGATTGGGTCGGTTTGGGAACTGGCTTCCATGCAAGAAGGAGCTGGGCTGGTTTGGGTGCTGTGACTGGTAGTTGGGGTGATGACGTCCGGCTCCGCGAAGGCACTGAGCGTGTCAGTAAGGCTCTCCACTTCAGCGCAAAGGGCCTTAATCTGCTTATTCCGCGTTGCGATGTACCCAATCATGTCTTCGTGCAGGGGCTTGAGGGCGGGATGGCCAATGCCGATCAGGACCTGGAGGTGGCGGGAGAGCACCATTTCGTCCTCCTTATCCAGGGCAGCGACGTCCACGATGGGCTTCTGGGCATTCTTCTTCTTTTTCTTGGCAGGGTTCATGGCAAGAGCAGGAGAGCGGCCTGACTGTCCAAAAGGAGGGCGGGGAAGGGACTGAGTAGGGCTCGACTGCTTGGGCTAAAACCGAGGTTTTTATATACCATTCCCGACGAGGGGGGGGGGTGGTTAGACATGTGAGAATTTGGACTTTGAACGTCTGCGGCAGTCTGCACCCTTTGACCTCGATGGCAACGACTTGCCAGGGTTGTTGGATTTCTCTCTCGATTTCAGACGTTTTTGAACTTCTCAATCTTGCTTTAACTCAGCTCTTAATCTATTACATAGTTTTATTTATTTATCCTCAGTTTGTACAAAGTACATTACATATGGTGATGCAATGAAACATGTCAATCATGTGTATAATTATTTATAGATGTGTTTCTATATACAACATGACAATCTTGTTATAAGTAGTATACAATATAGGGTTGTTGGCTTAAATTACCATAATATATCTTATATTAAAAAAAATGCAAATTTCATAAGTGTTGTTCACTAAAAACTTTCGTCACAATGCATCAATTTCGACCAAATTTTCAACATTTATGTGAAACGAGATGGAGCAGGTTTTGCTTAACATCAAAATATTTTTCCCTAACATTAACATGCGTAACTTCGCTGTTATCGATTAAATGCCAAAAAAAATCAACAGAGTTAATTTTATTTATATATAAATACAAAATTAAATTTCAACAGAGTTATTTTTTTTACATACTAGCTAATAATCTCAATCTAAAAAATATTCAAAACAAGCAATTTTAAGATAACACCATATGTAAAACAGTCGGCCAAGAAAACAAATAACGTGTAATATATATATAATAAATATAATGTAAAAACTATATAATAAAAATATAACAGTGATTCTACATTTAAAACTCAAGGAGCAAACTGATAAGAATGATAAATCATATCAAGTAGATTTGGTTAGATTAGCAAGCTAAATCTAAATTAATTATAACAATAAATAGTTGTATAGTTTTATAGTTAAGTTTTCTATTAAAATTATCTTCATTATTTTGATTATTTAAATTCAAATTATAAAATTTGTAAATTGTTATTATTTAGTATAGATAGAGAGAAAAAAAATCCTTTACTTCTAACACATCATCTAGTTAATTATATATTTATAATTAATAACAATAAAATTTAACAACGTAACGTCTTTTGCATCGGCTTTTACACGTCATTTAGACATACTCTAATCCTATATATAGAATAATAGAAGTGAGAATATATATAATATTATACATTTTAGTAGTTAGAGAAAAGAGAGAAAGACAGAACCATGCACTTTTAATCAAACTAATAATAAGAAAACAAAAAGTTTTGTAAAGAAGGTAGATAAGATTGTTAGTATATATATATATATTTTTTTATAATTTTATATTTTATCCTTTTTTTTTTTTTTTTTTTTATGATTTTTTAAATTTTTTTATTTTAAAATATGAATATAAATAGTTGTATTTAGTAATATATCTATACTATTAATTAACTTTTGTTATAAGTTTGGTTATTATGTTTTGAAACCCTAATGGTAGACCAGACATATACAAAAAAAATTAAATTGGAGTAATTATTGAAAAAAGAGATCTGCTGAACCGGGAATTCTCAAATAGAAGGGATGAAACGCCGCTGAACTCCTATTTGAGAATTCCCGGTTCAGCAGATCTCTTTTTTCAATAATTACTCCAATTTAAATTTTTTTTGTATATGTCTGGTCTACCATTAGGGTTTCAAAACATAATAACCAAACTTATAACAAAAGTTAATTAATAGTATAGATATATTACTAAATACAACTATTTATATTCATATTTTAAAATAAAAAAATTAAAAAATCATTTTAAAAAAAAAGGATAAAATATAAAATTATAAAAATATATATATATATACTAACAATCTTATCTACCTTCTTTACAAAACTTTTTGTTTTATTATTATTAGTTTGATTAAAAGTGCATGGTTCTGTCTTTCTCTCTTTTCTCTAACTACTAAAATGTATAATATTATATATATTCTCACTTCTACTATTCTATATATAGGATTAGAGTATGTCTAAATGACGTGTAAAAGCCGATGCAAAAGACGTTACGTTGTTAAATTTTATTGTTATTAATTATAAATATATAATTAACTAGATGATGTGTTAGAAGTAAAGGATTTTTTTTCTCTCTATCTATACTAAATAATAACAATTTACAAATTTTATAATTTGAATTTAAATAATCAAAATAATGAAGATAATTTTAATAGAAAACTTAACTATAAAACTATACAACTATTTATTGTTATAATAAATATAATATATATAATATAACGGTATAATAACGGTATAAAGAAATAATGAGCCTATCGTTCAAATTTATAATTGTAACGAATAGTATTTTAATTAAAACATTTTAAAAACACACAGTTTGGAACGGGACGTTTCACAAGAGTGACATCCATGGCGCCAATTTATAATTGTAACGAATAGTATTTGAATTAAAACGTTTTTAAAATATATACGCACTCGGGTAAAACCCGGGCGTTGCCCGGGCCATTCGTATTATATAAATATATAATAAAAAATATAATGTAATGAATATTATTATCATTATTATCAGAATAGTCTATAAGTAAAAGATTTGAAGCGAACGAGGATACTTTTCTTTTAATTTTTTTTTTCGGGTCTATAACCCTTCTACAGGACTACACTCCAAAAGAACACTTTAAAAGAAAAGTATCCTCGTTCGCTTCAAATCTTTTACTTATACTCATCAGAGGATTCCAACTTTCTATAATAGTCTATGTTCCGGAAAATTATTTTCAATAATATTCGTTAGGCAAACTTTCACTCAGATAAAACCCGGGCGAAGCCGGGTACACATCCGCTAGTATATATATAAACAATACTTAAAGTTATACCGCATAAGTTTCTTTTCTAAGAAAAATCAATATTTATTTTAAAGAGAAATATTTACTATTTCTAACTTTTTTGAAATGAAGTATGAGAGGGTGAAAATATGAAGAGTAATGGCGAATGGGAAAAATAAAATAAAAGTGTCCAGGGGCGGGAAAACTTCAAAAAAGTTAGAAATAGTAAATATTTCTCTTTAAAATAAATATTGATTTTTCATAGAAAAGAAACTTATGCGGTATAACTTTAAGTATTGTTTATAATCACACGCCGCAGTCCTTTCTAATGTATATATATATATGAAAATACAATAGAAAAAATTAAAGATAAGTGGGTCAGGTGTTGATATTAAAAACAAAGAAGGCATCTCCTGACCACGAGCACATGTGCTTTTTAGATGGCAGAGCGCCAGAAGCACATGTGCTCGTGGTCAGGAGATGCCTTCTTTGTTTTTAATATATATATATATATATATATATATATATTTATGCATGATACTATGTACAATGAATATGACGCCACTGCCAGCGCTGCAGAGTTTAGTGGAGAATCGCCAGCAAAACCATGCATTTCACGATCTACGAAGAATATGTAGATTGCCTGCTTCGCTGCTGAGGAGATGGTGATGGCGTGGTCCTCGAGATCAACTAGAAAGATCCAGGACTGTAGGACCAGTAGCGATGGGCCAGCGACAGGTCGATGGAGCCGCAGGCGATGCAGACAGGCTGACCCGACGCCAGGTGCTCCGGATGGTGCAGGGCCAGCCGCATTGCAATGTCTGCCACATTGCCCCCGAAGGAGTAGCGACGGAGAGATGATAAGGGCACACTGGAGGAGGGCACGTAGACCACAGGCACCCAGCGCCGGAGATACTGTAAGGTGGGAACGGCGGCCAGGCGAGGACGCTCCAGCATGCGTCGCACCGTGCGTGTGCATATGCGCAGAAACAGAGTAGCCGTCCCGCGCAACACCACGACTTCCTCCAAGGACTTCTCCTG
Organism: Cordylochernes scorpioides; assembly: GCA_030710605.1. Classification (NCBI taxonomy): domain Eukaryota; kingdom Metazoa; phylum Arthropoda; class Arachnida; order Pseudoscorpiones; family Chernetidae; genus Cordylochernes; species Cordylochernes scorpioides. Next base: position 48,357,399 of record CP092881.1, on the reverse strand, counting down.
GTAATCGCTCCTAGCATTCTCGGTCAGCAGCCGCTGACAGAATGATCCAAGGGCAGATGCGTCTTCGTGGACACTCCTTGTCATCTTGGTATTGAGCGGCGGATCAAAGCCCACCATGTCTCGGACTCGCACTCCGACCCACCTTGAAGGAGTTCGAAGCGATTGAGTCGCCAGGAACCTGCAGGCGCCGACGAGAAGCAGGTTCAGTAAGGTGGGAGTGGGCACCACCAGGTGGTTCAGGCCCAGGATGGAAGAGGCCTGTTCCCAGAGTTCCAGCAGCCGACGACGACGGGGCAGCACTCAGGAACTCGAAGACAAAGGGGGCCATCCAGGTTCCAGAGTCCGCCAGCCATGAGTAGGCGTTTTTACCTCCGGCTCTTCATGCAGCCTGAACCCTCTTGAAGCAGGCGAGCTGGAGTTGGGTGCTGATGTCCAATAACCTCACGCCACCAACGTACACAGGACGTGGCAGAACGCTGCCGGGAAGCCACGCAGTGCGGTCAAGACCCCAAACAAACTGCGCCAATCTTGCCTGTAGTCTTGAGATGAAAGTCTCACTGGGCAGGTAGGCCTGAAAATGGTGGAAGATTGATGAGAGCACCAGACTCTTGGCAGCTCTCGCCCGTCCAACAAGAGAGAGATTACGGACAAAGGGGGACCATCTAGCGATGGCTCCTTCCAGTAGTTTACTAATGTGCTGATCTTGTACCGATGTTCCATGTCCCGGGGTGACGATGGTGACCGGAATGGTGATTTTTTTTCTGTGCTCCAGGAAATTCCAAATGGAGAATCGGAACGGTTTTTCCACGACGCACACTTGAAGTCTTCGAAAATCTTCTTAATTATCTCCAACTGCCCATCCTCGCGGATAGGTAGAACGATGTCGTTGGCGTATGCCAGAACGTTTCCTCGCCCGAGTAACTGCTCTAAGTGAAGAAGAATAGGTCCCATGCAGATCGAAAAGAGAGCAGCGCTGGACGCGCAACCTTGTTTCACCCCGTTGAGCAGGAAGAACAACGGAGTACGTCCAGCTCCGAGATTAGAGTGTACGAGCTGGCTACGCTGCATGTTCTATTATTCTTTAGTATCTTTTATTTAATTGCATTTTCAAATATTTTTATCGCCTAAAATATAACTGAGAATTTTTATTTTACCAAGAGCCGACGACCAGAGGAGCTAACAAAACTTCAGAAGTGGGATGACCCTGAAGAAAGAATAATTGCTTGAGTGATGGACGGTAACGAAGAATGCGCGACGCTATGTCAGATTAACATAAAGAAGTTGCAGCACGAATGGTATGCACGTAATTTGTATTACCATTTATGTGAAGTATTTTAAAGTAAATTGAGATTTTAGGACGAGTAATCCTTTCAATATATTATAATACGAATAGAATCAAAAAGGATAAGTTTCTTAATTGGTAAAAACGATTCGAGCTTTCGGGCGCAAGCAGCCCTTCTACAGGAATAAAGGAAACAATTTTTAACCAATCATGTATATACACATATATATAAGCTAAATTTTTGCATATCTAGGATTATTTATGAAGTTTTTTATTTTATTATTTATGAAATAACTATTGCTATGTAAATTAGTCTATTTGATGATATTATTATATGCAAAATTATAAAATGGTGTGATGAAGAGAAAACGAATAATTCTATTTTAGTTTTTGGATCAGCCTATCATATGTCTCCGGGATATCTATGTGTCGATTTATACATTTATATTTTGATGAAATTGGTGCTTCCAGTAATAATCTTTTATATTTACTATTTATGTTTGTGTAATGAATATTAGGGTTTGCTAGGTTGAAATCGTGATCTGTATTTCTAATATGTTGTACTATTAGGGATTTGGGGTCTTTGTTTTTAATGTTTCTTCTGTGTTCGTCTATTCTGTCTTTTATATGTTTCACCTACATATACATTATTACATTGGTTGCATGGTATGGGTATATACGGCTTTGCTATTGTATAGTTTTGATATAGGAAAACTGTTTCTGGTAATTGGGTTACTTATTATGGTTGCTATATTAGGGTTACTTTCATAATATGTTCTTATACCGTGTTTGCTTAAAATTCTGGCTATATGGGTACTACTGTGGGAATAGGGAATTATACATATTGATTTATAAACATGATTATTTCTTATAAGAGAGGGATTATAGGAATGTCTTAATATAAAGTTCTTCGGATAACCATTAGAAGTGAGTTTATATATCAAAAAATGGGTTTATATATCTTTTGAGGGTTGGGTGGAACAATGTGTGTGTATTCGTTTGGATAGGGTTTTTACAGTATTAATTTTGTGACTTAGGGGGCAATAAGATGAAAAATGTATATAATCTGGAGTAGAGTTTGGCTTGTGATATATTTCTGTTGTGTATTGGTTTTGTGTTTTTAGTATAAGTACATCTAGAAATGGTAAGGTCTTATTGTTTTCTGTTTCTATAGTGAAATCTATGTCTTTATGTATGGATTTTAGTTGGGTAAAAATGGAATCTATTTTGTTAGTGTTGGATATACAAAAGATATCGTCTATGTATCTCTGCCAGATGACGATTTCTGTGGGAAAAAGGTTGGTTATTGTTTTATCTATTTTTCTCATTACTATTTCTGCCAAAGGTGAAGAGAGGGGACTTCCCATGGAGAAGCCCTTGGTTTGTTGATAAAAATTGCTATTGAAGGAGAATATACCAAATCTATAGAAAATATACACAGCTTTCCCCCCTCTCCTAACAGCACCATGATATCTTTTGATGCAGTTAATATGTACCCTAGCTTACCACACCATCTAATAATAGATAACACAATATAATTTTTAGCATTAAACAATATTCCTCCAGATACCTCTTCTAAAATTATTTCATTAATTAAGCTTAGCCTAAAATACAATATATTCTCCTTCAATAGCAATTTTTATCAACAAATCAAGGGCTCCCCCATGGGAAGTCCCCTCTCTTCACCTTTGGCAGAAATAGTAATGAGAAAAATAGATAAAACAATAACCAACTTTTTTCCCACAGAAATCATCATCTGGCAGAGAGATACATAGACGATATCTTTTGTATATCCAACACTAACAAAATAGATTCCATTTTTACCCAACTAAAATCCATACATAAAGACATAGATTTCACTATAGAAACAGAAAACAATAAGACCTTACCATTTCTAGATGTACTTATACTAAAAACACAAAACCAATACACAACAGAAATATATCACAAGCCAAACTCTACTCCAGATTATATACATTTTTCATCTTATTGCCCCCTAAGTCACAAAATTAATACTGTAAAAACCCTATCCAAACGAATACACACACATTGTTCCACCCAACCCTCAAAAGATATATAAACCCAATTTTTGATCAATAAACTCACTTCTAATGGTTATCCGAAGAACTTTATATTAAGACATTTCTATATTCCCTCTCTTATAAGAAAAAATCATGTTTATAAATCAATATGTATAATTCCCTATTCCCACAGTAGTACCCATATAGCCAGCATTTTAAGCAAACACGGTATAAGAACATATTATGAAAGTAACCCTAATATAGCAACCATAATAAGAAACCCAATTACCAGAAACAGTTTTCCTATATCAAAACTATACAATAGCAAAGCCGTATATACCCATACCATGCAACCAATGTAATAATGTATATGTAGGTGAAACATATAAAAGACAGAATAGACGAAGACAGAAGAAACATTAAAAACAAAGACCCCAAATCCCTAATAGTACAACATATTAGAAATACAGATCACGATTTCAACCTAGCAAACCCAAATATTCATTACACAAACATAAATAGTAAATACAAAAGATTATTACTGGAAGCACTAATTTCATCAAAATATAATAGTATAAATAGACACATAGATATCCCGGAGACATATGATAGGCTGATCCAAAAACTAAAATAGAATTATTCGTTTTCTCTTCATCACACCATTTTATAATTTTGCATATAATAATATATCATCAAATAGACTAATTTACATAGCAATAGTTATTTCATAAATAATAAAATAAAAAACTTCATAAATAATCCTAGATATGCAAAAAATTAGCTTATATATATGTGCATATACATGTTTGGTTAAAAATTGTTTCCTTTATTCCTGTAGAAGGGCTGCTTGCGCCCGAAAGCTCGAATCGTTTTCACCAATAAATAAACTTATCCTTTTTGATTCTATTCGTATTATAAATTGAGATTTTATTAAAAATAAGTAGCGGTAAATACGCTGATAAGCCTAACTTAAAGTAAACAAATTGAAGAAAATTGACTCTATTTTGAAAAGATAAAGTAAAAGTAGAACGTATTGTAATTCGAGTAAACGATGGCTTATCTAGCAAAAGGAAAAAAAAAAGTGATTTGGTCAAATTGAACTCGCGCTTGAACTCGGTGAGGCAGTACCGCCATAGAGCATAATCATTGACTTGAAACACATTATTTTGAACAGTGAATCATAAGAGGAAGAATTTACAAAGCATCTACTTGAAACTATAATCGAAGAACGGAAACAAGGGGGTAAAAGGGAATTTGAGTTGGAGGAGCTGCCCACTCAGGCTTCACGTAGAAACAACGATTCATCTGGTACTTCCACACATGACGCGCGCTGTGAAATACGTAAATTAATGCCCAAGTACGAGTCAAGGGACAACGATATAAGTTTTTATTTAATTCTTTTCAAGAGGCAAGCAAGGCGGCTTGGATTGGATGGATGCGAATGGGTATTCAGCCTTCTTGGACTGTTGCCGTACGAAATGAATCAATTGATCGCTCGTGAGACAGAGGAACAAAGTGACGAGTACAAGTTTGTGAAGCGTTTGCTCATGAAATGGTACAAGCTGAGCCCCGAACAGTTCAGGCAGAAGTTCGAGAAACATGTGAAATCTCGGAAGGGCTCTGGAAAGACTTTTCTTACGAATTGCGAGGATATTTAAACGAATGGATCGAAGGAATGAACGTAGATTATTTCGTTGCCTTAAAGAATTTGTTCGTCGCTAACCAGCTAAAGAAAAAGGATCCCAACGTGATGTGTAATCATCTCATCGACGACTGGATTAAGATAAACTGTTCAGACGTGTTTGCATACAAGTTAGACGAATACGAAAATGTTCGTGCCGAGATGGGGGTCTTCGCGTTTGGATTCGAGGAGCACCACTCCATCGTGGCCCCACCAGCAGAGATCTGAACAAAGAGCGGATGTTTCCTGTCAAGGCATGACAAAAAAAAAAAAAGAAACCAAAGAAACGCATCCTAAAGCTTCGAGAATTATAATTCTAAGTGCTTCAATTGCAATGGCTTTGAACACATTGCCAAGGACTGTCTACTACCCAGAGTAATTTTGACATGCCGAAGATGCGGTCAAACGGGACACAAGGAAAATAACTGCACAAAACTCGAAAAGGATTGTCAGTTGCTAGTTTGGGAGTTGAAGTAAATAAGGCTGTTCCACCAGATGATTACTTGAAGGACGTCAAGATCGACAACATGGAAATGGTGGAAGCAATGATAGACACAAGAAGTAGCAGTTGTCTATTGAGAGAATCGGTGGCAAGGAGGATCAATGTCGACATAGTGCCAGATACGACTAGTCTATTCGCATTGGTAACCAGACTGCACCATCTACCAGGATCGTTGGAAGGACGACAGTCGACCTGGAGATTGATGGCATCGTCGGAAGAGAAATCTCTGTCTTCATTGTGAACGATTATGCCCAACTAGGGCCTCCAATCCAGGGATCCCGTTAGCCAAATAATGATCCCGAAATCCCGGGATTCTGCTCGAAAAATACCGGGATTACTGGTTTGTGCATGAAAACCAGCGCAGAAATATATTTTTCTGATCTAGTATTTTGGTAGTCAAACAGATGATGAGATAGCACACTTTTGACGTTTGGAGGATGACAATGAGGACACTTCTCCATTTAACGTTAGCTTAGAGGTAGCACATCCCTCATTCCCTGAAGCAATTTATCCACAATCTCCAGTATTTTCAAAGAAAAATATAAATGAAGTGACGAAAAAAGCTTGTGTGGTGGTGAAATAGTTCAAACGATCGCCGCTGAAGAACGAGATCTTACTGAACTACATGCGGCAAGATAATCGCATTTCCACCAGTACGTGTCTCATTCTCGACTGCAGAACGTGTTGGATTGAACATGTTGGAGAGACTTCTCAGTGTGAAGTCAGCGATTCAGAAGGCGCTAATAGATGTGAATGCAAATGTCCGTCTAACTGATGAAGATTTTGATATCATGACGCAAGTAATTTCCGCACTGAAACCATTTCGGGCAGCTGTGGCGGCTATCTGTAGACGCGACGCTACGCTTTTGACTGCAGAAGCAACAGTAAAGTTTCTTTTAGAGGAGCTGCAAGCACAATCTCATTCTCTCAGCAAATATCTGCAAAAAATATTTTCAAAAGAGAATTTTAGAAGAGCGATGCAATAAAACATCTTTAGTCCTCCAATATCTGCACAATCCGCAAGCATAGTTAGAAAAAAAGAAGATGGTTAAAGACTTTAGCGTGAAATTGCTTTTGCGTCTTACACCGTTACAGGAACAAATGGCCGAAGTAAGAATTCAGGCTGATAATTCGCAACTTCCTCGGAGTTTACAAGAACCCCATGAGCCATCACAATCGAATGACCATCTTACAATTGAGCGCCGATTGCAAGAAGCTATTGAGGCTGCCTCTTCAACTTCAATTGCAATACCTACACCAGACTCCGCATCCTACTCAACTATGATTAACCACGAACTTAATATTGCTGCTCAGTCAGGCAAACAAGGACCCCATTTAGAGAGTGTGTATCAATACTTGCTGACAATTCCTCCAACGTCTGTGGAATCGGAAATAGTCTTCTCCTCCTCTGGATACCTATGCAATAAGATACGTTCTAGTTTGCATGATGACACTCTTGACAAATTATCTTTCCTACGCTCAAATCTTTCTCGAAATTGAATTTTTATCCTTAAAATAAAGTAATTCATGGTTTTTAAAACGGTGCTGTCTTCTTTCTAAACATCAATACATAAGTTGGGCAAAATGCAATAATGATTACATTTTCTATAATCACAATTGCAAATAATCATGATTACATTTGCTATAATTACAATTACAAGTAATTTTATCACAATTGCTATCATTATATATAGAATTACGAGTAATTATGTTTACATTCTAATGCAATTATTTTTTTTGCAAAGTAATGCATTGTAAAGTAATCGTAATTACAAGGTAATGTATTACTTTGAATGGATTACTGCCCAATACTGCATTAAGAGATGTGGTCTAAGAGTTCCAAGAACAGTAATTATTTTCCAGATGTGTGTACAGTAATTGACAGATAATTTCAAACTGTAACCCAAAAGCAATGATTTAGTTCATAAGCAGGCGCAAAATATATGGCTTTCAGGTTGTTTTCATCGAAGTAAGTGCCACGTCATTGGCACTATATAAAATAAAAAAATAAAAATATAACGAACGAAACGATATACCTCTTGGCGTAGAAAGACGAAAATGTTTTTCAATCCCGGGATTGAGAAAAAAGCAATCCCGAATCCCGGGATTGAAAATATGTACTGGGATTGGAAGCCCTATGCCCAACCCTACGACCTGCTGATTGGAAGAACATGGACAGACCTACCATACGTGTCGTTTTCTAGAATCGGCAATAACTTGCATATTGGCTATTCAACCGAATTTCCGTTCGCTCAAGAGGAAATTAATTCGCCCCGAGTTGAACTGAGAGCAACCGATACTGTTCAGTTGGAGAGTGACTGCATTAACATTGCAAGTGCAATAACAAATGAGGATCCGGAAGTGGAGGATGACCCCCGTGGTAACCCCTGACGTTCCTGCAGAGCGAGGGTCAATTAGGGACGATTGACATCCAGGAGTGGCCGAGTGTAAGAGACATTCCCCTAGCAGACGGCCCGGCGCGACGGAAGCCCCACCTCCCCTAACGGTCGGCGGTGGCCAACCAATGGCGAACCGACGAGACTAGAGTGTGCGAGCTGGCTATGCTGCATGTTTAAGTCTTCTTTAGTATATATTTTTTTATTGTATTTTTAAATAAATATTTTGTATCGCCTACAATATGTGAGACTTTTTTATTTTACCAAGAACCGACGACCTGAGGAAGCTAATAGTACCAAGCGTAATTCTCAACCTGCAACCCCAAACCACACCATTGACTGTATCGGCTCATCCATTGACGAGCTCTACTCATCCCTAGCAGACACCACCAAAAGTATCAATCTCTACAGACTTGATACCCTAATATGATTGAGTGGAGATAGAAAGAAGACTACATCCACAAATTTTTGAAATGTTACAATTTTCAGGCAAAAGTAGTCAAGAAAAATTCCACAGAAGGTTTTCTCACCTTTAAGCGTGAATTTTAGGATCAACTCAGATAGTTGGCGACAGAAATCCGGGTTACATATTGAGAGAGAATTTTTCCTCATTCAGTACTTTTGTCTGAAGATTGTAACAATGCTGTGTGTGTGTGTAACCAAAACGTGACACCTAATTTATTAATATGGATATAGTCTTATCAATTGATTTAAATCTCCTGGACATATAAATTAAATAGGTTTCTGGAGATGTTAATTTTCATTTTATTTAGAGCAGTATTAAGCTTTCGGGCATCTCTGCCATTCTACAGGATAACATAAACAAACGAATAAAACGCCCTTTAATTGAAAAATAATTTTTTAATGCCCAACACTGCTGTCTGGGCTAGATTCTTAACCATTGGTCTGTAGAAAATTTTATAGGATTAGCGATTTTTACCTGTTTGCACTAAATAAAATATTCTTATTAAAATAAGAATGAACTATGCAATAGCTGTAGAAATCATATGGCTAACTTGGTGAAACCCCTGGGAAGGTTCACTACTAATAAACCAAGCCTTCCTAAATTTTGTACATCTTCAATTTCAATAATTGCAAAAATTAGTTCTATGCCTATAACAACTGGTAATTGGGACCACAATTTAATTATTTATAACCATGGTTAGGACAATTAGGACCTAAACATTGGGACTTAAGAATTATGATACTGGTATACGAGAAATGAAAACATTAAGACGCGAATGTTTCTTTTCAAAAATAAATCAAATTTCTACTGTCCTTACTGTGATGGAAAAATATTGGGAGGGCTTTTTTTGGCTCATCAGTTGCGAACCCTCCCAGCGGTTTCGCCAATTTTTTTAATCTACCAGACCGCTTCTTTAGAGCACTAATACTGTATTCGATCATTATGATTATATAACTGCTGACCACCGTAAATGCAACGCCCTGAAAGAAGCATGCAAATAACATGAAATTTACAACATGCATTAGCGGAGGTGAGATATGCAAATGATTAGAATTTCAGCGCAGACGCACATCACGCGCGCCTGTGGCTCCACTTCAAAGCACTATTTAAGGCTTGGAGATTTCAAGTTCGGCAATTGTGTGTGTGTTTTTTTTATTATTATTATTATTATAACGATTAATTATGCCTCGTAGAAAACAGCGATTATCTTTTGATCAAGTATCCGATTTCGACAGAGGAAGGATAGTGGCCTACCGAGATTGTGGATTATCTTTCAGGGAAATCGGTAGTCGTGTTGGACGAAACCAAACAACTGTAATGCGGATATGTGATCGTTGGTGCAGGAAGGTACGACGGACCGACGTGTTCGATCGCATCCATCTCTGTGCACCACTTCACGTGCTAACAGACAAATTGTGCGCATGGCAGTGACAGATCGCTCAGTCACATCACGGACCGTAGCACAGCACATTCAGTCTGTAACGCATCAGTACCATTCGACGCGGTTTACAGCAGAGTGATATGTCCGCAAGACGTCCATTGCTTCGTCTACCCTTGAAGCAGAACGTCAGACGTCTCAACACCAATGGTGCGATGAAAGAAGGATGTGGACGGCAGAATGGAATGAAATTGTCTTTACTGACGAGTCACGCTTCTGTCTGCAACACAACGATTATCGGATTCGAGTCTGGAGACACCGTGGAGAGAAGATGCTGAACAGCTGCGTTATGCACCGCCACATTGGTCCTGCACTGGGTATTATGGTATGGGGCGGTATTGGATATCACTCTCGCACTCCTCTAGTACGCATTGCCGGTACATTAAACAGCCAACGCTACATCTCCGAGGTGTTGGAGTCCTTCCTTACCTTTAGGGCTTGCCCACAGCCATATTTCAACAGAATAATGCGCGGCCACACGTGACACGCATTGTCCAAATCGCCAGATTGAATTACTTCCTGTTGGTTTTTTGTGGGTGTTTAAATGGGAAGATAGGGATCACGTCAATTATATAATCAGTAAAATATTTATTAACATATGAAATTAAAAGAAAGGATATATAAGAGCCACGTAAAGTATCTGTTCTTGCTTGTTCTTCTGTTTACCTTTTTTTTTTCTCGTTGTTTGTTTATCTTCTTTCATAGAATATTATTTATAATTGCAAATTTTAATCATACTTAAAAATTTAAAAACAATAAGGAATATTTTAAATATTAAATAAAAATGTTACACAAAATTATAGGCAACAAATCCCCCCGTAATTTTGGGGAATATTTTCTATTAATTCAATTATATTAAAGTTTAAATATGGTACACAATGAGAACGTCGGGCTGGTGGCCGACAGGTCGTGACGTCACCGTCACCTCATGGTTGTCTCCCATAATTCACCGCGCCTTCAAAATGGCTGCTTCGTTTACAAATAGAATGATTACAAAGTTTGGAATTTTATGATACACAGTATGAAATAAAGTTTAAACTACACATACTAAATCTATCCAAAATGATCATATTTTATATAATCGAAATAATGTTCAATACAATCAAAATATGTCATTAGTAATATACATATTCAAATAAGTAAACAATACCTTTTTAAAATTGTTTATACAACATTAATCATTTTTAAAGTATTTCTTAGTTTATCTTTGGATACAGCTTTTGTAAGAAAGTCTGATAAATTATCAGATGAAGGTGTGTATGATATAGTATAATTATTAACAATCAGATTTTCATGTAAAAAAATAAGTTCTAATTAAATGGTTACTTTTAAGAGAAGTAACTCCAGTTTGGCAAAGGGTAATTACTGATTGGTTATCACAATTAATTTTTATATTAAAATTAACATTTTTATGATATACTCTTGCAAAAAGTTCCTCAATTAAGTATTTCAAATATACACATATTTTGTAGCAGGTCAATAAAGCATTCATTTCTGAATCACAGGTTGATAAAGCAGTATTGTCTTGTGACTTTGACATCCATGATATGAGACATGAGCCTAAATGAGTAGTAATGCTAGTAATAGATTTTTCTTTATTTTTTCCATCTCTCCAACTAGCATCACAAAATGCTTTAATGAATGTACCATATTCACTTGTATAACATAAGTCTAGACTTTTAGTTCCTTTTAGATATCTGATAATTCTTTTTAAGGAAGACAAACGAATTTCTCTGGGGTCATTTGAATATTTAGATAGAAGTGTTAAAGGTAAAGCTATATCTGGCCTAGTTCTTACACTCAAATACATTAATGAGCCCAAAATTTCCTGGTATTTTTTAATGTCACATTTAGGTGAATTTTCAAATATAGCTAAATTAGTGTTTAAATCAAGTGGTGTTAAAGCATGTTTACACTCCTGCATATTGAATTTTATTAAAATTTCATTAACAAATCTCTCTTGATTGATGAAAATATTATTATTTTTATCCCTAAATATATCCATACCAAGGAAATGGATGTCTCCAATATTTTCCTTAACAGTAAATTTATTTTTTATTTTAGAGATTGCATTAGACAATATTTTCTCATCTGAATAAATTGCAATTATGTCATCTACATAGATTCCAAGAATTAAGAGTGAATTGCTATTTTGGTAACAAAATACACATTTATCAGCAGAAAATATTTTAAAGCCATTATTTAAAAGATATTGGGTAAAAGTTGTTATACCATATTTTACCTGATTGCTTCAGGCCATATATAGCTTGGTTTAATTTACAAACTAAGCTATTATCACTCACTTCAAATCCTTCAGGTTGTTTCATGTAGATGGTCTCTTCAAGGTTCCCATAGAGGTATGCAGTAACAATGTCAAAACATTTGATGTCATATTGCATGATGGCTGCAAATGCTAGTATGACTCTAAGTGAGTCATTCTTGATGACTGGTGAGAAAATTTCTTCATAGTCTTGGCCATAGCTCTGTTGGTAGCCTGTTGCAACTAGTCTAGCTTTGTATTTTCTATCTAGTGTTGTGGCATCTTTCTTGATGGTGTAAATACATTTACTTTTGATTACTTTAGAGCCTTTGGGAAGAGGTTGAAGTGTCCAAACTTTATGTTCCCTTAAAGAGTCAAGCTCCTTTTCCATAGCTCCTATCCACTTTTCAGAATCAGGTAAATTCATAACTTCTTTGTAGCAGTTGGGTATGGAATACCCTTGATGTCTTTAAAACAGTATCACCAGTTTGGTAACTTGAATCAGGTGAGTCATTATCCATTTCTTCAACATCACTTAAGGAAGGTTCATAATAGAATCCAGGTCCAGGATGATGAGGTCTCAGATCATAATGGTGTTGTTGAGTTGGTGATGAAGCATTTTCTTGTAAGATTGCTTCTGTTATAGATGGATGGTAATTTTCCTCAGAATCTTCATCTCCCAAGTTAATTAATGTATAATTTTGGGTCATCTTATCTTTTTCTTGATTTAAAAGTTCTGATCCTTTTCTTGTTTCAAAGAATTTTACATCTCTGGTTTCAGTAATAGAGAAATCTTGGGGGTTACAAATTCTATAGGCTTTTCTATTGTTGGAGTATCCGACAAAAATTGCAGTTTTGGTGATTTTTTTCAAATTTTGATTTTTTGTGTTTGGGGGTCCACATTTCTGCTAAACAACCAAATATTTTCAAATGTCCAATTGTTGGCTTTCTTCCTGTAAAAAGCTCTTCTGGAGTGCACCTTTTGTTATGTCTTGATGGGGTTCTATTTTTAATGTATGTGAATGCATCCATGGCTTCAGCCCAAAAAATTGTTGGCAGTTCTGCCTCTATCAAGAGTGCTCTGGTGCCTTCTATAAGAGATCTGTTTGCTCTCTCTGATCTTCCATTTTGTTCTGGAGAATAGAAAGTTGTTTTCTGGTGGTCAATACCCTTGGTTGTAAAGTATGATTCTAGATTAGAATTGACAAATTCCAGGCCATTATCACTTCTTATTGATTTTACTTTTCTTTCTAAAGAATTTTCAATTCTTTCTATGAAATTCCTGATGGCATCTGGAGTGTCAGATTTAGATTTAAGAAAGTTTGTAAATATTTTTCTTGAATAATCATCCATTATTGTTAGAATGTATTTTGCTTTGCCAATTGAGATTCGTTGTATAGAGCCAATGAGATCAACATGTAGGAGATCAAGAGATTGGGATGATTGATCAAATTTGACTTCTTTAAAAGGTTTTCTGGAGAATTTTGCTTGGGTGCATGTTACACAATTCAGATCTTTTCTTGTATTGCAGTTAAATTTGTGTACTAGTGCATTGTTTTGCATCATTTTCATGTATTCTTCGTTGATGCGACCAAGTCTTTTGTGCCATATATCCCATGATGTGTCACTGATTTTTAAAGTTTTTGGGGTTGGTAGGAAACATGTATCAGTACCTTCATTGATTATGTAGAAGTCTTCAATCTTTGATGCTGTTAATAAAGTGTCTCCTTCTTCATTCTGAATGTCTCCACCCTTATTGTCAAAAATAATCTGTTTTTTTTGTCTTCAATGAGCTTGCTTACAGATATTAAATTGTCACTTAATTTTGGTACATAGAGTACATCTTTCAGAATGATAGATTCTTCATCACTGTTCTTTATTTCTACATCTCCAATTGATTCTGATGTGATGTAGCTATCATCAGCCAAGGTAATTTTCTTATTCATGGCTTGGATATTCTTCAGATGGTCAAGGTGAAAAGTCATGTGACTGGAAGCTCCACTGTCAAGAATCCATTGTTGTTCCAGATTGTCTTGCTGCTTCACAAGTTTAGCAAAGTCATTTCTATGTTCATCTTTGGCAAATGTAGCCTTTGAATTTTTATTGGGTGTATTTGCTTTGTAGCCACTTGATCCTTGTGATGCAAATGTTTGCTTTACATTTGTATTTTTCTTGTTTTCAGGGTTGTGCCAGCATTCAGCTGCCTTGTGTCCTGGTTTGTGGCATATGAAGCATTTGTATGTCTTTGGTGTTTTCATTTCTTTGTAGTGTTTATATTTGTCCTTGCTGTAGACTTTAAAAGCTGAGGAATTTTCTTCCTTTGTATCATTAGAAAATATTTCGTGCTAGAGTTTTAATGAGTTTCTTAAGTCAAAAATTGTTAATTTTTCTTGGTTGCTGAGTTGAAGTACGATGAGATTGTATTTGTGGGGTAAACCTCTTATAACTGAAGTGATAAACTCTTTGTCTTCAATATCAGCGCCTAGATTTCTGGCTTGTTCCAAAAGTCTTTCTGCTCTGTAGAGATAGAATTCCCATTTTTCTTCCCTTTTCATTACTAATCTAGAAACGTCATTTCTAGCTTCAAATATTATCTTCCTTTTATCGCCCTCATATCTGGCATGTAGAGCTTTCCAAATTTCCTTGCTAGTTTTACATGTTAAAATCAAGGCAACTAAGGAATCAGTCATCGAACAGGTAAGAATACCTTTGGCTTGTGCCTCCTTTTTTTTTTCCATTCTTTAAACTTTTCTTCTTCTTTGGGTGGATCAGCTTCCAAAATGGCGTCCAATTCTTTTCCTTCCAGAATTGAAATAATTCGGAATTTCCAAGAGGCAAAAATTTTGCCATCAAATTTTGGTATTTGCACATTACTCTCCATTTTCTGAAGATATTCCTTTACCTTTTCGGTAATCAACTTTCCGTTGAATTCCAAAGAAGTTAGTCTTTTGGTATTAGCGACGCTAGGCCTTTTTTAGGCGCAGTGGAAGCGTCGTGCTTACCTTAACCATTGTTGGTTTTTTGTGGGTGTTTAAATGGGAAGATATGGATCACGTCAATTATATAATCAGTAAAATATTTATTAACATATAAAATTAAAAGAAAGGATATATAAGAGCCACGTAAAGTATCTGTTCTTGCCCGATCTTCTGTTTACCTTTTTTTTTCTCGTTGTTTGTTTATCTTCTTTCATAGAATATTATTTATAATTGAAAATTTTAATCATACTTAAAATTTAAAAACAATAAGGAATATTTTAAATATTAAATAAAAATGTTACACAAAATTATATGCAACATATTTGCAACACTTCCCTAGCCGGCTCGCTCTCCGGAATTTTCGCCGATAGAAAACATGTGGACCATGGTTGCTCAACGATTTACCCAGATTACATCCCCAGCTGCCACACCAGATCAGCTTTGGCAAGTGTCGAAGCTGTTTGGTCATACAAAGTCTCTTTGAATCAATGCCGAGGCGTGTGGCAGTGGTATCTCCAACAATGGCTGCTACTCTGGCTACTGATTCTGGCAGAAACCACACTTCGCAGAAGTCTATAAATTTAATCATTTGATACTTCGTAAACATGTTATCTACAAAATAAATTTTGTTATGATATCTCTTGTCTTTCTTGGTGTTGCAATTTGGGTAGCCAGCAGTGTAATGCTACACTGAAGGGCGGAATCTTAGAAATGATATTAGCAAACTATGGAAGCATACAATTGTAATAATTTATGCCTACCAGGCCTTGTCCTTATTCTTTGCAGAAGAGCATTGCTCGATGCAAATATTTAAATGTAATTCTACTGTCTAAAAATCTTATGTCCATAGTTTGCTTAAATATTGGGAGTATAAATAAGTTTGTGCAGTTTTGATAAAGTTGGCGCTACTATTTTATTATTACATTGTTTCATCTGTAAACACCATTATTTTGAAGCGTCATCATAAGGCTTCCTTTTTCAGTAACCGTCATTTCTCTGATGTGTCAACAACCTAGTTTCTGTTTGCTCCTAAAATGTCAACTTTTGTACCAAGAAGTACCCAGGAGATTTACTTCATTACTTTAATATGAAGAAAAAAAGTTGCTGAGAGTAATCGTAGTTTATGATGACCATAATCTAGCTGAACAAATGTGTCAGAAGTGGTTTTCACGGTTTAAAAGTGGCAATTTTGATTTGGAATACGAAGAAAGACCCGGGGCACCACCAAAGTTTGAGGGTGAATAATTAGAGGCAAGGCTTGATAAAGACCCAACACAAACCCAAAACGAACTCGCAAAAACACTTGAAGTCACTCAACTAGCCATTTTTCATCGCTTAAAATAAATAGAAATTATCCAAAAGATCGGAAATTCGGTGC
This sequence comes from Cordylochernes scorpioides, assembly GCA_030710605.1. Classification (NCBI taxonomy): domain Eukaryota; kingdom Metazoa; phylum Arthropoda; class Arachnida; order Pseudoscorpiones; family Chernetidae; genus Cordylochernes; species Cordylochernes scorpioides. The sequence goes on along the minus strand of CP092881.1, from coordinate 48,340,997 downwards.
CGTATGAACTGAAGCCAAGAGACGTCGAACGCTGTTTTTATCACATGTGAACAACTGCTCTTAATGTAAAAAAAAAAAAGGCTTTTTTTTTTTTTGCATCGAATTGTAACTGATGATGAAAAGTGGGTCCATTATGGTTATTCATTACTCAGGCAACATATTGATACCCTGGCCGTGCCTCATCATCGATGGCCAAGCCGAATATTCATGGCGGGAAGATTAGGCTGTGTATTTGGTGGGACCAGCTAGGAGTGGTATATTATTAGCTGCTACAACCGAATAAAAGTATCACAGGGGAAGTCTACTGAAGACAATTGATGCGTTTGAGCCAAGCATTGCGAGAAAAACAGCTGCAATACGCCAATAGACATGACAAAGTTATCTTGCAACATGATAATGCTTGGCCACATACTGCAGCACCCGTTAAAACGTATTTAGAAAGGTTCAAATGGGAAGTCTTACCCCACCCACCTTATAGCCCAGACATGGCTCCTTCTGATTATTATCTCTTCCGATCAATGCAACATGGCCTGGCTGACCAGCACTTTTCCAACTACGATGAAGTCAAAAAATGGATCGATGAATAGATAGCGGCCAAAGAGCTGGCCTTTTTCCATGATGGGATCCATCAATTGCCAGAAAATTGGGAAAAAGAAGTAGTTAGCAACAGATAATACTTTGAACATTGAAGGTCTAACCAATTTTTCACAATTAGCTCAAAGTTTCAGAAAAAAAATGCACAAACTTATACTCCTAATACCATTTCTAAGATTACTCCCTTCAGTGTAGCATATATTTGCAGAATGATCCAATACAGAATTAGAGCTCTAAAGAAGTGGTCTGGTAGATTAAACTGGCAAAACCGCTGGGAGGGTTCACCACTGATGAGTCAAGCCCTCCCAATATTTTTTCATCACAGTAAGGAGAGAAGAAGTTTGATTTATTTGTGAAAAGAAACATTTACATCTTAATGCTTTCATTTGTCATATATAGATGGCACATTATTGCTTTGTATTATAACTGGTATAACAAGGTTCCATTGTAGTGCTAAATAATTCTATGATCAGCACATAAATGGTGATATACCTTTTACTAGACTTTTCAGGTCCTCTAAATATGTTGTTGTTGTTTCTTATCCCCTTGTGTAAAGATTACACGAATTCCATGAGTTCATGCTCCTCGAGCTGTTTTATGATGAGCAGCGGCCTCTCCCAAAGGTCCTGTTTAGTGCATCTAATGCAAGCCAAAATGTGTTCTGGAGCTGCAGGTACCAAACTACATTTTGGGCAAGTGGGATAAATTTTGTTATTATTTTCTATCTTCAATGGCTTGAGATGGCCCGTTCTAAATCTTGTTAGTGTTGTTTGATGCTGTCTATTTCTGATCTTCAGAGCTCCTCCTGGGTTCACTCCACTGTACCAACTGTGCTTAGGTGGGATCCTCCAGTTCTTGTTTATTTTTGTTTTGGCTATTGTTTCTATTTCTTTAAAAGTAAGTTTATTTTTATGTGGCAAGGGTTCTTTTGTGCCTTTTTTCGCTAGCACATCAGCAGCTTCATTGCCTTCAATGCCAACGTGTGAGGGTATCCATTGAAGGTGAATTTTTGAGGTTTTTGAGAGTTTTTGGAGATAACCAATTATGTTCCTGCTTACTTTGTCTCTGAGTTCCCCTGTGTGACTCAAGTGTTGTATGGCACTTCTACTATCAGTAAGAATCCAGATATCTTGATAATTAGTATTTCTGATGGATTTTAAGGCTTCATAGATGGCTATAAGTTCTGATCTGAAGACTGAGCAAAAATCTGGGTTTCTTCTGTTCATTTTCTCAATGCCATTTGTGGTTTTGATGAGACAGCCACTGCCAGTGTGTCCTAGCTCGTCTCTGCTACCATCGGTATAGATAGTTATTGCATTTTTAGGAATGTTATTAATTATTTCTAATGATAATTGTTTTAAGTATTCTGGATTTTGGTATTGTTTGTTGGTGGGCTCATTTAAAGTGGCATTAAAAATAACATTTTGTAGTGGTTTGCATGGAGAAATTTTTTCTGCTAAATAATTTTTTTCCACTTTATATTTTAAAAATTCATTTCTTTTGGCCAGGTGTAGAGGGCCTTCTTTTTTGAGTCTTAAATTGGATTCCCAATTAAGTATGTACTTGGAAGTTCTGTGTTTGTTTCCATAACTCTTGATTTTGTTTATATATTTTGGCAGATTGTAGCTTCTTCTATCCTTTAAGGGCATAATGTCGGCCTCGTAAAGTACAATATCATTAGGGCAGGTATTTCGAAGACCTGTAATAATTCTAGCTGCACTTAGTTGTATCCTTTCCAGTGATTTTAGATTTGTTTCAGATGCTGTACCATAGATTTGATATCCATATTCCAGGATAGGTCTAATTAGAGATGTGTAAGTTAATTTTAGTGTGGTTGCATCGGCTCCCCACTCTCTTCCTGAAATATATTTCAGGATTTTTAGTCGGTCTCTTCCTTTTCTAATAACTTCTTCAATATGTTTACTGGAGTTAATTTCTGGATCCAGGGTGTAGCCAAGATATTTAGGATGTTTATTATATTGCAATTGTTGTTCTTTCAGAATAATTTTTGGTCTTATTTTGTATAGTTTCTTATCGGTAGTAAAAAGACAGGTTTCAGATTTTTGGGGGTTAAATTCTAATTTATGTTTATTAGCAAATTTTTCTAGGTGGAAAAGAGTCTTGTTCAAATCCCTTTCTGCTTTTTTCCAGTTAGTATTGCTGCTCCATAGAATAATGTCATCAGCGAATAGTCCAATATTGGTTTTATGTGAAATTTTTTCTTCTATGCCTGCAATAAATAGGGTGAAGAGAGTTGGGCTAAGGACTGATCCTTGTGGTAATCCTTGGTACAATTTGAAGGTTTTAGATAGAGTTCCATTATATTTGACCCTGATGTATCTATTTTTAAGGAAATCATTTATCCAAGTGATAGCTTTTCCATCAATTTTGAAATGCTTGTATAATTTTGTAATTAACTTGTTTTTCCATACTTTATCAAAAGCTTGTGTAAGGTCTAAAAAAGCGGCTATGGTGTGGCTAGTTGGTTTTCTGTTTTGTGCATCTTTTACCTTTTGTGTGAAAAATAGGAGTTGGTCTATTGTCCCATGTCCTTTCCTAAATCCATATTGTTCTTTTGGTAAGAGATTTCTTGTGTCGAGGTGGTAGGTGAGTCGTCTGAGTATAATTTTTTCCATTAATTTGCAGCAAATACTTGTGAGGGAGATAGGTCGGTAGTTTTTTGGGTCATCAGCAGATTTGTCAAGTTTTTTAATAGGAATTATTGTTGCAGTTTTCCAGTCTTGAGGCAATTTTCCAGTTTTCCAGGAGTTATTGAAAATATCAAGAAGTTTTTCTTTGCCATTTTTGCCCAAGTTTGATATCATTTGGCCATGGATTCCATCTGGCCCAGGAGTCTTGTTTAGGTCAGTGTTTTCTAATGCATAATCTAGCTCTTTCATATTGATTTTTTCATGGAAAATATTATGAGTGCTAGTGACGTTTTTACAGTCATGGATAATCTTTCGGGCCTTTTTTTCAACTTTCTTATCTTTTATTTCAAATTTGATTTTACTACTTATTTGATATGAATTACCTAAAAGATTAGCAGCACTTTTGTCATTAGTTGCTGGGGTACCATCTGTATTCTTAATCATATTTGTGTTTTCAGTTTGTGGCTGGGCTCTGTCAATTTGTTTTGCCAAATGCCAAAGTTTTGTATTAGGGTTTCTTGGGTTCAGGTTTTCACAAGTTTGTTTCCATTTTTCCCTTTTCATATTTACGTATAATCTTTTTATTTTTGCATTCACAATGTTCAGTTCAGTTCTACAATTTGTTTGGTTTTGGGTGCACTTTTTTTGTAGTTCATTTCTTTTAGTTATAAGTGTTTGAATATCTTTTGCCTGGTGTGTATAATTTGGAATCCATTTCTTAATATTACCTCTTGGTATTGAAACTTTGGCTGCTTTAATAATGGTGTTTTTGAAAGATATCCAATTTTGTTCCAGATCTTTTATTCTAGTGGGTGCTTTTCTAAAGTCTTCATTGGTGTTTTGCTGGTAAAGATTCCAATTAGCCTTTTTGAAGTTCCAGAATTTTTCTTTAATTGAGCTGGTTTTGGTCTTGGTGCTAATTTCTATCAAAATAGGCAAATGATCACTTCCAATACTTTTTAATATTTGCCATTTGCATTTGTGGAAAATGTCAGGACTGGAGAAACTTATATCAAGGGCTTGTGCGGTATTATAACTGTAGGAATGGTGGGTAGGATTCCCATCATTTAAGCACATGAAGGCATTGTCGTCAAATAAGTTTGAAAGTATTTTGCCTCTTGGGTTTGGCGTGGAACATCCCCATAGTTGATGTTTGGCATTAAGGTCACCTACAATAATAGTGTTGTCTGTAAGAAATTGAGCCATTGTTCCATCGTCAATAAGTTTATTGTTTGGTGGGTGATAAATATTGAATATGTTGATGGTTTTGTTTTGATTGAGGTAGACTTTGATACCTTGGGCTTCGAGGTCTGATGTGTTTGGAATATTAATGGCTATGTCTTCATAGTACAAATTCTTGATTAAAAATGCAAGGCCACCCCCTTCTTTATTTCTGTCTTTTCTGAGGATATTGTAGTTTTTATATTTGAGATTGTACTTTTCATTTAATTTGGTTTCCTGTAGGGCTATAATTTGTATTTTTTGTTTTTCAGCTATTTCCATTATTTCTTCTAATTTTATTTTTGTTGCTGTTGAGCACAATCCATTGATGTTGCACTGCAGAATGCTCAATTGCTTGGAAGCTGCAAAGTTAGAAGTTTGTGGAGACTGTATTATACTTATCGGACAGAACCCTCTACCTAAGTCCTGAACGCGCCCCTGTTTATTCTGCGCGACGGGCGATGCAGCATGCAAATCAACATCTGATCTCATGGAATGGGGTATAGGGGTGCAGCTTTCGTTGATCATGGCACCATGATCCAGGCACACTTTGGTGAAAGTCTGACTTTGCCTGTAGTTTGAGGCCGTTCCTAACATGGAAGCAGACGCCTTTGCTGCCGACTCTAACATGAGTACAGACACAACTCCTCCGTATCCCTGGAGTGGGACCCTTGCTGAGGTCCATCAACCGGGCCAGTTGAAGTCAGGATTTTTAAAGAGGTCTACTCCTCTTCTAACAATGCTGCTGTTGGTCCGCGACTGCTTATTTGTCAGAGTTATTCTGCTTGTTTCGCAGCTGGCCTTCATATCTGAAGGTCGTTCCCCTATCCGCCACCTGGGGACGCGCCCTATAGCAGTCAGCTCTGCCAATGTACACTGTACATCCAAATAATGCAGAATGCTTTTACCTAAGATTATTATTAATCAATGTTCGTGGACCAACATCTTTCCAAGAATTAAAAACAGTCAATGGCCATGTGTGTGCTACATTTCGTGAGGCTTGCCAGAAATTAAATCTCTTAGAAAACGATGCTCATTGGGATATTACACTCGCTGATGCTTCTAATACAGCTCAACCACAGCAGATACGTACACTATTTTCCATCATACTAACTACATGTTTTCCGGCTAATCCAAAGGATCTTTGGGAAAAATATAAAGACTATATGAGTGAAGACATTTTACATCTAAATATACAACAAATATTACATCTAAATATAGGTAATTATAATTACCTCTAAATATACTTTGAAACAGTCTAGTTCTAGTGTAACCATTCCAAATGTCAGGAGCCATGTCCAGTGCTGGTAGCTACCAAAGGTACAGTCCTTACCTCAGACTGCTACTGAATCTAGATTATTTCTTATATTTGGCCAAATATATATTTTTATGATTTATTACAAAACATATGCTACGAGGGTGAGTAGAAAAGTAAGGTCTCCTATTTTTTTTTTTTCATAGAAAAACACATTTAATCACAACTTTTTATACATCATTGGAAAGGTTGGACACTTTGCTATTCTTCTACATAGTCGCCTTGATGCTCAATCACTTTTTTCATCCTGTCAACCAACTTTGTAATTCCGGTGTTGTACCACTCTCCCGCCGCCTCTTTGAGCCACTTGTCGACCCACCTGGCGGACACCTTTCTGTAGCCGAGGGTCTCAGACACAATCTTGTGCACGGAGAAGTGGCTGCAATTTTCATTCAGGCCATCCCCGATCTCTTCAAGGGTTATCCGCCGGTTTGCGCGCACCATTTCGTCGATTCGAGCCACGGTTGATTCCGGCAAACTCGGCCGCCCAGACCGCTGTTCATCGTGGACGTTTATCCGCCCCTCGTTAAACTCCCGGCACCATTTCCGCACATTTTTGATGTCCATGCACTTCTCACCATACACTTCCACTAACTGACGGTGAATCTCGACCGGAGAATTATTTTTCGCATTTAAAAAGCGTATAACTGAGCGCAACTCGCACTTGGCGGGAGAGCTAAGGGGAAGCTCCATCGCGAACGGCTGCCAGACAGCGACTAAGCGTTCCAAAGGTCACCGGGAAGGTTCTAGACGATAGAGGGGGAACCAAGGAAGGCAGCGGTGTTGTCGGATTTCACCTAGCAACGCGCGTTCGGAAATTATCTCGTAGAAGACCTTACTTTTCTACTCACCCTCATATATCCTATGTGGATAATTGCGTGTAAATGTTCAAACTTAGTGCTAATATCTTGGATGTTGGTGTAATATAGGTGGGATCATGTTTAAAATAGAAATTTGTAACTTGGACCAAGAAAAATAACCCAGTACCAATTTAAAAGCAGGAGTGTTATAACTAGGTTTTACCTTATATAAAATTATATCGACTTGTTCCACCATCTTCTAGTCGAGTGATTTTATTCCTATCTCCTAGGTGACAACAAGACCAAATGTGTGAAGATATTTTCTACCATTGCATGAGTTGCCAGCCAGACTTACTACTTCATGCTAAAAGAAGGTACATTATAGAGAAAAGAAGGTAACAAGGCTAAATCCAAATAGGTAAATTATGTGCAACATTTTAGTAACTACACAGGTTACATAAATGTCACATATAATTTTACTTATTTAAATTTGGCCTTGTTCTTCTTACTACATCAATATTTGTAATATCACTGTATAATAAAATAATTAGCTCTGTCAAAGATTCTACTCAGTGTACTAGTTAGGTGGCAATTCTGCTACTAAAGAAGCTTGATCCCTCTCTCACAAGCAGTGTGGGGAGGATTCAATCTCTGCAGGGAGAAAGAGTGAAGTGTGGGAGGGAGGGAAAGAAGAAGAGGGGGGCCAGGGAAAGATGGGCATGAGGATTTTATTCAAAGTGAGCAGCACTTATCAGAAAACAAATGGATGGGAGATCTAGCTACTGCAAGCTACTTCTACATTGGTGACTACAACTCAGCAAGATTGGTCTTCCTTCACCATGGCATTGTACCTGCCACCAATTGGTGATCAAATCTTTAATGCTTAACCATTTGGTATAAGAGAGAGACTATTAGAGGATCAGCTTTGTAAACCAAGAAAAGTTTAGCAATCATCCAGACAGATAAGTCATTTTAACCATCTAGGAAGAGCACATCTAGATAGTCAAAACAAACTTCTCTCATTGGATGATGATGAAGGCTTTTCTTAGTTTAACTCCAAAGTTTGGCTCAAGGCACAAATAGGGAAATATATTTGAACTACCTCTCTGAATAATAAAAAATAAAAACCCCAACAGAATGGCAGCATGTTTGTTGACTCATGTGAGACATGCCTGGCTAACAAGACTCAAATCCAAGTAGAATAAGAGTATCCCTCACTCCCAGTACTTTGGCTTCTACAGAGAGGATACATCTTCTTGTCAAAGCACATTATTAGAGGTGGGAAGCAATCCCAATATCATGTATCAGCACGATGGAGATCTGGAGTACCATACATTTTAGTTAACTGAAAAAGGGCTTGCCCGAAAGCTTCCCTTAATCAAATAAATAAAAAGAGTTTCGGTGTCTTATATATATATATTTTTAGATAAGGTATTTTAACTCTCAATCTTGAAAATTACTGGACATTATTTCATCTTCTGCCTGGATTTGAGCCTTGCTATATATATACAAACGACTAAAGAAAAAATATTGTATTGATATATGCCTATAGCTGTTGGGTTAAATCAAATTTACAATACAAAAAAAAATTACATCTTAATATAATAATACATCAAAGATAAATGTTTTTAAAATAAATGATTCATTCCTAGACTAAAAAAAAAAATACACTAAACTTCCAATTCCATAAATTTCTCTCAATATGTGTGAAAAAAAAAAAATATATATATATATAAATTAAAGAAGAGGATATAAGTTTTAAAATTGAAACATTATATATTAAAAAGAGAAAAATGTGCATGATACATTGCTGCTGATCCAAAAACTTAAATCTTTTTCCTCCTTCCTAAAAGCAGAAATTTGTATAAGTCAATATTTCTTCATTATATATATATATATATATAAATCTATTTCGACAAATAATACATATTTACAGTAAAACCCCTTTATAGCAAACTCTAATGGGGCTGAACATTTGGTTCACTATATCCATAGTTCGTTATAGCCATATATATATTGTAATAGAAAATAAAAATGGGGATTATTTCAGGTTCGTTATAAGGGAAGATTCGCTATATCCCAGGTTCGTTTTAACAAGGTTTTACTGTATATATATATATATGTATTTTTTAAAATCAATCGTGTGTGGATATCACCACCAAGACGTATAAAAAAATAATGATAATAAAAACAACAACGGTATAATCTCAATGCTATATTTTTTCATAAGAGGTAAACAATCAATCAAAGGTTCTAACAAAAATGCCATGGCGATATAGGAAGAACAAACCCTATACAACACAAAAATGACAACAGAGTGATGATAGGGGGGGAAGAAAAATCTTGTCAACGATACGTGGTGAAGGAGATAGGAAGGGTAATATAGTTCTCTTTTTTTTTTTTTTGGTATTTTCTCTTTTTTTTTATATTTTTTAAATATAAAGAATTTCAACTCTAAAACTAGGATATTTATTTACAACTTGCCTTCAATGATTGAAAAAAAAAAAGCAAAACAAAAACTTTTTTTTTTTTCTTCCTAGGAAAAATTGAAAGACTTAAAAATCCTTTTTTTTTTCCAAATATTTTTTAAAAAATTTTTATCCATTTTTTTTTGTTTAAATATTTCCTTTTTTTTTTGTTAAATATCTGTATATATAAAAAAAATACCTACACGACCTATTTAGAAGAGATGTGTTTTTTTTTATAAGATTGGCACAAATCCTCCACTTTTTTTCATTATTACTTCTGTTGTGCTAAAAGTTTTTAAAAAATGGCATTAAAAGGAATGGACATGGGAAAATAATTTCAAAATTAAAATTAAAAAAAAAACCTCTTTATGAGAATCCACAAAGGGGCAGCTATAAGGAAAACAAAAGTAAAATAAAATAGAAAACCTACAAGGAAATGGAGAGAAAACCAAACAATGAAGCTATATGGAATAAGCAGATCTACCAAAGAGTATTGATGGCAGAATTACAGAAATATGGCAGGTTGGTTATTTTTTTCTCTTTGGTTTTTGAGGTGGTTTTGGAGGCCGGACATTTCAAATAAAATGGAATAAATTGAAAAAATCAAAATAGAGAAACCTTAGGTAAGTAACATTATATTCTCATGTGTAAAATTACGGCATGAAAACAGTGACTTTGTTGCGATAAACATCTTTTTTTTTTTTTTTCACATATACCAAAATACCCCTCCCACATCTAGTTAGAGGCATATAGATCTGAACCTCTTTATATACCAACTCCCTTACTGGCAAACGAAAGCTAGAAATAGGATATTTAAAGACTCAAGGTCACAGTTATCTATTTGAAAAACACAAAGGATATCTTACCAACAAAATATATTTGTACCTTACTCAAAAATAGTGAAGATGTCCTAGGTGGGTTATATTTCTTACTTCTGTATTGTACTCACAACTCTGGTTGCAAGTCCTAACTGGGAAAAAGAACAACTTGAACACGAAACAAAGTGAAAAATAGTACAAATGTGAAATTGTACTGGATAAGGTTTATGAAGAAAAAGGCATCTCCTTGTCATGCAACTGAAAATTTCTGAAGAACAACTAGGTGGGAAGGAAACATAATTAAAAAGAAACATATATAGTAAATCATAGAGCTAGAGACGAGACTTCTTGAACCTGAAAAAATGTACCACCAATGAATCTTGCAAGAACACATATCGTATCTCAACAAGTGACAATGGAATGGATAGCAGTGTTAGATTTGCTCTTCACATAAATATACAAATTTGGTGTTCAGTTCAATACTTAACAGACATTTTGAGTTGAAGCCTCATCATAGCTAGCATTTTCCATTTGGCTTACTAAGCTCATTTTTAGTGCTATGACATAATATTCAGAAGCTTGTATATATTAAACTCAACAAACGAAATTTCCAAATTTTAATTACAGCTTTAATAAAAAAAAAATATTTCTATTTGGGGCAAAGAGGAAGAAGCTAAAATAAGACATAGGTGTTAGATTGCCCAATTCTTCAATACTTTGAAAGAAAAATATAATATGGCTCACATTAATTAGATCCCGGTTAAATAAACCATAGTAAATCAATATTTAAAACAGCCATTTATTAAGTGGGTTTTACTTCCTCAGCCAATCCTCCTAAATACCCAAAGTGGTACATCTCTGTATATTTATAAGAAGAAGGAGAGCCCTAAGGTTTCTCTACTCTGAAACCAAACAACTTGTGGAAGCACAAGGTTGAGATTGTTACATAGCACCGCCCTGACAACCCAAAGATGGAGGAAAACTTGCATGTTGTAGTAACAAGTGCCATGGAGCCAACAAAAATGTGCACCCTTTGAGAGAATGAAAGACAGCTGTCTCATTAGAGGCTCCCCCTGATTTAGAGAAACTCTTAAATTGACATTCTCTAGATATATAGATAGATATATACAGATTGGGTTATTTAGTTGGTAGTGGAGTGAGAGAACTGGGTAAGGTAGGAATTGTGTGTGTGCACAATATAATAAAACTAGCTTTAAAAATATTTGCGCTTTGTGTGAAGTCTTCTTTTTTTTTTTACCAACTTCTATCGAACACAAAGAAGGCATTTGAGTATATATATATGTGTGTATGGAGATATATAACAATATATATATATATATAGAGAGAGAAGAGAGTGTGAGAAATATTCACATATATAACAAACAAACAAATAAATATATAGTTTTATATAAATTTCTAGAATAAAAAATATAAACAACAAAAATAATAATTTTAAAAAAGTGTATAATAGCAAGTATATATATATAAAGATAACAAATAAAACAATATTTAAATCAAAATAGTGCAATAGAGAGTAAAAAAAAATATATATATATAATAACAATAAAAAAATAATAATAATTAAGAGTCTATCTATATACAGTTATTCAAACAAAGAAGAAGGTGTATGGGGGCCCAGGGCAACCAAGGTGAAAGAACACTACTGGACTAGAAATGCCACCCCCAGTGGGATCCACCACACATACAACCCAAATTGTTGGCAGTGAAGTGTGTGAAAAGGTTCTTGACCTGCAGGCTGTCTGTCTATGCGACAATTCTGCTGACTACTCAAAACAAGAGCAAAAGAGGGTACAAACATTTTTTTGCCCAACGTTAGCTCTCAAAATACTCTACTTTTATTATTATTTTAGACTTAACAAGTCAAATTCTTTTTTTTTTTTCCACAAACACTACTAAAGTTTCTGAAGAGTCATTTTCAAAAAGTCACATGATTGCATTTTTTTTTTTTAAGAAGATGAAAAAAAATAATGATATATATATATATATATATATTTTTTTTTTTTGGGGGTTACTTATTAAAAAAAAAAAATCTTTGGTTTTGAGAAAACATCATCATGGAGATTAGAGAAGCCTCTCTTTTGCTCTTCTTCTTTTCCTAATATTTTTTCAAATAGAATTTTGATTGGGCACTAAAATGATGGAAACATCTCCCACAAAAATAAAAGAGACCCCTCTACAAGTGATGATAGAAAAAAGGGGGGAAGGAAAAAAAACATCTTGCTGTAATGACGACAACAAGGCACTCCACATTTCATGGAGTTAACAACTGAAGGGAGTTTTGCTGCTTCCACTTCAAACTGTGTGTGCTGTGTGACTACAAAAGTTTCATCATCAATCATCTTGAGAAACCAATAAAATATGAGATTTAGTAAAAAAAAAAGAACCCACACATCACCATATTCTCCTTTATAAATACCACAACCACAACAATGGAAGACCCCCCCCTCCAACAAAAATATTTGAAAAATAAGCAATCTAATACAACCCCCTCCCCGCCTACACTATTGAATCAAAAACACACTTTCCCCTTTTACATAAAATCTAGCAAAGGAGCTCACAAAGGCCCCAAACATGTATGGGGTGTAGTGAATACATTTTTTTTTTTCAAAGGCAATGATGAATAGAGAAGCGGTTTAAGTAAGGCATTTTGTTATCCCAAGAGTTATTCCTTGGCATCATCCGTCATTCAAACCAAGATGTTATCTGGCAGTAGATATTGGGTGTGAGAGAATATATATATAGATAGATAGAGATAGAGAGATAGAGTTAGATAGAGAGATAGTTTCATAGAAAGAGGAGAGAGAGAAAAAGATTTGGCAGTGAGGCCTAATTAGAACTAGAGGCTTGACTCCAATCTGACACTCGGCGGGATGTTCCCTCCCTCCCTCTCTATATCTAGGGATGGGATGGTACAGGGAGAGATGTGACATTAACTTCTTGATATATTTTTATGGAAGGGGTATCTGGTAAAACATACAGTATAATACATAACATCATACAGGATCAAGATTTTAAGTTGTTATAACCACGGTTAAAACAATTGGACTTAAAACATTTGACTTTTATGTTCTAACCAAGTTGCTGGTATAAAAGAGAGACTGTTATATATAATGACATTCCACTGTATTCCCACAAACTTAAGGAAAATATTTCTGTCAACCAATAAGCCCAATCTCATAAGGAAGCAAACTTAGCCTAGTACTACATGCACTTCTTTCTCTTGGGATTGGAAAATCAATAACTGGCAAACAATTTCTATAATGTATATTTTAAAATATCATTGACAAATATTTCAAGAGAGTGGATTACCATTGCCCATCTAAATCAATCACAGTTTTCCCACTTAGTAGGATGATAATCAATTAATTTTTCAAATAAATCCAACTTTCCTCAAGAGAGAGGAGACAAGACCTGGATCTAAACTGCCAGAATGAAACAGTGCTGGCTTGGATAGGAGACACTGTAACTATAGAGTATATTCAACCTAGCAAACCTTAATGGAACTGGACATGGTACAATGGAATGAAATTATTTTAGATTGGAGTTATAAGGGAAGGTTTGCTGCAAGGTTTACTGTAAATCCTATAAGTAACTTTGAAACTCTTCCTTTTCTAAACTCAGATGGTCCTCACTTTTACCCACCTAGTCATACTTCTAGTGGCTTTCTGACCAAGATTTTTACAAAATAACTTGACATAAATAGCCCTTTGACTGTTATCCACACAAAAAAAAAAGGATATATCCACAACCATATAAAAATTTATAAAAACCATCAATAAACATGTTAAATTGAAAATTTAAACCTATAACCATACTAAATCGCTAAATTAGGGGTTTAAACACTCCTTAATTCTTCTTATGGAATTCAGTAAAAAATAGTGTGATTTATGATGAAGGAAATATAATTTAAGAGAGCAACAAGAGAAACTAGCACAAACAGTTCATCTCCATTACATACTTAAACTTGAGACCAAACATAATTTTTGTGGCAGGCTGGAATTGATTAAAAGCGAACAAATTCACGTTTTATTCCATCAACCCACTTTCGCCCTTTTCAAGATAGTTGATGATAGAATGTTTCATATTTCTACAATTTGAGTATCTCTATCTTGAAACAGGTGATAGAGGGTTGACAAAATGCCACAATGGAAAAGGGTCGATGCGCTCACATTTCATTGTAAACTGGAGTAGGCTGCTAGAAACATGTTGGGATGTTTCCCTGTGTCACTCTGGCCTTGGAAACTATTTCTCGTTGAATTCAAGAATGCTGGATTTAAAACTTCAAGATGTGTAGAAATGTCAAAGAACTTTTCAGTCAAGGGATGTGAGAGTTTAACAAGGGCTGTCAGGTGAGAGTCAAGCCTCTAGTTCCAAGTGGTCGTCCACCTACCTGACCCACATTGGAGACAACTTACACAAGAGAAATATATTTGACAGGTTCAAAACAACGGTGGATTCTAAATTAGGCAAAATCATATTCACTTAAAATTGATGCCTCTTAGGTGTGCTTTGAGCATTTTCTTACAAAATTCAACTTTTTTTCCCTTTACTATTAACTATGTTAGGAGGTTTTTTACACCTAAGAGCACATTCCCGACTAACAAAGCCAACAGAGAGTTCAAATACATTTCTCTTGGTGGTGAGCAGTTGGGTGGTGCAGTGGGCTCAGTACTGGTATTCCTTCCGGCCCTCCAAGTCCCGCAGTTGATCCTTCATCATGTCTATCTCTGTCTTGCAGCGTACAAGCTCTGCCTGGAACTCAGCTGAGATGTCCTCCGTCTTTGCCATGTTCTTGTTAATGGTATCCTTCAGTTCTAGCACCTCCTCCTTGAACTCCTCAGAGACTGCAGAGATCACCTCCTTCCTGACCTCCCCGGGCAGTAGTTGGAGGAAGACTGAGGTGAGAAGCTGCTTGGTGGTGGCCATCTCAGACTTGATCTCCCTCAGCTCCTGGCTCTGACGGCTGCTCAGGTCCACCAGGCACTGCTCAATGCGGGTCAGGCGGAAGGCCACCTCGTCATCAGACTCCAGCGAGGGTGCCACCTCAAGGGCTGCAGTAGTGGCCACTATTCCACTGCTGCCTCCCCTCTTTCCCATAAACTCCACAGTGTCGACAGCAGGGAACCTCTTGCTGTCCAGGGAGTTGGACAGGTGAGTGGAGACTGGGGCCTTGTGCCGGGGCATCTTCAGCGAGGTGCTGTTGAACTTCTTGGGCCTTGTCTGGCAGTCCTCGGTGGTGCGGCTGTGCCGGACAGTGGCCGCTGGAGGAGGTGGGGGATAGGGGGAGGGGCCAGTGATATGTGCCAGGTTGGTGAGGGAATGGGCGGTGGGTGGGGGCAGCGTGAAGTCTGGCTTGATGAGGTGGGAGGACTCCGACACTGTGGGCAGGAAGGAGCTGCTAGTGGCACAATGCCGCCGTAGACTTCCGTAGCTGGGATCATCATCCATGTGGGCAGGCAAGCCTGGCGTCATCTGCTGCATGATCACGCTGTACTCCGAGTACTCTGTGGTGGGGATGGACTGGGGAGGGTACAGAGCTGGGGACGACTCTCCCACCATCAGCCAAACTTCCTGGTTTTGGATGGCTACACCCTTGGGCCTCTTCGAGTCCTTCAGCATCTGGGTACCCAGCATCAAGCTAAGCTCACGGTGACACAAATCTAGGAAACACTTTCACTCAACATGTTCTCCAAGAACCAAAGTGTATAAAGTATTTTGTTTAATCCTGTGATTACTCCTATATTCAAAGATTAATTGGCTTCTATAGTTTGTAATCAGCTCAATTAGCCGGGGAATCACATATCGAATAATACATCAGCTCTTAATTAAAGTTAAGATATAAATTTAGATAAAAATTCAGTCAACTAAAAATATATACAATAAAACCTCACTATAGCAAATCTCAATGGGACTGAACTTTTGGTTGACTATAGCCATGGCTCAAGCACTATATCACTAATGTTTGACTCATGTCCTGGAATAAGTAAAACCTACATTAGGGATACCAACTTGGCACAAGAAGGTAGAAAGAAGTCACCTACCAACTCCTTGGAAGGGGTCATGGTGTCGTGTATGATGGTGTAAGCCTGTAGGATATTGCTGCTGTTGCTGCCCACCATACAGGTGCTGGAGGAGCTCTGCCACACCATGTCCTTTGTTGTACATGGCACAGCATTGGTGTACAATCATATCCTTATGTGGTTGATGGTACATCTTTTTCATTGTTGTATAATCACATCCTTTGTTGTACATGGTACAGCATTGTTGTGCAGCCACATCCTTACAACCACAACCCTTGGATAGGGGAACGACCTACAGATATGAAGGCAAGCTGTAAAACAAGCAGAATAACTCTGACGAATAAGCAGTCGCGGACCAACAGCAGCATTGTTAGAAGAGGAGAAAGACCTCTTTAAAAATCCTGAGGTCAACTGCCCGGTTGATAGACCACAGCAAGGGCCCTCTCCAGGGATACGGAGGAGCTGCGTCTGCATTTAGGAGTCGGCAGCAAAGGCATCTGCTTCCATGTTAGGAATGGCCTGAAATTACAGGCAAAGTCAGACTATCATCAAAGTGTGGCTGAATCATGGTGCCATGATCCACAAAATCTGTACACATACACCCCATTCCATGAGATCAGATGTTGATTTGCATGCTGTATCGCCCAGAATAAACAGGGGCGCGTCCAGAACTTAGGTAGAGGGTTCTGTCCAATAAGTATAATACAGTCTCCACACAAAATCCAAACTTTTAAGCTTCCAAACAATTAAGCATTTTGCAGTGCAACATAAATGGAATGCACTCGACAGCAACAAAGTACAAATTATAGCCCCTAAGAAAACCAAATTTAATGAAATATACAAACTGAAATATAAAAATTACAATATCCTCAGAAAAGATAAGAATAAAGAAGGGAATGGCCTAACATTTCTAATAAAACATTTTTGCTATGAAGACATTACCATAAATATTCCAAATACACCGGACCTCAAAGCCCAAGGTATCAAAGTACCCCAACCAAAACAAAACCATCAACATATACAATATGTACCACCCTCCAAACAATAAACTCATTGACGAAGAAACAATGGCTCAATTTCTTACAGGCAACACTATTATTGTAGGTGACAAAACAAGGTAATAAGACCAAATCCAAATAAATAAATTTAGATTTATTTATTTATTATTATTATTTTTATTTATTTGGATTTGGTCTTATTACCTTGTTTTATATTCTATAATCCAAATTGTGCCTTATCTATTGTAGGTGACCTTAATGTAAAACATCAACTATGGGGATGCTACACACCAAACCTAAGAGGCAAAATACTATCCATATGACGAAAACTTTGACGACAAAGCTTTCATGTGCTTAAATGATAGGAATCTTATCCACCATTCCTACAAATATAATACTGCACAAGCCCTTGATATAAGTTTCTCCAGTCCTGACATTTTCTACAAATGCAAATGGAAAATATTACAAAGTATTGGAAGTGATAATTTGCTTATTTTGATAGAAATTATCACCAAAACCAGCTCAAGAATGGGTATTTGGCCAATTCTGGAATAATTAAAAATCAACAAGAATAGTTGATATTTATTACGATAGATGGCGCAAGCCATCAGCAACTTTCAGCTGCACAATAAGGAGATGCCTTTTTCATAAAAAAAAAAAAAAAAGCTCAATTAAGTTTCTGGAACTTCAAAAAGGCTATTTGGAATCTTTACCAGCAAAGCACCAATGAAGACTTTGGAATAGCACCCACTAGAATAAAAGATCTAGAACAAATTTGGATTTCTTTCAAAAACACCATTATTAAAGCAGCCAAAGTTTCAATACTGAGAAGTGTTTTTAAGAAATGGATTCCAAATTATACACACACCAGGTAAAATAGATTCAAAGAAACCAAAAGAAATAAACTACAAAAAAGTGCACCCAAACCAAACAAATTGTAGAACTGAACTAAACATTGTAAATGCAAAAATAAAAATATCATATGTAAATATGAAAAGGGAAAAATGGAAACAAAATTGTGAAAACCTGAACCCAGGAAGTGCAAATGCAAAACAAATTGACAGAGCCCAGCCAAAAACTGAAAACATAAATATGATTAAGAATACAGATGGTACCTCAGCAACTAATGACAAAAATGCTGATAATCTTTTAGGCTATTGATATCAAACAAGTAGTAAAATCAAATTTGAAATAAAAGATAAGAAAGTTGAAAAAAAGGCCCGAAAGATTATTCATGACTGTAAAAATGTTACCAGCACTGATAATATTTTCAATGAAAAAATCAATATGAAAGAGCTATATTATGTACTAGAAAATACTGACCTAAGCAAAATTCTTGGGTCAGATGGAATCCATGGCCAATTGATATCAAACTTGGGCAAAAATGGCAAAGACTTCTTGATATTTTCAATAACTCCTGGAAAACTGGAAAATTACCTCAAGACTGGAAAACTGCAACAATAATTCTTATTAAAAACTTAACAAATCTGCTGATGACCCAAAAAACTACCGGCCTATCTCCCTCACAAGTATTTGCTGCAAATCAATAGAAAAAAATTATACTCAGACGACTCACCTACCATCTCGACACAAGAAATCGCTTACCAAAAGAACAATATGGATTTATTTTTTCACACAAAAAGTAAAAGATGCACAAAACATAAACCAACTAACCAAACCATAGCTGTGTTTTTAGACCTTACACAAGCTTTTGACCGGTATGGAAAAGCAAGTTGATTAAAAATTCATACAAACATTTCAAAATTTATGGAAAAGCTATCACTTGGATAAATTATTTCTTTAAAAATAGATCAGGGTCAAATATAATGGCACTCTATCTAAAACCTTCAAATTGTACCAACGATCACCACAAGGATCAGTCCTTAACCCAACTCTCTTCACCCTATTTATTGCAGGCATAGAAGAAAAAATTTCACATAACACCAACATTGGACTTTTCGCTGATGACATTATTCTATGGAGCAGCAGAACAAATTGGAAAAAAGCTGAAAGGGATTTGAACAAAACTCTTCTTATCTAGAAAATTTGCTAATAAGCATAAATTAGAATTTAACCCCCAAAAATCTGAAACCTATCTTTTTAGTACCATTAGGAATCTATACAAAATAAGACAAAAATTATTCTAAAATAACAACAATTGCAACATGATAAATATCCTGAATAGCTCGGCTACACCCTGGATCCAGAAATTAACTCCAGTAAACATATTGAAGAAGTTATTAGAAAAGGAAGAGATAGACTAAAAATTCTGAAATTTATTTCAGTAAGAGAGTGGGGAGCCGATGCAACAACACTAAAATTAACTTACACATCTCTAATTAGACCTATCCAAGAATATGGATATCAAATTTATGGTACAGTATCTAAAACATATCTAAAATCAGTGGAAAGGATACAACTAAGCGCAGCTGAAATTATTACAGGTTCTTTTAAATACCTGCCATAATGATATTGTACTTTACGAGGCAGACAATATGCCCTTTGAGGTTAGAAAAAGCTACAATCTGCCAAAATCTAGAAACAAGATCAAGAGTTATGGAAACAAGCACAGAACTTCCAATTACTGACTTAATTATACAGTAAAACCCCTCTATAGTGAACCCCAATGAGACAGAGCTTTTGGTTCACTATAGCCACGGTTTGGCTATTTTTTTTTTACTTTTTTTTACTTTTCGAAATTTTTAGACTGTATAATTAAAAGACAGTCATACACATTGGAAGAGGCTGCCTCTTAATTGTGGTCACTTTGTTTTAATTCCCATAATTGATCAATTTCCTTAATAATAAAAGAAATTATTTGATGATAGGTTCTTCTTATTAGCATACATGTACCTCTATGTCTAATTTCAAAATCAAGATAAATCCTAGGCGAAGTTTTATTAAATAAATATTCAAAGATATAAAATGATTTTAAAACATCTTTACATTACATTAAATAATACAATGTTTACTTGAAAAAATGGCTCTAATACCTTGTTGCTTCAAAGCACTCTTCAAGCATTGCACCTTTCAAATAAAGTTAGTGTTTTTCTTTCATTTCATGTTTCCACATATTCTTATTAAGTCAAGATTTCGTTTTGTTTTGAACCTGTCATTCAAACCATTTCTGGCTTTAAAATCACCATAGTTCATGGCATAAAAAATAAATTTTGTTGCATTACAGTCTGTTTATTTGTACTTTTTTTTTTAGCCCTAACACGTACGATCGCAGCAAAAGTTCGAGGTTGATTCCTCTTTGCAAACAATTTTTAATAGCCTTATATCTTAAATCTTATAATAAAAAAAGTTATACAGTAAAACCCCTCTATAGTGAACCCCAATGGGACAGAGCTTTTGGTTCACTATAGCCACGGTTTGGCCATTTTTTTTAACTTTTCTAAATTTTCAGACCGTATAATTAAAAAACAGTCATACAAACAGGAAAAGGCAGTCACTTAATAATGGCCACTTTGTTTTAATCCCCTAAATTTACCTATTTCTTTACATTAATGCTGAATATCAAAAGAAGTCATTTGATAATAGGTTCTTCCTATCATTAGCATACATGTTTATATATAAACCTATGTATTATTCAAAAATTATGCCAAATCCCCTTAGGCAAAACATTATTAATTATATATTTGAAAGGTATAAGAGTATTTTAGAACATCTTTCTCAAATAATATAATACTAAATTTATTTGAAAAAATGCCTCTAATACCTTGTTGTTTGAAAGCGAAAAGTAAAATTAGAAAATCAGAATTGTCTTAAAATATTGTTATTTCCATCAAAGGAATAATGCTCCCTGTATTCTGAATCAATTGAAGATGAATTATAAGTATCCAATTCAGAAAAATCGGACGCGAAACATGTTGATACAATAGCGCGATCTGTAAAATTGCGAATAAAAAACGCTGATTTGCAAACACCAAATCGGTAGGGAAACTGCCGGACAGGGGGAATATCCGCGAACCCTGAATGAGTCATATACCTAACAAGAATTCCTTTCTAAAAGTAGAACTGTAGTGGTAGTTTTTGAGACTTTATAAGTCGATTTGTTTGTGGCCCATTAGACACGGGTTGGGGGAACTGTTTTTTTTCCCTCTTTTTTTTTCTTCTTCTTCCAATTTCAGTTTCCACATATTCTTCTGAAGTGTATATTAAAATTTGTTTTTAACCTGTTATTCAAACCATTTTTGGCTTTAAAATTATTTGGAATTATTTTTTAGCCTAGGTTAAACTTGATATGAACGCTTCTAAAAGGGCATGCTGCCACTGTTTTTTTTTTTTTTAGAACGCCATTCTTTGTTTCTTTTCTTTATTTTTGAAGCCATTTGTATTTTTCTTAAATTTCAAAATTTTCGAATGCAAAGATATTCTATTAAATAAAAGTATAATGTGTAAAAATTTACACAACATACAGCAAAATAGAATGGAAATGAAAACAAACAATGCCGCTAATTTTTTGTTTTGAAATCGCGATCCGTGAGCTGAAACATGCTCAAAATTTTGTTGTTTTAATTTTTTTTTAAATCACAATTTTAAGTTCATTATAAGCCTAGTATTTTTAATAGATTTTATCATTTTGGGACCGAAAATATGTTCGTTATAGGGGTAGTTCGTTATTTTAAAAATCGCAAAGTTCGTCATAATGATGGTATTTTCAATGGAATGGAATCGCTGTGGGTTCATTATAGGGAAGGTTCGCTATATTGTTGCACTGGGCTGCGGTTTGGCAGATTCTTCAGTCTTGAGTCTCTCCTCAGACGTGTCTTGCATCTTTCCAGAACGTGTCTCAACCATCTTACAAGGTTAAACCAGTCAATAATAAGACAACTATAAATTTAGGTAGCACCTAGAATATATCTTTATTTATCACATCAAAGTTTAAAGCATGTGGGGTATTTAGTGTATCAAAATACAAATGTTTTATAGTACATAATATTTTATAGTAATAATCTGTTTTATAAAAATAAATAAATGTATAATTTAAATTTTAAATATATTAAAAATAATATTATAAATAATTTTAAAAATACGCGCATTAATCATGATGCAACACTTCCCCCTCTCCAGAGGTCGTCACGTCCTCGTGAGTGACCTCATCAATTCTTTCAAAATAGGGTTTGAGTCTTGAGACATGGACAATCAATGGGTCTTGGCCAGGATTATCTTTTGGCTCAATTAAGTAATTTACGTTGGACAGCTTCTTTAATATTCGATATGGGCCAAAATATTTTCTCAATAGTTTTTCACATTTTCCGATTTTCCTGACTGGTGTCCAAACTGCCACTAAATGTCCTGGTTCATAGATTCTCTCGTTGTGTTTTTTGTCATAGTTTCTTTTCATTCTTTCCTGAGTCTTCTCTGTGTTGTTAATGACTACCTGTCTCGTCCTTGCTATTTTATCTAAGTAAGTTTTCTATATATTCGTCGTAATCGTCCATGTTACTGTCCAGTGGGATATTCTCGTCGTCTAAGAGGGACATGGGTTCCCTCCCAAACAACAGGAAAAATGGAGAGTAGCCTGTGGTCTCTTGAATTGTGGTATTATACGCGTGGGTGATAAAAGGAAGGATTTCGTCCCAGTTCTTCTGATCCGTATTCACATACATGCTGATCATATTGATTAAAGTTCTATTTAGCCGTTCCGTTAGTCTGGGGGTGGTAGCTTGTTGTGAAGCAATGTTTAACTTTGCACATTTTCATAACCTCCTTCATCAAATTGCTAGTGAATTGTGAACCTCTGTCGCTGATAAGAAATCTTGGAGCCCCGTGACGTAAAAATATATGTTCGATTAAAAATGTAGAGACTTCTTTCACTGTCGCTTCTGGTACTGCCTTTGTTTCAGCATACTTGGTATAATAATCCGTCAACACAATTATCCATTTCCTTCTTCTTTTCGTTGATGGCAAGGGGCCAACAAAGTCAATTCCGATTCTTTCAAAAGGGTAGTTAGCTGGGGGAATAGGTTGTAGAAGTCCAGATGGCAACTGATTTGAACCTTTCCGACTTTGGCAAAGGTGGCACGTCTTTACAAATTCGGAAACATCTTTCAGCATGGAAGGCCAATAGTATTTATTCTTCAATCGGTATGTGGTTCTGGCGACGCCCAGATGGCCATTCAGCATATGGTTGTGGTATTCACTCATGATTTCTTTCCTTCTCTTCTTTGGCACTACCAGCAACCATTCTCTACCTTCAGGATTTGGATTTTTCTTGTAGAGACACCCATTTTCTTCTTTAAAGTTCTGTGTAATTGAACGCTTGTTTCCACTAAGGTTCTCCTTAATATTCTCAATAAAATCATCCTTTTTGTCTATTATTTGATTCAAAAATAGTCTTTCATAATCCTCGTCCCATTCGTTTTCTGGTAAGGGTCCTCTAGATAGACCATCAGCATCCAGATGTTTTTTTCCCGATTTGTGTATAATTTCGAAATTATATTCCTGAATCTTCAGTGCCCATCGTGCTAATCGACCGGTCGGATCTTTTAAATTCTTAAGCCAGCATAGTGCATGATGATCAGTGACGATTTTAAAGTGCCTTCCATATAAATAGGGCCGTAATTTTGATATCGACCACACTACAGCTAAACATTCCTTTTCGGTGGTTGAATAATTTTGCTCAGGTTTACTTAGGGTTCGGCTCAAATATGATATTACCTTCTCTTCGCCACCGATATTTTGAATTAGTGTTGCGCCTAAGCCGATGTTAGAGGCATCTGTGTGAATGCAGGTGGCTGCATTTGGATCAAAGTGACCTAAAATTGGCGGATTCATAAGAGCTTTTTTAAGGTTTTGGAACGCTTCTTCCTGTTTTCCTGTCCAGATAAATTGCACATTTTTTCTGATGAGACTGGTCAATGGGTCAGCGATTAATGAGAAATCTTTAATGAATTTTCTATAATATGAGCACATTCCTAGGAATGATTGCACTTCTTTGGCCTTTTTGGGCTGAGGAAAATCTCTAACGGCTTTGATATTATATTCGGCAGGTTTTATACCCTCTTGGTTGGTTATATGTCCAAGGATCTCAAGTTCCTCGAAAGCAAATCTGCATTTCTTGGCGTTCAGTTTTAAATTAGATTCGCTGAAGCATCTGAGGACAGCTTCAAGTCTTTTAATGTGGGTTGGAAAGTCCGAGCTGTATATAATCACATCGTCCAGGTAGCAAAGGCAAATCTGCCATCTCAGATTTCCGAGGACATTGTCCATGTTCCTCTCAAAAGTAGCAGGGGCGTTGCATAGACCGAAGGGCATTACGTTGAATTCATATAACCCATGTGCAGTAGTGAAAGCCGTCTTCTCTTTGTCTCTCTCTTCAATTTCGACTTGCCAATATCCCGATTTGAGATCTATTGCTGAGAAGTACTTGGATCCTTGGAGAGTATCCATTACATCATCAATTCTTGGGATTGGATAAACATCTTTCACTGTTACTTCATTTAATTTCCTGTAGTCCACACAAAATCTGTATTTGCCATCTCGTTTTTTGACCAATATAACGGGAAAGGACCAGGGACTTGAAGATTATCTAATTATTCCTTCTTCGAGCATCTCGTCTATTTGATCCTTTATGATGGTTCGTTCCTTAGCGCTTACCCGGTAAGGCTTGTGCTTTATCGGTTTTGCGTCTTCTGTATGAATCTGATGTTTTGCCAAATTGGTCCTACCTAACCTCGATGAGAACAAATCAGTATACTCAGCCAAAATTTGTTTTAACCTCTCTTGTTCTTTAAATGATAAATTTTTGTTTATTTGAAATTGTATTTCGTCATTTTCATTCTGCTTCTCCATATTCTCTATAAAATTTACCCCTGCAGGAAGACTTCCATAAGCCAATGTTTGGTCTTTCATGATTTTTAAAGGTCGAGGATAAGGGTTCGTTATCCAGATATGGGTTTTCTTATCCGTGACAGTAAGCAAACTTCTTGCCAATCGAAGACCATTTGTTTGAGTCATTCTGTTGTTCTCTTCGATGACATATTCGCCATCCTCTGCTTCTATTGAGGCCCTAATCAATTTAATAGATAGTTTACGTATAACGGTATCTGTAGTGCTCTTTATTTTTTTTAGATCATAATTGCTTACGTCATGATTACTCATCAAATTATATTTTATTGTTTCTCGTTTACAATCAATTTTAGCATTCATTTTTTAAAGGAAATCTCGTCCAAGAATAAGAGTTCGTAGATGCGCGTCCATTACTACAAATTCGTGGGATAATTCAGTGTCATCAATTTTAAATCTAAAATAATGCTACCTACCATATCTAATTTTTTCCCATCGGGTCCTGAACACGTTTTAGCGAAACTATTTATTTCACGGCCAGCAAAAAGTGCTGTTCTTAGGTCGACCACTGAAAGATCGGCGCCTGTATCAATCAAAGCTTCGCATAACCCTATCTTGTCCACATTAATATTAATTTTGTACCTAGGGTCCAACTTTCTAATTCCATTTATGGTCGACTTGCTTTGATTGAAGGAATCAGGCGCGACACTTAGTTTAAATCTTCCAACACGGAATATCTATTCCGTGTAGGAATATTCGTTTGTGTGTCATTACAAACATCCGCATAGAGGCGAGGCCGTGTATAATCTTTCCTTTCGTCCATTTGAAGATTTTCTTGGCTCTTGTCTTGGGAAACTGAGGGGTCCTCTTCTACGATCCTCACAAACTTGACTCTGCAATACCGCGCTACGTGTCCTGGCTTGTTACACTTGAAACATATTGGTCTCCCGCCTTCTGTCCTATTCCTGTTTGAATCTGGACTCTTATTGTATGTTTTCCTTGGGTAGATCGGTTTTGGCTCAGGAATGGGAGTGTAAAATCGTCTAGGGGCAGATACCTGGGGCAGCGGCTTGTTCTGGTAGTACCTCGGAGCGGGGGCCTGGGGCTTGGGGATGTTCTGGTAGTACCTCGGAGCGGGGGCCTGGGGCTTGGAGGTGTTCTGGTCTGGTCTTCTGAACGACGGAGCGTTCTTCCATTGCTCTTGATGATGGGAACGAGGAGAGCGTGGTCCATTATATAGAGCCTTTGATTTTTCTATACGTTCTTGATAATTATTTTCAAACAAATCCATCATTTTACACAATCTTAGGAGTTTGTTGGTATTCTTAGGAGGGTTTAAATAGAGGGCAAAAGAGTATTCTTTCTTTAACCCTCCAATAACCCAATTTATTTTATTCTCTTCTTCCATTTGGGGGTCGACCTTGTTGCACAGAACCAGGATATCCTCTGCAAACCTGATTGCAGGTTCATTCCACTGCTGCATTCTGTTCAGCCTCATCTTCAATTCTTCTTTGTTGGCGTCTGAGCCAAAATCCTGAATTAGGCGGCTCTTGAAATGTTCCCAGCTGGTAAAACTTATCTTGTGTAGGTCCAGCCAGGTTTTGGCGCTACCAATCATGTTCATGGCTGCATAGCGAGAAATAATATATTCTGCCCAGTGGTACAGGAAGCCAATTTCTTCAAGGGACTCAATCCATGGGCGAGGGTCTTCTGTTCCATCATATTTGGGGATGTCTATGTTGGGGTTCAAAACAACTGGGTCGGCACTTGCATCTCTACCAATTGTTGCACTGGGCTGCGGTTTGGCAGATTCTTCAGTCTTGAGTCTCTCCTCAGACGTGTCTTGCATCTTTCCAGAACGTGTCTCAACCATCTTACAAGGTTAAACCAGTCAATAATAAGACAACTATAAATTTAGGTAGCACCTAGAATATCTCTTTATTTATCACATCAAAGTTTAAAGCATGTGGGGTATTTAGTGTATCAAAGTACAAATGTTTTATAGAACACTAGCGGACGTACCCGGCTTCGCCCGGGTTTTACCCGAGTAAAAGTTTGTCTAACGAATCTCTCGATAAAGTGAACATTTTTTTCCCGGTCCCTTGAAAAATACTCGATAAGTTGAATAAAATCAATATTAATTGGTTCCCTCGGTAATTGGAAGTTAAAGGAATAGTATCTTGCCTTGGAATTGTATCATTATTCTTGTATGGATGTACCCGGCTTCGCCCGGGTTTTACCCGAGTAAAGGTTTGTTTAACGAATCTCTCGATAAAGTGAACATTTTTTCCCGGTCCCTTGAAAAATACTCGATAAGTTGAATAAAATCAATATTAATTGGTTCCCTCGGTAATTGGAAGTTAAAGGAATAGTATCTTGCCTTTGAATTGTATCATTATTCTTGTCTCAAATAAATTGCCGTGCCATCCTGAATTTTGTCTTTCCTAATTTTCTACATTACAAAATCATCGTATCATCATGATAATATTTAGAGCAGATTGTTGAATTATAACAGATAAATTAGAATATTTATCTTGATTATTTTTAGGCGAAAAGTTATTTCAAAAATTTTATTTGCTAGAAACCTTCCCAGTACTATACTAAATAACTTCCCAAAGTTTCATGGCGTTCCAATGAGTGGTTTGGTCAGGCATAAAGGACAAACAGACACACACACAGACATACATTCATTTTTATATATATAGATAATATTTTATAGTAATAATCTGTTTTATAAAAATAAATAAATGTATAATTTAAATTTTAAATATATTAAAAATAATATTATAAATAATTTTAAAAATACGCGCATTAATCATGATGCAACAATATCCAGGGTTCGTATTAGCGGGGTTTTACTGTATTTTCTTATTTTAACATGTTCTGAAATTTTGCCCGTGTTGTTTCACTTTGAAAAGTTTTGAAATGGCTTTTTTTTTTAAGTGATAACGTTTTTATTTTTAGAATGCCTTTATTTTCTTTATTTTGGAAGCCATTTGCATTTTTTTCTATTTAAATTTGATGGTTGCAAAGATATTCTATTTAATAAAAAGTATAATGTGTAGAAATTTATACAACATACAGCAAAAATAGAATGCAAATGAAAACAAACAATGCTCCTAAATTTATTGTTTTGAAATCGCGATCCGCGAGCTGAAATATGCTCAAAATTTTGTTGTTTTAATTACAATTTTAAGTTCATTATAAGCATAGTATTTTAAATAGATTTTATTATTTTGGAACCTAAAATAGGTGCGTTATAGGGGTAGTTCGTTAATTAAAAATTTCAAAGTTCGTTATAAAAATGCTATTTTCAATGGAATGGAATCGCCGTAGGTTCGTTATAAGGGAAGGTTCGCTATATCAGGGGTTCGTATTAGCAGGGTTTTACTGTATTATGATACATAAGTGCCCCATCTGTTATGAAAATTTTAAACTATTATAGATGGGTATGATTCTTTTGAAAATTAGAAATGGTGTAATTTTTAAAAGAATCATACGAGTCTAATTATTTTCGAATTTACATACTTAACTGGGAATCCAATCTAAGACTTAAAAAAGAAGGCCCCCTCCACCTGGCCAAAAGAAATGGATTTTTAAAATATAAAGTAGAAAAAAATTATTTAGCAGAAAAAATGTCTCTATACGAACCACTACAAAATGTTATTTTTAATGCCACTCTAAATGTACCCACCTACAAACAATACCAATATCCAGAATGCTTAAAATAATTATCATTAGAAATAATTAAAAAAATTCCTAAAAATGCAATAACTATCTACATTGATGGTAGCAGAGATGAGTTGGGACACGCTGGCAGTGGCTGTCTCATTAAAACCACAATTGGCATTGAGAAAATGAAAAGAAGAAACCCAAATTTTTGTTCAGTCTTCAGATCAGACCTTATAACCATCTATGAAGCTTTAAAATCCATCAGAAATACTAATTATCAAGATATCTGGATCCCTACCGATAGTAGAAGTGCCATACAACACTTGAGTCATACAGGGGAACTTAGAGATAAAGTAAGAAGGAACATAATTGGTTATCTACAAAAACTCTCACAAACCTAAAAAATTCACCTTCAATGGATACCCTCACATGTTGGCATTGAAGGCAATGAAACTGCTGATGCGCTAGCAAAAAAAAAAAAGGCACAAGAGAACCCTTGCCACAGAAAAATAAACCTACTTTTAAAGAAATAAAACAGAAGCCAAAACAAAAATAATCAAGAACTGGAGGATCCCACCCAAGCACAAATGGTATAATGGAGAGAACCCAGGAGGATCTCTGAACCTCAGAAATAGACAGCATCAAACAACACAAACAAGATTTAGAACAGGCCATCTCAAGCCATTGAAGATAGAAAATAATAACAAATTCAACCCCACACACTTGCCCAAAATGTAGCCTGACACCTGCAGCTCCAGAACACATTTTGGCTTGCATTAGATGCACTAAAAGGACCTTTGGGAGAGGCCGCTGTTTATCATAAAACAGCTCGAGGAGCATGAACTCATGGAAATCGTTTAATTGTTACACAAGGGGATAAAAACCACAAACTCATCCTTTGTTGTATATGGCACATCCTTTTTATTGTTGTATAATCACATTCTTTATTGCATAACTCACATGTTTGATGGCATAGCATTGTTGTACGTGGTAAAGCATTGGTGTACAACCACATTCTTTGTCCTACAACTCACATGTTTGATAGCATGCGTTGTTATACATGGCACATCCTTTCCATTGTTGTATAATCACATCCTTTATTGTTGTTGTTGTTGTTTCTTATCCCCTTGTGTAAAGATTACACGAATTCCATGAGTTCATGCTCCTCGAGCTGTTTTATGATGAGCAGCGACCTCTCCCAAAGGTCCTGTTTAGTGCATCTAATGCAAGCCAAAATGTGTTCTGGAGCTGCAGGTGCCAAGCTACATTTTGGGCAAATGAAGTAATTTTGTTATTATTTTCTATCTTCAATGGCTTTAGATGGCCTGTTCTAAATCTTGTTAGTGTTGCTTGATGCTGTCTATTACTGATGTTCAGAGCTCCTCCTGGGTTCACTCCACTGTACCAACTGTGCTTAGGTGGGATCCTCCAGTTCTTGTTTATTTTTGTTTTGGCTACTGTTTCTATTTCTTTAAAAGTAAGTTTATTTTTCTGTGGCAAGGGTTCCTTTGTGCCTTTTTTCGCTAGCACATCAGCAGCTTCATTGCCTTCAATGCCAATATGTGAGGGTATCCATTGAAGGTGAATTTTTGAGGTTTTTCCGAGTTTTTGGAGATAGCCAATTATGTTCCTGCTTACTTTGTCTCTAAGTTCCCCTGTGTGACTCAAGTGTTGTATGGCACTTCTTCTATCAGTGAGAATCCAGATATCTTGAAAATTAGTATTTCTGATTGATTGTAAGGCTTCATAGATGGCTATCTGGACATCCTGATGCGGTGAACTCCGAGACCTACCTTTCAGCAAGGGACCATATTAACAAACTGAAACTAATAAGGAACCATAGAGATAGTTTCCATCATTCTTGGTACCAGGTAGAAACCTCCAAAAATCAGACCCTCCAACTAAACAGAAGGGAATCGACACAGTTAGCCAGATGGAAATCTGGTCACCTGCGCCCTCTAGTCTATAAAGAGGGAGCCAAAAGCTTCCCCATGTGCACTAGGTGCAAAACCGAAGAGGCCACTCCCCAACATTTACTAAATTGCATTGGAAAGGACAAAAGATCCCTGTACAGAGAACCAAGAAGAGTTATTGAGCTTCTTTACGAGCACAACCTCCAAGATCTT
Source organism: Cordylochernes scorpioides (assembly GCA_030710605.1). Taxonomy (NCBI): domain Eukaryota; kingdom Metazoa; phylum Arthropoda; class Arachnida; order Pseudoscorpiones; family Chernetidae; genus Cordylochernes; species Cordylochernes scorpioides. The sequence goes on along the minus strand of CP092881.1, from coordinate 48,310,499 downwards.
GTCTAATTTAGACTAAAAGGATAAGTATAAAAAAAAAATATATAGATGGCTATAAGTTCTGATCTGAAGACTGAACAAAAATTTGGGTTTCTTCTGTTTATTTTCTCAATGCCATTTGTAGTTTTAATGATACAGCCACTGCCAGTGTGTCCCAACTCATCTCTACTACCAACGGTAAAGATAGTTATTGGATTTTTAGGAATGTTATTAATTATTTCTAATGATAATTGTTTTAAGTATTCTGGATTTTGGTATTGTTTGTTGGTGGGTTCATTTAAAGTGTCATTAAAAATAACATTTTGTAGTGGTTTGCATGGAGAAATTTTTCTGCTAAATAATTTTTTTCTACTTTATATTTTAAAAATACATTTCTTTTGGCCAGGTGTAGAGGGACTTCTTTTTTGAGTCTTAAATTGGATTCCCAATTAAGTATGCACTTGGAAGTTCTGTGTTTGTTTCCATAACTCTTGATTTTGTTTATATATTTTGGCAGATTGTAGCTTCTTCTATCCTTTAAGGGCATAATGTCTGCCTCGTAAAGTACAATATCATTAGGGCAGGTATTTCGAAGACCTGTAATAATTCTAGCTGCACTTAGTTGTATCCTTTCCAGTGATTTTAGATTTGTTTCAGATGCTGTACCATAGATTTGATATCCATATTCCAGGATAGGTCTAATTAGAGATGTGTAAGTTAATTTTAGTGTGGTTGCATCGGCTCCCCACTCTCATCCTGAAATATATTTCAGGATATTTAGTCGGTCTCTTCCTTTTCTAATAACTTCTTCAATATGTTTACTGGAGTTCATTTCTGGATCCGGGGTGTAGCTAAGATATTTAGGATGTTTATTATATTGTAATTGTTGTTCTTTCAGAATAATTTTTGGCCTTATTTTGTATAGATTCTTATCGGTAGTAAAAAGACAGGTTTCAGATTTTTGGGGGTTAAATTCTAATTTATGTTTATTAGCAAATTTTTCTAGGTGGAGAAGAGTCTTGTTCAAATCCCTTTCAGCTTTTTTCCAGTTAGTGTCGCTGCTCCATAGAATAATGTCATCAGCAAAAAGTCCAATATTGATTTTATATGAAATTTTTTCTTCTATGCCTGCAATAAATAGGGTGAAGAGAGTTGGGCTAAGGACTGATCCTTGTGGTAATCCTTGATACAATTTGAAGGTTTTAGATAGAGTGCCATTATATTAGACCCTGATGTATCTATTTTTAAGGAAATCATTTATCCAAGTGATAGCTTTTCCATCAATTTTAAAATGTTTGTATAATTTTGTAATTAACTTGTTTTTCCATACCTTGTCAAAAGCTTGTGTAAGGTCTAAAAAAGCAGCTATGGTGTGGTTAGTTGGTTTTCTGTTTTGTGCATCTTTTGCCTTTTGTGTGAAAAATAAGAGTTGGTCTATTGTCCCATGTCCTTTCCTAAATCCATATTGTTCTTCTGGTAAGAGATTTCTTGTGTCGAGGTGGTAGGTGAGTCGTCTGAGTATAATTTTTTCCATTAATTTGCAGCAAATACTTGTGAGGGAGATAGGTCGGTATTTTTTTGGGTCATCAGCAGATTGGTCACATTTTTTAATAGGAATTATTGTTGCAGTTTTCTAGTCTTGAGGCAATTTTACAGTTTTCCAGGAGTTATTGAAAATATTAAGAAGTCTTTCTTTGCCATTTTTGCCCAAGTTTGATATCATTTGGCCATGGATTCCATCTGGCCCAGGAGTCTTGTTTAGGTCAGTGTTTTCTAATGCATAAGATAGCTCTTTCATATTGATTTTTTCATGGAAAATATTATGAGTGCTGGTGACATAATCTTTCGGGCCTTTTTTTTCAACTTTCTTATCTTTTATTTCAAATTTTATTTTACTACTTATTTGATATGAATTACCTAAAAGATTAGCAGCATTTTTGTCATTAGTTGCTGGGGTACCATCTGTATTCTTAATAATATTTGTATTTTCACTTTGTGGCTGAGCTCTGTCAATTTGTTTTCCCAAATGCCAAAGTTTTGTATTTGGGTTTCTTGGGTTCAGGTTTTCACAAGTTTGTTTCCATTTTTCCCTTTTCATATTTACGTAGAATCTTTTTTTTTTTGCATTCACAATGTTCAGTTCAGTTCTACAATTTGTTTGGTTTTGGGTGCACTTTTTTTGTAGTTTATTTCTTTTAGTTATAAGGGTTTGAATATCTTTTGCCTGGTGTGTATAATTTGGAATCCATTTCTTAATATTACCTCTTGGTATTGAAACTTTGGCTGGTTTAATAATGGTGTTTTTGAAAGATATCCAATTTTGTTCCAGATCTTTTATTCTAGTGGGTGCTTTTCCAAAGTCTTCATTGGTGTGTTGCTGGTAAAGATTCCAATTAGCCTTTTTAAGTTCCAGAATTTTTCTTTAATTGAGCTGGTTTTGGTCTTGGTGCTAATTTCTATCAAAACAGGCAAATGATCACTTCCAATACTTTTTAATATTTGCCATTTGCATTTGTGAAAAATATCAGGACTGGAGAAACTTATATCAAGTGCTTGTGCAGTATTATAGCTGTAGGAATGGTGGGTAGGATTCCCATCATTTAAGCACATGAAGGCATTGTCATCAAATAAGTTTGAAAGTATTTTGCCTCTTGGGTTTGGCATGGAACATCCCCATAGTTGATGTTTGGCATTGAGGTCGCCTACAATAATAGTGTTGTCTGTAAAAAATTGAGCCATTGTTCCATCGTCAATAAGTTTATTGTTTGGTGGGTGATACATATTGAATACTAGCGGATGTGTACCCGGCTTCGCCCGGGTTTTATCCGAGTGGAAGTTTGCCTAACAAATATTATTGATAATATATTTATTATTGGTAATTGATAATAATATTCCAGAACACACACACACACACAGAATATTATGATAATAATGATAATAATATATGTTACGTTATATATTTATATAATATATAAAATATATTTTTCGAGCAATCATATCCACTCTCTCTACTGAATATATTTTAAAAAAGATATATATAAATAAAAAATATCTAGAGATAAACTACACGATCTTAGCCAAAAGGCCGAGAAACGATATTTTATATATAGAGATGACCTGGCTTCGTGTCTTCTGCTCGAGTGAATGTTTCGCAGGTAGAATTTTGTTCCTGCCTACTGAAAATTATTATCTGGCTTCGCCCGTGGTCTGTTTTAGTGAATATTCTCCTAAAGAATTTTGTTTATGTCAATCAAGCATGATACAGCAATATTGTCACCATCATTTCGGACTTAAAAAATATTGTTGCTCAAGTACCTGGTTAATTATAATTTTTCTTGGTTAAAGCGCGACAAAAAAACTCTTCCAGATTTAACTCTCTGTCCTGTTCAAATTTCAGCGAGATTAGTTACATATTGAGGGCATGGATAGCCGACAAACATATATATATATATGTTCCCGGCTTCCCCGGTTTTATCCTAGTAAAAGTTTGCCTAACGAACATTTGTTAAAACGATTCAAGCAAACATCCAATCCCTATATTGAATCTACACTTGTCTATACTCTCGATAATTTGACATTTTTTCCAGGTCCCTTTAAAAAAACTCGATAAGTTGAATAAAATCAATATTAATTGGTCCACTCGGTAATTTGAAGTTGAAGGAATAGTATCTTGCCACAAACGAACATTTGTAAATAACTGTATTCAGCGAATGTACCCGGCTTCGCCCGGTTTTTACCCGAGTAAAAGTTTGCCTAACGAACATTTGTTAAAACGATTCTAGAAAACATCTAATCCACCTATATATAGATTTATAAACATATATAAATATTGTTATATGCGTTTGAATATATTTTTGAAACATAATTTTTTAAAAAACATTTATTAATTTTTAAATAAGATATTGTCCCGTTTGCGGATTTTCTAATTAATTATTTCTTTTTTTTTCGCAATGAATTATGTATATGTTGTAATATATTCCAATACATCTGTGTCTCCATGTATTGTATGAATGTATAATGATTGCCAAAGTGTGACAAATAAAATTTCGAGTGAGCGTCAGCCGATGCCAGAAGGGCCCTCTAGATTCCCCGCAGTAATTTATAGTCGTCTGCATTTTTGTCTCGTCGGCGGTGGGGTGCGACATTCCAGTCTGGGCCCCCACAGCCCCCCCCTTTTTTATAAACACAGTTAGTCGGCTTGGGGACGAGACTTGCAGACGTCTCTAGACAGTTCTCCCCTAAACTGGTGTCGGCTGGACTCACTTTTTGCCATCTCCGTGGTGACATCTACCATGTCTCGTTCTTTGGTGCAATACATACGCGCCTGAACCCACTCCAACACTGAGGCCACAACGACTGCATTTGACCAATACACTACAGTCATCCTACAGGATCGACTTACCTCACTCACCACATATATTAATTTAAAAATTCATTTTTGTTATCATCATCACATACAATGTAATTTTTTATATAAACAAATGATAAAAAACAACAACAATTAAATTTGCATCTTCGTTATTATAAAACAACAGCAAATTAAATTAACAATGGCAAAATATATTTTAACATTACAACATTTTAACATTTAACACAAAAACAATATTTTCTTTAAATATATATTAATATTGAAATGCCAAGTTTTTTTACAACGTCTTTGGAATATTATATTACTATATTTCTAATTAAATTTATTATACTTGGAACACATTTTAGCATTTTTACAATTCATAAATATAATTTCACCAGAGGCCGCGAGAGGCGCTGCTTGCGAGTGAAAGTAAAAAATTTGAAAATAAAATTGCAAAGAATATTTATTTCAAATCGAATTCAAACCAGAAATCTTCCCAGCAGTATAGTAAATAACTTCCTAAAGTTTCACGGCGATTGGATAATCTTACCTTTTAAAAACATTCATCGTGTGAACAAACTAACATTCAACGTGTAAACAAACCATGTGTTAATTATTAACCAATCAAATTCATTTATCGTCGCGACCAGTGCTGCACTCAAGCGGTTAAGGCTGGAACTATCACTTGTTGGTTTTTAATTAAAAAAAAAAAAACACATTAACTTTTTTAATTTTTTGAATAGCCTATATGTTAAACAAAATCTTCAGCTACCTACATGCGAAATTTCATAATGATTGATTCAGTAGATTTTGCGCTAAGCGATAACAAACATCGATTTTGGATTTCATTTTTATATATATAAGGATGTTGATGGTTTTGTTTTAACTGAGGTAGACTTTGATACCTTGGGCTTCGAGGTCTGATGTGTTTGGAATATTAATGGCTATGTCTTCATAGTACAAATTCTTGATTAAAAATGCAAGGCCACCCCCTTCTTTATTTCTGTCTTTTTTGAGGATATTGTAGTTTTTATATTTGAGATTGTACTTTTCATTTAATTTGGTTTCCTGTAGGGCTATAATTTGTATCTTTTGTTTTTCAGCTATTTCCATTATTTCTTCTAATTTTATTTTTGTTGCTGTTGAGCACAATCCATTTATGTTGCACTGCAAAATGCTCAAAAGCTTGGAAGCTGCAAAGTGTGAAGAGACTGTATTATACTTATCGAAAAGATAGAGGTTGCCTGGCCGGCATTCATATTTATATAAAAAAAATTGACACTTCGGCCAGTTGGAGTTTTTTATTTTCTCAACGTTTCGACAAAATCTTTTGTCTTCGTCAGGAGAAGTAAATAAAAATAAACATTTGGCAAGGCATTAAAAATTGTTCTGAGGTTTGCAAGGGCGTTCTCACGTGATCATGTGAGAACGCCCTTGCAAACCTCAGAACAATTTTTAATGCCTTGCCAAATGTTTATTTTTATTTACTTCTCCTGACGAAGACAAAAGATTTTGTCGAAACGTTGAGAAAATAAAAAACTCCAACTGGCCGAAGTGTCAATTTTTTTATATATAAAAATGTATTATACTTATCGGACAGATCCCTCTACCTAAGTCCTGAACGCGCCCTTGTTTATTCTGCGTGACGGGCGATGCAGCATGCAAATCAACATATGATCTCATGGAATGGGGTGTAGGGGTGCAGCTTTCATTGATCATGGCACCATGATCCAGGCACACTTTGGTGAAAGTCTGACTTTGCCTGTAGTTTGAGGCCGTTCCTAACATGGAAGCAGACGCCTTTGCTGCCGACTCTAACATGAGTACAGACGCAGCTCCTCCGTATCCCTGGAGTGGGACCCTTGCTGAGGTCTATCAACTGGGTCAGTTGAAGTCAGGATTTTTAAAGAGGTCTTCTCCTCTTCTAACAATGCTGCTGTTGGTCAGCGACTACTTATTCGTCAGAGTTATTCTGCTTGTTTCGCAGCTGGCCTCCATATCTGAAGGTTGTTCCCCTATCTGCCACCTGGGGACGCGCCCTATAGCAGTCAGCTCTGCCAAGGGATCCTTTATTGTACAACTCACATGTTTGATGGCATAGCATTGCTGTGCAACCACATCCTTTTCAATTGTGTACAATCATATTTTTTTAATTCTTGAACAGCCACATATTTTGAGAATGCTGTATAACCAAAAGGAGATTGTTGCATTCTTCACTCACCTCCCAAGCCAGGAGGTCCGGAGCCACAATGCCGGAGATCACAATCCGGTTTACAATCTGAGGTTTTTCCTGCTGCCAAGAGATTATCACCAGTTGAGAGCTGGCAGTTACTGGTGACTGCACACAAACATGTGGATTAATGAGGTATCTTTGGTAATGGTTCAGATAACATGGTGAAGATATAAGTGGGATATATATTACACTAGCGGATGTACAAGGCTTCACCCGGATTTATTTGCATAAAAGTTAGTCAAACGAATATTTGATGAAAAATATTTTCCAAGCAAACATCCTCTCTCTGCTGATTTGATTTTTATGAAAACATGTATATATTTGTGGTAATATGAGGCGGGGAAATAAATAAGGACATCACAAGTTGAAAGAAATACCCAGGCAACCAAAGAGAGAGAGAGAGAGAGACAGGCCTTCCACTGCCAAGCGGCCGTTAGCATCGCACACAATCCCCAACTGTCCTAATAGTCCTGAGGTGTTAACTAACGGGCCCCAGTGGTCGCCCCCTTGGAATGTCACTGGTGCTTCAGGTGACCGGACTTTTCCCTCCCATCTCTATCTGGATTGCCTGTAGGTTGGCTTTATTTGTTGAATATAATGTGCATGTAAAAGGGGAAGTTTTTATACTACATATATATATATTCTTATAAAAATTGATTCAGCAAAGAGTGGATATTTGCTGATGATTTTTTTATAAAGATATATATAAATATACAGTCGAACCTCTTTAATTCAACACCCCAAGGGATCAGAGATTTTGGTTGAATTAAAGGAAGTGTTGAATTAAGGCTATTCAGATGATTAGCTAATCATCTAACTCGTTAAAATAATATGTTTTAAAATAGATTTGTAATATAAATTAAACAAATTAATTGAAACCATTGTGTGTGTACTTTTTTCTATTTATTTTTTTATTTTCATGATTAACTTTTAGTATCAGGAACAAAAAGGCATTAATACATATTTTTGAAACATAAATAATTACATATAATATTTTATTCTAATTGAAGAATATAATAGTTGAAAGGAAATAAATATGGAAAATAAAAAGAAAATTTTAAAATATTAATAAAAATAATCATGAAGATCTTTTTAAAAATTCCTTATAGATGTCTGTTTTTACTCTGAAATTCTTTTCAGGATGTATTCCAGATAGTCTATTTTTAAAAGACACGCATGTCTTTCTTCCTCTGAAATGTCTTTTAAATAACAAAGAGTTTACATTTTATTGAAGGCATCACTGCTGCTGCAGGTGTTATTGATTTTGTGTTTGAATCTTTTATAATAAAACTAGACGAATGGCCCGGGCAACGCCCGGGTTTTACCCGAGTGCGCATATATTTTAAAAACGTTTTAATTCAAATATTATTCGTTACAATTATAAATTGGCGCCATGGATGTCACTCTTGTGAAACGTCCCGTTCCAAACTGTGTGTTTTTAAAATGTTTTAATTAAAATACTATTCGTTACAATTATAAATTGGCGCCGTGGATGTCTCTCTTGTGAAACGTCCCGCCCCAAACTGTGTGTGTCTTGAAAATATAAAAATAAAAATGTGAATTTTCATAAATATTTCATCATGTCGATTTTCTTTTTGCATTTCACCTACTAAATCGATAGAGATAATTACATTTGCAACATGAACTTAGGTATATTGACTAAATAGAAAACTGCATAGTAATAAAGATCATTTTTTAAAGGCACCATATCGTTTTTTTTTCAATAAAATCGAAACAAAAATTAACGATAAATAACGACAATTGCCTTAAAAAGAAATTGCCTTAAAAAAAGGAAACATTCGCGGTGATTTTGTCTTGCATTCGTTTATACAATTATTATATACGAATGACCCGGGCAACGCCCGGGTTTTACCCGATTAAATGCTTTTATTCAAATACTATTCGTTACAATTATAAATTGGCGCCGTGGATGTCATTCTTGTATAATATATAAATGAGTTTTAAAAATTGTAAAAAAAAAAATGCATCGGCCGGGAATCGAACCCGGGCCGCCCGCGTGGCAGGCGAGCATTCTACCACTGAACCACCGATGGTTATGAAAAATCCCATCCGTGAGCTTCAAACAAACAAACAGACAGAATAAGGCAAATATATAAGTAGATGGAAATGGATTATTGAAATATAATGTTATCATAATCATTGTGGCTACATTTAATAAAGATGTATTTATTTAAAAGGAACTTATTTATAAATTTTAAAATAACTAAAAAATTTCAATGTTGAAAATTGAGAAGAAAATATTATTATTAATTATCGCGCAATGCCTAAATTCCGGCGTAAAAAAATAATAATAATTACACTCGCGACATTGCGCATCGGAACTGCAAAGTGAAACTTAAACTAACCAGTACCAAAAGTGCGCCGCCGCGATCCTATCGGCACCTGCCGATCGTCGCCGCCGCTGTAATACCTTTTTAGCGGTAAAGTTGTATGTAAAAAAAACATTCATCTGTCAAAATTTCAAATTTTAAAATGGTCGAACTATCGAAAGTGCCGTATTAGGATTTGTTATTTGATAGGCCGGAGGTCGGGTCATCAGAACATGGTCGAATTAACGTAGAGTGTCGAAAAGCCTTGTGTCAAATTAACAAGGTTATACTGTATATTGACATTTATAAATAGATATAGATATTACTACACTATGATCTCAGCAAAAATACTGAGAAGCGATATTTTTATAGAGAGATGATCTGGCTTCGTGTTTTGTTGGCGTCGAGTGATGTTTTGCTGTTAAAAATTTGTTCCTACCTTCTAAAAATGAACTGATTTATGTCTGCTTTATGGAATTTTCCCCCAAATAAATTTGTATCTGCTAATTAAACATGATACAGCAATATGGTCATCATCATTTTCCGTCTAAAAAACAACTATTTTTGCACAGAACTTTGTCAATTTCAATTTTTCTTGGCTAAAAATGCGACAAATATCTCTTCCACATTTTTCTCTATTTCCTGTTAAAATTTCAGCTAGATTAGGTCCATATTGAGGATTTTTATAGCCGACAAACATACATACATACACTGACTCATACATATATATAATAGATGAGAGAACAGGTGAGAAAAGGACATCTTTTGTATATTTACATTTGATGACACACAAAACCAAGACTGAGGGAACAAATCAGGTAGGGAGAGCACTGTATTCTTTTTTATTTATCTAATATAAAATGCTAGGTTAAAGAAGGAGGTTGTAACTGCTGATACTATAAATATGTTGTCTGATAATGACCTGCCACACCTGAATAATATTCATGAGGGAGGGGAAGTTATTTCAAAAGCTATAGTGCTATTACTGCACCTAGTAGTTTGCTAGGCTCTCGCACCATCCATTCAGTCAACCAGTTGTGCAAATATTTACACTGACCATTCATTTTAAGAGCCATTTGTCCTATTTTTGAGGGAATATGTTCTGAAAAAATTTACAACTAAGCGCACCTACTCATATTTGATACAGTAGAACCTCCCTGTAAAGGACACCAAGTTGCAGAGCCAAAGTATCCATTACAGAGAGGTCTCATCTTACCGAAAAGTTGCTTTTTTTTTTTTACATGTTAAAAATTATTATAACAAACTATCCTTGCTTTTTTTTTTTATAAATGGTTATAGTTAAGTACAGTAAAACACCGATAATACGAACCCTGGATATAGCGAACCTTCCCTTATAACGAACCTAAGGTGATTCCCAATTCCATTCCATTGAAAATACCATCGTTATAACGAACTTTGCGATTTTTAAAATAGCGAACCTTTTTTAGGTCCCAAAATAATAATATATGTTTAAAATATTATGCTTATAACGAACTTAAAATTGTAATTAAAAAAAATTAAAACAACAAAATTTTGAGCATGTTTCAGCTTACGGGTTGCGATTTCAAAACAATAAATTTGGTGGCATTGTTTGTTTGATTTACATTCTATTTTTGCTGTATGTTGTATACATTTTTACACAGTATACTTTTTAGTAAATAGAATATCTTTGCATCTCCATAAAATTTAAATAGAAAAAATGCAAATGGCTTCCAAAATAAAGAAAACAAAGGCATTCTAAAAACAAAAATGTTATTACTAGAGGAAAAAAAAAAAGGCCATTTCAAAACTTTTCACAGGCAAAATTTCAGAACATGTTAAAATAAAAAATATAACTTTTATATTATAAAAAAGAGATAAAATAGAAGGCTATTAAAAATTGTTACAAAGAGAAATCAACTTTTGCTGCGATTGTACATGTTAGGGCTTAAAAAAAAAAAAACGTCCAAATAAACGGGCCCGTGATGAAACAAAAATTATTTTTATGCCATTAACTATGGTGATTTTAAAGCCACCAATGTTTTGCATGACAGGTTAAAAAAAAAAAATCTAGACTTAAGAAGATTATGTGTAGAACGGTCGTCAGACGTGAGTCGCTTGGCTCTGTTAACTCCGGTAGGCTTTGTTTACAAAACTTCTTCCTTGCCTGTTATAAAACTAACATATCATATATATATATATAGCTTGAATTGAAAATAATACTGACTTTTGATCGGCAATTGCTGCTTGAATTTTTGAAGGTTTTCTATTAAATATGTAAAATTTAGAAAAATAATGCTTTAATTGTAGAACGACTGGATGAATTATGCAAATATTTTACTGATAAATTCAATAACAATCAAAAACTTTAAATAAACAAGATATAGAATATTTAAGGGGAACAATAAACAGATAAAGGATAATATAACAGAGTTACTTAAAATTGATCAGAACATAAACAAAATCGAAGAATGTATGCAAAATAACTTTACAGTAATCAATAACGATTTATCAAAGATAATTAGGCAGGGTTTAAGTAAAGATTCGTATGCAGAAGTGGATAAAAATAAGCATTACTTACTTGCACAAAAAATACGACAAAATACTAAGGAACAAACCATTATTATAACGGCTAATGAAAATCAAGCAATATCACAGGTACAACAAAAGGTAAATGAGGGTATCAAATTTCTTAGACAAGAGGGTAATAAAACAAGAAGCATTAGAATAATAAATACAAGAAATGAGACGATCCTTAAACTGCCTAATGATCAGAATATAGACCAACTGATTGAAAGTTTCAAGAAGCTCGACGAAACCAACCAAATCAGCAAAATATATAAGCCAAAACTAAGAGATCCTACAATTTTAGTTAAGTCGATTAACAAAATAACAGATATAACAAATTTGGTAACGATAATTTGTGAGATGAACCCAGAACTTGCTGGGCTAAATAATGAGATCAAGGTCTTATTTCATATTAAATTTTTAAGGGCTGAGCAAGATGTAGTTCTAGGGTCTCCCCGGGGGCCTATGCTATTATTAAAAAACTTGGCAAAATATATACTGATATCCAACGGTGCGATATTAGGGATAAAGTGCTTGTTGATAAATGCCAAAACTGTTACTTATTCCACCCTGGACATCGGAGCAGAAACTGCCCAAATATAAAAAAATGCGTAAAATGTGGACTGGAGGGACAACATCACTGCTCCTGAATAATAGGAATAGCAATTGCTGCAAGCACCCTTATTTTAAGAATGAAAATTTAGGTCATAAACCAAATACCCAAGCTTGCCTGATCTACGAAAGAGAGATAAAAAAACACGATGCAGCGTACCGACTATTCAACAACTCAAGAAAAAGAGAACAAGAGTTAAAACACCATTTGAATGCATATGAACGTAAGAAATACAGCTACTGATAGAATTAAAATTATTCAACAAAATGCTAGGAAAAGCAATACCTGCATAAGTGAACTATGTTCACCCAAAAAATTTAGAAACACAGACTTAATTTTGATACAGGAGCCTTATAAAATAAAAGAATAAATAATTTTTCCAGGAAACAATATAATATATCACCAGGAGAACAGTCCAAACATAAATACAGGAATAATTGTTAGAAACAATGCGTTACAAATTAAACTAATAAAATAATTTACTAACTCCTTAATCTCCTATTTCATCTGGTGAGTAATCTTACTTTTTTTTAACTATACACAACAAAGTTAAACTAGCTAGATATAGAACACTTCTGATAGCTGGTGCTCTAGCATGCACGTTTGCAGCAAAAGTTGGGGTTGATTCCTCTTTATAGCAATTTTTTTAGTCTTCCATTTCCATCTCTTATTATGATAGAAAAGTAACATTTTATTATTTTAACATGTTCTGTAGTTTTTCCTGTATTGTTTCACTTTGAAAAGCTTTGATAATAGCTTTTTCCCTAGTAGTAGCTTGTTAAGAATGCCTTTTCTTTGCATTTTCTTTATTTTATAGGCTATTTGTATTTTTTTATATTTCAAATTTGAATGCAATCCAAAAATTGAATGTAAAAATATTCTATTAAATAAATAGGTATAATGTAAAATTTATATAATATGTTTCGCAAAAATAGAATGTAGATGTAAAAAATAATGTAACTAAATTGTTTGAAATCACGATCCATGTATTTTAATTTGAATATATTTTGGGGCTTAAAATTCATTATAGGTTCATTATTTTATAACGAGGTTTCACTGGATGGTTATTTTAAAATATGTTAGATTCTGTTAGAATTAACATTTTAAAAAAATAATGTGGCTTATTTTCAAGTGAAAATTTGGGAAAAAACATTAAACATTTCCATAACTATATTATTTCAGCATAGTTTTATTAATATCCAACATGGCGGTTGCCATAATTAGGCTAATTCAGTCTGTAAATGTTGCCTCCCAATTTAGAAAACCAACCTCACATACTGAGTGAAAAAAGGTTTATCTTTCACAGCTCTATCAATACAAGGCAATATCTCATGAGTTGGTACAGAAGCTAGCTGCCATTGTAGGGATGAGCCAAAGTGGAATATAAAGAGAGAGAATACTACTCCAGACTGTAGCCTCATTGGGTGTTACTATCAAAATCACCCTGTGACTTGCCAATTTATACATTGTGGAAACCTAGACCTTTACTTACTATAAGCTGGGAATACTTTCTTTATTTGGAAAGAAAGGCTACTCAATGTGGAAACCTAAGCAAATGGAATCAGTCTTCTAGCAAAGACATAAGATTTTTGTTTCACATTGAGTAACTCACACCAAACAACAACACACTTGTGGTGCCCATTCAGCAGTTTGCACCAATCACAAGACACTCACATCAGGGTTATGGTGCACATTGAGCAGTTCCTCCAGGGCCCCTAGGGAGGTGGTGTCATCAGGCTGGGCCCCTCCTCCAGTGGCAGTGGCGGGGGGCTCCTTTTCTGTGGAGAGGGTGCATACAAGGCCATCAAGGGGCAGATCCACAGTGCACAGAAACTTTCCCACATCGATGGTCTCAATACAAGACACTCGGCCAATGATGAGGGCACACTGGGACTCCAGGTCCTGCATCATGTAGGTGAAGAAGAGCAGCTTGGACTCTGTGGCTAGCACCAGCTTGGTGCCCGAGAGGTCCCAGGACCCGCAGGTGAACCTCGACCCATGTAAGCTCTGGGGGGTGGCATCCTCCATATTGTGGACGCTGATGCTAAACACATACCTTCTCTTCACTGACCGCTAGCTAGCAGGTATAAGTCTTAATTAAGAAATGTAAGGTGTGGGAGAGCTAAGTAGAACTTTTAGGGAAAAAAAAAGACTTATTAATGAAAAAAAAAAATTAGGGTGAAATGGAATAGGATTTCTAAAGTTTGTGGCATAAGAAAACACATTTTTACTTCTGGTAGCTTGGAATGTGGTTCATAGAGCTACAAGGGCATTGAGGTACGATTTGGACTATGGCTACGAATCACTAGGTAACAAGACTAAATCCAAATTAGTAAATTATGTATGACATTTCCGTAACAATGATGTTATTGAAATATTATGTATAATTTGGATTTGGTCTTGTTATCCTGTGAAGCTTTAAGTGTATTTTGGGTGGGCTCTAAAAAATGATATTATTCCTCTGTTATCTAGAAAGTTCAATAAAACTGTAAGCAGAGGTCAGAGTTAGCCCTTTGCCATATTAGTAATTCATTTTTTTATGTGTTTATTGTATTTTGTCTACCCATATTGTCTAAAACAAATCAGTCTAGATCAATTTAGACATATTTCGCATTTCCTTCTACAACCCTGTTTGAAGGTGAGAAAGTTCTAGAAAATAATTTCAGAAATCTATCAGCGACCTCTCTTAAACCACACAGGCAAATAACAATAAACAAAATAGCCAAAAAGATAGAGAGAAACCTATGGAATTTGTAATTCTTTACATTCAATATTTTACCCTTTCATCCATTTTGTAGATTAGTACAGTAGAACCTCCCTGTAAAGGACACCTAATTGCAGAGCCAAAGTGTCCTTTAGGGAGAGATGTCCTATTACCGGAGAGTTACTAAAGTGTAAAAATGGTAATTTTGCAAATGAAAAATGTCCTTTGCGGAGAGGTGTCTGCTAAAGGGAGGTTCTACTGTATTTGCATAGGCATCAATTATGTGCAAATAAAATAGGATTTTAGGAGAGTACATCATCATAGTTCCCTCTATGACTAAAATTTGATAAACATTTTGGACATATTTTTTTTTAATTAAAAACTATTTCTATGGGCTTTAACTACAATGATGAAAATTTATATTTAAAAAATAAACTGGTGAAATCTCTTGAAGGGTTCACTAGTGACGAGCCATACCCTTCCATATTATTTTCATCAGTGCAGTATAAGGTTGGTAGAAATATACTAGAACACTAGCAAGTTGCAGATCTAGAACGACAGCCAGTTCTAAGCCATATTAGAGTTTTATCCAAGCCAAATAATAAAATAGAGAACTTTGGGACATCCAACATATGAAGGAAAATAATATGGATAATTAAACCTAATTTAAATCAAGTGTCATATCCCTATAATGCAACAAAAAAAAAAAGGTTTAATAATAAATTATTAAAAGAGTATATTGCCATTCTCTATCTCTGTAGGTCTTTGGTCTTCTGTCCTTAAAATTAATTCACAAACTTTGAACCTCTGATATTTTCTGCAAACAAGAACAATTTTTTGTTTTCCACTTTCATTTTCTTGACATAATCTTTTATGAATAATCTTGAAACTCTTCAACATTTTTTTTTTTGCACACTTGTACACTATTATATTTTTGGGATTTTCTCTCATTTTAATTTTATAATTACTTCTACTTTTTTATTTTAAATAATATTGACATGTAGAGAATGATAAAATAGAAATCTCAGAAAAACACAGCAATTATTAGCAACAATTAAAATATGTAAAATATATATAATTTTTGTAAATTAAAAAAGATGTATTGGCATCTTGTCAATTACAAAGGTGAATAGTTTGCCAAAATATGTGTGAAAATGATTTTTAAAAATTAATATATAAAGGTGATACACAATGATTATTCACAAGGTGACTGCCAATGACAAAAAAGTAAATCGTGAACTTTGCCGACAAGGTGATTGTGTGGTCAGCAAGACACACCAGCCGTAAAATATAGGCAAAAGGCCTATTCAAAAAACGGGTCTACCATCACTGCCAGTCCTAAGACTTATTAAATGATAAGGCACAATTTGGATTATAGAATTTAATTATGAGAAAATATGTCTGATGATGGTAAAAATGCTGTTACCGAAACGTCATACACTATTATTTTATTTGGATTTCTTGAGGTCTTATTAAAGTTTCACCTTAATAAATCTAAGGAATAAGTATGTCCAAAAGAGACTATGTTTTAGTAATAAAGTTTATAAAATCATATGGAAAAAAAAAATCAAAACATTATGTTTCATTTCATTTTTAATCTATTCTCTCACTATATATAAGAGACCAACCACCTGCACCCTCAATTTCATTAAAGCTATAAATCAAGGCAATAAGACAAAATCGAAATGAATAAATGGTGTGTGATTTGGTAACAGCCATATTGTTGCAGCAACTATTTATTTATTTAGATTTAGTCTTTTTAACCTTGCGTTTATAATCTATAATCCAAATTGTACTCTATCATTAAGCTATAAAAACTTTTAATATAAATTTAGCAATTTTTCATAATTTATTCCAATTTTCTCACTCATCATGACAATTGAATTATTTGAACCCCTTTGGGATACAAACCACAATCCTCCTCCATTTCATTAAAAATATGAATAATTTTTGATATTTTTATCAGGGTTTATTATAAAATAATGATTATTTTGTTTTTAAATAGAGACAAAAATATTAAGAAAATATAGCTATGGAGATTTTATGATTTTAAACATTTTGTTTAGCTCAAATTCCGAAGGAGGTTCATGATAGAAACCTGGAAATTGTCATTTGTTCCTACTTTGAAATCCTAAACAATCATTCCAGATATTTCAATTTTTAACTCCCAATTAGATCATATTTGAAATTGTGCATCACCAACAAACAATAACCACTATTTATGTAAATAAACAAAGGCATATATTTATAACAAATATATCTCCTCTTTTACAAGGTGTGATCATCAAGTAGGAAGACAAGGCTGTATTTTGAAAAATAATGAAAATAGACAATATAAATATAAGACAAAATAAGACTCTTCAAGATCTAAGCTTTTAAATCATATAAATTGATCATGGTCCTAGGGCATGCAATTCAAATTTATTTTATAAAGCAAATGTCAGAATTTTCAAAAAAGTTTTTTTTTTTAAATGAATAGTTTTATTGCGAGCAAAGAATCAC
The DNA here is from genome assembly GCA_030710605.1 of Cordylochernes scorpioides. Classification (NCBI taxonomy): domain Eukaryota; kingdom Metazoa; phylum Arthropoda; class Arachnida; order Pseudoscorpiones; family Chernetidae; genus Cordylochernes; species Cordylochernes scorpioides. Next base: position 48,293,243 of record CP092881.1, on the reverse strand, counting down.
TATTAAATTTTGCCTGAAACTCAGTAAAACAGCTTAAGAAACAAATGCTTTAATTAAAGAAGTGTATAAAGATGAATCCTAAAGCAGAGCCAAAGTTATCAATTGGTACGCCAACTTCAAAAAAAAAAAAAAAAAAGAACAAATCTATTTAATGAAGTCAGACCTGGTCGATCGTGCATCATCAGAAACCAGGTAAATATCAAACAAATCAAAAGCCTCTTGCTATAAAACTCTGAAAAGGAAGGTGAGCAGACAATTAGAGACATCGTACGGGTTGGTGCAATAAATTTGAATATGGTTAGAGTAGCAGCTCGGTTTGTCTCTAAATTTTTAACAATGGAACAACAAAAGGTCTTGACTTTCAATTTGTCAAAACCTTTTGAAAACTTCCAGGATAACCTGGATATGCTGAAACAAATAATCAGAGGTGATATGAGACATGAGTTGAACGAGGAAAACAAAGGCCCAAATTAAATTTTGATGGTCTTTTTACTTTGAATTTCTTGTAGAAGGTTCAACAATAACCCAATTCGTGTATTTGAATATTCTTCATTGTTTACATGAAGTGCTTAGACTCAAAGAGCTGATTTACGGGTGAAAAAAATTGGATCCTGTTACACGATAAAGCTCAACCTCACAAGGCCTTTTCGATTATTAATATTTAGCAAAAAAAAAAAAAAACAGAATTTCCGAACTTCCTCACCTTCCCCATTCCCCTGAACTCTCTTGTCCTGACTTTTTTCTCTTCCATAAGAAAAAATATTTTTGGAAGGTAAAAATTTTGATTATGTAAGTGCAATTATAGAAATTTTAAGAGCCATTCTGAAAGACAAATTTGCTCTATATTAAGAGCAGCTAAAAAAAGATGGGAACATTGTTGTGTTGTGCAAGGATCATACTTTGAAGAATAATAGTTAGTATATTTGTATCTATTTTAAGAAAATTTTGGCAACCTTGTCTCCCTTCTTAATGATCACACCATGTAGATTTTAAATATATATTTAATATAATTTTTTTTCTGAGAAATTGCTAATGATTTTTCTATTTTTCCTATTCATTATTTAAATTACCTACAAATAATCCAAAGATAGTGGTGATCCAAAAATGTCATTGTGAGCATAAGCGATTAAAGAGAAAACATTATATACAGGGTGTACCAGGTAAATTGGGACTAACTTTGACAGTCCATAAAACAAAAACTACTTGAGATTAAAAACTTGTTTTTTTTTTCATTACGTAGCCATATTCATGTAAAATGCAACAGTACATGTGTGCGCAGTGTAGTGATGAACAGTAACCGAGAATCTGAAAATCGAGCTGCCATCATCGTTGCTCTGCGCGCCGGAAGGAGCCCCAAAGAGATAGTGGATTTTCTTAAGTTGCCCAAAACCACTATTTATCGTGTCAAGAAGCAGTTTGATGAGGCCGACAGTAACAAAGAGGGGATAGCTACAAGGAAAAAGCACTCGCGTCGATCGGACAGGATAAGAGGCGAAGAATTTGTCAAAAATGTCAAGGAGAAGATTGATGGAAACCCTGGGAAGAGCATGAGGGCCATAGCCAAGGAAATGGACGTTGGCTCTATGACAATTGTCAGAACTATCCATGAGGACCTTGGTCTCAAGTCTTATGCCCTTCGGAAAGGTCAGTTGCTGACTGAGAATATGAAGAATAACAGAAAAGGAAAGGCTGCTGCCCTCCTCAACAACCTGAAACACGACTCTTTTGGCATGCTAAGGTTCTTCTCTGACGAAAAGAACTTTGACGTGGACCAAAAGGTAAATCCCAGGAATGATCGCTGGATCTGTAAAGACCCCTCAGAGATACCTGTCGTGATGCACACGAAATTTCCTGCCTCCGTAATGGTCCTTGGCGTTATCAGCAGTGAAGGTGATGTCATGCCTCCCCATTTCTTTGAGAAGGGCCTTAGGATGAACGCTGACACCTACATCAATGTTCTGGAGACCGTTGTGAAGCCTTGGATGGACATGGTGGCCGCAGGAAGGAAGTATGTCTTCCAACAGGACTCAGCTCCAGCCCATAAGGCAAAAAAGACACAATCGTGGCTGACACTTAACGTCCCTAGTCACTGGGGTCCTGATATTTGGCCCTCTAATTCTCCAGATTGCAATCCCCTCGACTACTATGTATGGGGCGTTGTTGAGAGAGATGTCAACAAAGCTCCTCATACCACCATCCAGTCTGTCAAGAAAGCAGTTCACACGGTGATGACCCAAATGGACAAGGTCATCGTCGCCAAGGCCTGTGCTTCATTCCGCACTCGCCTCGAGACTGTTGTAGCTAATAATGGAAACTTCATTGAATAAATAAAAACTATATCCTTTTATCTACTACTGTGTCAAATTTCATCCGGATATTTTAATTTTTACTTGCAAAAAAATTTCAGTTAAAATACCATTGTTGAAATTCCCAATTTATCTGGTACACCCTGTACATAGAAGTCAGCCCCCCCTAAAGCAAATTATAAAGTAAGGTAAAATAATTTGCGATTTAATTTATATGTATAAATAAACATGAAAAAATTGATCATCAAGTAATTACACGGGTCAACAACATTTTTGCCCAAGAGAACCTGATGGTGTTTCTATTGTAACTTTTCATGCTGAACTCAAAAATCTAATCAGAAATTTTCCATCACCCATGGTTTTTGCGTGACAGCCTATTTTTGGTATTGGAATAAATACAGCAAAAAATATTATGTAAGCATTTTTGCATAAACCTTATTACATTACACTGGTTTATCAAAAATTATTTTTCTTTGTCCCAAAAGAAACAGCATCTTATCTAAATTTAACTCTTTGGGCTGATTCCAAATATACAATTAGTTTTTTTCTATCACGAAAGATTTTTGAGATACACCTACTTGAAATTTGGAAATGTTTTTAATATATAGGCCTATATGAACGAAATATATTTATTTTATTGAAAAGTAGTGACAGTGGATTTTCTTCTATACTTTGCATGTGGTACATCCCTTTTGAGTGTCCAGCAGTAGTCAGCAAGCATACCGAGACTCCATTTACCTTGGTACCGCTTCTCCATGCTTGATATATCTTGATGAAACCTCTCACCATGCTCATCGCTAACTGCACCAAGATTGTCTGGAAAGAAATCCAGATGTGAATGAAGGAAATGGATCTTGAGAGACATGTTACATCCCAGTGCCTTGTAGGAAAGCAACAGATCATTAACTATGTCTTGGTAATTTTCAACCTTGACACTTCCTAAGAAGTTCTTGCAAACATTTCTAAAGGAATTCCATGCTGCTGCTTCAACTTCATTCCAACTATTTTGAAAATTTCCATCCTGCAGCAATTCTCGAATCTGAGGTCCAACGAAAATGCCTTCTTTAATTTTCACATCACTTATGCTAGAACATTTTTGTTTTAGGTAGGCAAATCCAATGGCATTTCGATCCATTGCCTTGACAAAGTTCTTCATTAATCCCAGTTTAATATGTAATGGTGGTAAGTAAATATTTTCTGAATCGATCAGGGGAGGATTTACAATATTTTTATGTCCTGGAGTAAAAATTTCACGGTTTGGCCAGCTTTTTTTAATGTAATGCCTTTCCCTATCGCTGCTATCCCACTCACACAGAAAACAACAAAATTTTGTATATCCAAGCTGTAATCCACGCAAGAGAGCAATGACTTTCAAATCGCCGCATATTTTCAAACCGTATCTTGAATATTCTATTTTTTTCAAAAGCAGTTTCATGTTTTCGTAAGTCTCTTTCATGTTGGATGCATGTGCTATTGGCACTGATGGGAACTTATTTCCGTTGTGAAGGAGAATAGCTTTCAAACTAATTTTTGAGGATCAACGAATAAACGCCACTCTTCTGTATCATGGTCATGACCAAGTGCTTTTTGGATAAATCTAAATCGCGTACGAGGTCGTTCAAATCTCCTTGGGTTAACAAATGAGGTTCAGATGAAGCTCCTACTTCAAAATTTGTGTCATCCGACTGTTGCTCTCGTCTATCTGAATCATCCTCACTAAATATTACATTTTCAGGAGGCTGTGGCACAGGTAAAATATCACTATGAGGAACCGGTCTCATAGCAGAAGGCAAATCTGGATATTCAACTGTATGTCTTGATTTGGATGTAATACCTGTAGTCTTTGTCAAACAAAAATAACAGTCTGAAGAATGGTCTTTAGGTTCCCTCCATATCATTGGAACCGCAAAAGGCATATGACATTCACTTATAATCCACCCTGTAAGATGTCGAGCACAAATTTCACAACAATGATGAGGAGCCCAAGTCTTATCTTGGTCACAGACTTTACAGCCAAAATAAAGTTAATAGCACTTTTTAATGAGCGGTGTGAAGTTTCGCCTTTGAACTTTGAAAGTTAATTCCCCACAAATGTAACAGAAAATATCAGGAATATTAATGCAACGCCTCGGCATATTGACACAGTCTAGTGCACACGATTTATAAAAGCAAATCGATAGAGAAGAATAAACTGATCACTTCAAATTTACCTGTCACTTCTGATGCAAATCTATTAAACAAATCATTAGGTTCAATTTAAAAATATATATATAAAAACTGTTATTCAGCAAATAGCATTCCAGAGCTTGTCGTTATTTTTGAGTTGAAAGCAAAAACAGATTGCATTATAAAATAAACATATTTAATTAAAAATTCAATAATTTGTTATTTAAATTATAATGTTTATAATTCTTAAAGAACAAAATTTAATTAATAACAAATAACATAAAGCTTTTGGCTCCACATATCAACCTTTCTTGTCAAAAATAAAGCGCTAGCTAATGTAATGATGTTTACTTAAAAAATGCTTACGTAACATTTTCTGCATTATTACTGTATATACCAATTTAAAGAAAAAATAGTTATCCTGCAAAAACTATGGGTGATGGAAAACTTCTGATTTCATTTTTGAATTCAGCATGAAAAGTTACATTAGAATTAACATCAGGTTTTCTCCGGCAAAAAAAAAATTTTTTTTTTTTAGCCTGTGTTATTAATGCATAGAAATATTGACCTTTTACTCAATATATATTAGCTACTGCTTTTTATTCTCCCCTCTCCTCCCTCTTTTTTATTTACACATAAATAAATTCTCCATTAAAAGTAGTTAAGTATGATTTCAACTTTTGATTCCACTCACAAATAAATATTTGAATACTTTTGGGTCATTTTTAAAAATGCCTCATTTTATTAAAAAGGTGTATAATTTAATGTGAATCAGAGCTCATTATAAAAATATTAAATTTAAAGAGGATTTAATGTATATCCATATATAGATGCTATTCAAGAATGCTATGGACAGATAAGAGGTCAAATGTTCAAATTAATTCTGTTAGATTTGGTTTCAATTCTATAATCTATATTATATCTTACTAGCGGATGTGTACCCGGCTTCGCCCGGGTTTTATCCGAGTGAAAGTTTGCCTAAGGAATATTATTGATAATAATATTCCGGAACACACAGAATATTATGATAATAATGATAATGATATTCGTTACATTATATATTTATATAATACTAGCCGAATGACCCGGGCAACGCCCGGGTTTTACCCTATTAAATGTACCCTGTTTCACCCATGGTCTCTGTTTTTTGGAATTTTTCCCGATATAATTTTGTATCTGATAATCAAACATGATACAGCAAAATTTTTAAAAAGCAAAATTTTTAAAATAGCCTATCGTCTTCCCAGTATTCTTTTACCTATGTATGGAAATTTTGGTTTGAATTAGTGAACTACTGAGAATTTGTAGACGAATGACCCAGGCAACGCCCGGGTTTACACGATTAAATGTATATTACATATGGAAGATGGACGTAGTTCCCGGAGGGCACCCGCGAGGACTCTGCCCCCGCGCCGTCAAAATCGTCACGCGTTCTAGAGGGCGCTGTTCGTGAGCTCAATCGGCCGTCAGCCGGGAGATCTCATTTACTCGACGGGGGGGGGGGGGGACAGGGGGAAGGGAAGTCACGTGCTGCGCCGGCAGCCAATCGTCGCGCGCCGCCATCGCCCGCCTGAGTGTTCTAGAGGGCGCTGCTCGTGAGCTAAGTTGAATAATTTGAAGATATAGTTTTAATAAATGATTTATATATATTTTAAAATAGCCTATCGTCATCCTCGTTATTTTTTACCTATGTATGGAAATTTTGGTTTGAATTAGTGATCTACTGCGAATTTGTATAGGAGTCATACAAACAAAGACACAGACAAACAAACATACAAACATTCATTTTTATATATATAGATATAAAATATATTTTTTGAGAAAACCTATCCACTCTCTCTACTGAATAGATTTTTAAAAAGATATATATAAATAAAAAATATCTAGAGATATACTACATGATCTTAACCAAAAAGCCGAGAAACAATATTTTATATATAGAGATGACCTGGCTTCATGTGTCTTCTGCTCGAGTGATGTTTTGCTGGTAGAATTTTGTTCCTGCCTACTAAAAATTATTATCTGGCTTCGCCCGTGGTCTGCTTTAGTGAATATTCCCCTAAAGAATTATGTTTATTTCAATCAAGCATGATACAGCAATATTGTCATCATCATTTCTGACTAAAAAAATATTGTTGCTCAGTACTTGGTTAATTATAATTTTTCTTGGTTAAAAGTGCGAAAAACTATCTTCCAGATTTAACTCTCTGTCCTGTTCAAATTTCAGAGAGATTAGTTACATATTGAGGGCGTGCATAGCCGACAAACATATATATATATAAATGTTCCCGGCTTCGCCTGGTTTTTACCCTGGTAAAAGTTTGCCTAACGAACATTTGTTAAAACGATTGTAGCAAACATCCAATCCCTACTGAATCTATACTTGTCTATACTCTCGATAATTTGACATTTTTTCCAGGTCCCTTTAAAAATACTCGATAAGTTGAATAAAATCAATATTAATTGGACCACTCGGTAATTTGAAGTTGAAGGAATAGTATCTTGCCACAAGGGAACATTTGTAAATAACTGTATTTAGCGAATGTACCCGGCTTCGCCTGGTGTTTACCCAGTAAAAGTTTGCCTAACAAACATTTGTTAAAACGATTCTAGAAAACATCCAATCCACCTATATATAGATTTATAAATGTATATAAATATACAAATATTGTTATATGCATTTAAATATATTTTTTAGAAACAATTTTTTTGAAAACATTTATTAAATTTTAAATAAGATAATTTCTTTAAATATATATTAATATTGAAATGCCAAGTTTTTTTTAACGTCATTGGAATATTATATTAATAAATCCTCAAATTAAATATTAAATGTATTATACTTGGAACACATTTTAGCATTTAAAAAAAAATTTATAAATGTAATTTCACCAGATGCCACTAGAGGCGCTGCTTGTGAGTGAAAGTAGGAAATTTGCTAATAAAATTGCAAGGAATATTTATTTCAAATCAAATTCAAACCAGAATTGGATAATCTTACCTTTTAAAAACAATCATCGTGTACACAAACTAACAAACTACATGTAAAATTTTTAACCAATCAAATTCATTTATCGTCGCGACCAGTGCGGCGCCAAGCGGTAAAAGGCTGGAACTAACACTTTTTGGTTTTACATTTTTAAAAAAATCACATTAATCTTTTTAGTTTTTTGAATAGCCTATGTTAAATGAAATCTTCGGCTACCTACATGTGAAATTTCATAATGATTGATTCTGTAGATTTTGCGCAATGCAATAACAAACATCGATTTTGGATTTCATTTTTATAGATATTGATAAGGCACAATTTGGATTATATTTTTATTTGGATTTGGTCTTATTACCTTGTATTTTTATAGATATAAGGATAAGGGCATAGTAAACTATGAGAATAAATCATCATTAATCCCCACAATGTAATCTCTAAACAGACTTTTGTTATCAGCCATTTTATCCGTAGCTATGACCAGCTAAGTACAGGCAGTTTATAAAACATACACCCCTCTCTATAAAAAATAAGAATAAGTGAAAAACAAAGACAAACAATAGCAACAATTTAAAATAAAAAGATGGAAAGTTGGGATGTTTCACTCACCTTGAAGTCCATCTTCAGGAAAAGCAGAGAACAAAAAGAAAGATTTTAAAAATCAATTATATGTATGTACAAACATACATAAAATTTACTAAAGTTAGGATTTTATAAAAAAAATATATATATTTAAGATATTTTCTACCTACAGTAAAACCCTGCTAATACAAACCTTGGATATAGCGAACCTTCCCTTATAACGAACCTAAGGCGATTCCCTATTGCATTCCATTGAAAATACCATCGTTATAATGAACTTTGTGATTTTTAATATAACAAACTACCCCTATAACGAACCTATTTTCGGTCCCAAAATAATAAAATCTATTTAAAATACTGTAGGATGGTTGTTGATGTGCTGTGTTGGTGTGGCTTGTGGAAAGGCTGCTGATAAAATTATAATTAAAATTAATTTATTTAAAGCAAGAAATTATAAAGAGAAAAGAAGCAACGGTTGAAATAACAGCCGCCGCACTAGCCTTGTTGTTTACCGCTAAGTCGCCAGCGTCACTGATGACGTCCCACGCGCATGCGTAGTGAAGTGTTGACGCCCGCCGATGCCGTTTTAGTTCGGCTCGCTGAAGCAAAGTGTAGTCGCCACACTACTCCCCCTCCAGTAGGATCTTTCCAGCGATCCTATGCAATCTTATTGGCTTGCCAAGTTCGGGTCTCGGGAAAACATCGGTCCTTCTGATGTGAAAGCAGGCTTGAGGCGGTCGATTGACACCCACGCGGATCTCTTTTTAATTTTCAGTTTGTAAATTTTGGGTTTCCTAAAAAGGACTTCATATGGACCGTCGTATGGGGGAGCTAGCGGTGGCAATATCAGGTCCCGACGTAGATAGACATGGGAACATGTCTCGAGTGGTTTGGGCACGTAAACGTGGCGGTTCCCATGTGGTTTGCTTGGTGCAGGTTTCAGAGATGCCATGGCGCGCTTGAAGTCCTCCAGCCACGGTTCGGTAGGCGAGCTTGCAGAGGGGGGGGGTCCTCGAAAAATGTTCCTGGAAGGGGTAGGGGCTTCCCATAGACCAGCTCAGCGGTTGTGGTGTTGAGATCTTCCCTTAGCGACGAACGAATCCCTAGGAGCACCAGGGGAAGTTTCAAGGACCAGCTCGTGGAATCGTGACAGCGAAGGGAGTCTTTCAGCTGTCTGTGGAATCTTTCTACCAGGCCGTTTGCTGCTGGGTGGTAGGGTGATGTCCTTATTCTGTTGATTCCCAGAAGCCGTGTCAACTCACCGAAAAGTGCTGATTCAAACTGCCTACCTTGGTCTGTAGTCACTTTTGCTGGCACGCCAAAACGAGGAATCCAGACCGATAGGAAGGCATTTGCTACTGTTTTGGCGGTGATGTCCTGTATGGGTAGGGCTTCGGGCCACCTAGTGAATCGGTCGACGCAGGTGAATATGTACCGATAGTTTTCACTCGGTGGTAATGGCCCGACCAGGTCAATGTGAACATGACTGAACCTTCCGTCTGGGGGACTAAACGACTGAAGGGGCATTCTTGTGTGTCTAGCGGTTTTGGAGACTTGGCAGCAGTGGCAGGCGCGAGTCCAAAGTGCGCAATCCTTCTTGACGGCCGGCCAGACGTAATGGGCGGTGACCATCCTTGTAGTAGCTCGTACTCCGGGGTGAGACAAGTTGTGGTATGCAGAAAAAATTATGCGGCGACAGGGTGCGGGTACGAATGGTCTGGGTTTTGCTGTGGAAACGTCACAGTACAGGGAAATGTTCGTTTCTGGGATTTGTACTTTTTCCAGTTGTAGTGAGCTGCGGTTTTCCGATGTCAAGAGAGCTTGTAGCTCCTGGTCTACTGCTTGCGCTTCGGCGAGGGATTTCGGGTCATAAGGTTGGTGATGGGAGATGGGTTCCACGCGTGACAGGAAATCTGCAGGTACATTTTCACAGCCCGCGATGTGGCGGATGTCGGCTCGCTGAAGCAAAGTAGTCGCCACAATACTATGCTTATAATGAACTTAAATTTGTAATTTAAAAAAAAATTAAAACAACAAAATTTTGAGCATGTTTCAGCTCGCGGTTCTCGATTTCAAAACAAATTTAACGGCATTTTTTGTTTTCATTTACAATCTATTTTTGCTGGATGTTGTATAAATTTTTACCTTATACTTTTTTATTATATAGAACATCTTTTCAACCATCAAATTTGAAATAGAAAAATGCAAATGGCTTCCAAAATAGAGAAAACAAAAACTTTATTACTTAACCCTTAATTACTGGCGTTTGGCTTGAAAGGCCGTGTGAAAATTAAAAATGTTTGCAAAAATTTCTAAATGCATCATTTTTCATCAAATATTTAGGTAGCTTCATAAAATGCATTTATTTGAAGAACTTTACATTTTAAGAGAAATATATTTTGTATATCCTGAGGTATTAAATCAAACGGCCTTTAAAGCCGAGCGCCAGTAATTATGTCACTGGGAATTTTAGCGCCCATATTATTGGCTGTTTTACTTTTGGTTTTATAGACGTTCAAGCGCACCAAATAAGTTGAGCATTCGTTTTTTTATTACTCTTGCTTTAATTACCTGCATTATAAATTGTGTTTTGTGATTGTAATTTAGGATAATATAATAGAAGTTCAGTTCCACTTTTGGTTTTTCAAAAACAAAACTTTGGTATTCTATGTCCCTAAAATTGGGAAAACTGTTACATTACTCTCCACAATGCATTCGACCACAGCAATTGATCAAGAAACTGCTGAACAATAAAAGCCCGAGATAATCACATTTTATAATATGACCAAAGGTGGTGTGTATGTAGTTGATCAGAAATGTGCCATGTATTCTGTTGGAAGAATAACTAAAAGATGGCCCCTGTGTTTATTTTTTTTAACTTTTTGGATGTGGTTGAAATAAATTCAGCACTAATTTATAAGGCTGCCAAGCAAGACAGTGGAATGGCTCGAAAATATTTTATAAAGCAGCTTGCTCTACAACTAATGAGAGATGCCTTGAATATGAGAAATCTGCCAAAAATTTGTCAAGAGATCTGCAAGTATTAATTCAGAAGCATGCTGGAACTTCATCACTTGAGGTAGGCAAATATTTATTTTTATACGAAATATCAATAACATATGTTCTCTAGAAATCCACAAGCAGCAGTCCTTGTCCCAAAAAACGCAAAAGATTCTACCTATGTAAAAAAGATCATCAAACTCAAATGCAATGCAAAAAAATGCAAAGATCATTCTTTTGAAATATGCTTGAATTGTACACCTAATCTTGAATAAAATATTTTAGATATAATTTTTTAGAATATATATATAGAATATTTTAGATATTTAGATAGAAAGAGTTTCTTGTACATTTTCATTTAATTTTATTTAGAGCTCTGTTTATTAGAAAAAAAATAAAATGTTTATTCTTTGGAAATTATGTGAATACGTTTAATTTCTTTTTAATATTATAATTAACATGGTTTACTATTGATTTTAAAAGTCGGCCTGAGAGGCCGAACGCTAGTAATTGTGTAACTAAATTAGGCGCCAGTAACTAAGAGTTAAAAAAAAAGGCCATTTTCAAAACTTTTCAAAGTGAAACAACACAGGCAAAATTTCAGAACATGTTAAAATGAGAAAATATAACTTTTCTATTATAATAGAATATAATATTCTATTTTATGATGTAAAATAGAAGGCTATTAAAATTGTTTACAAAGAGGAATCAACCTCAACTTTTACCGTGATCGTACGTGTTAGGGCTAAAAAAAAAAAAAGTCCAAATAAATGGGCTGTGATGCAACCAAATTTATTTTTTATGCCATTAAATATGGCGATTTTAAGGCCAGCAATGGTTTGCATGACAGGTTCAAAACAAATGGAATTCTAGACTTAAGAAGAATATGTGAAAACATGAAATAGAAGAAAAACACATTAACTTTATTTGAAAGGAGCAATGCTTGAAGAGTATTTGAAGCAACAAGGTATTAGAGCCTTATTTTCAAGTAAACATTGTATTATATAATGTGATAAAGATGTTTTAAAATCATTTTATATCTTTGAAAATATATTTTATAAAACTTTGCCTAGGATTTGTCTTGATTTTTAAATTAGACATAGAGGTACATGTATGTTAATGACAAGAAGAACCTAACATCAAATAATTTATTTTATTATTCAGTATTAATAGGAAACCAACTTCTCTCCCAAAATTTTAATATCTCAGAAGCATGGACAAATTCCTGGATCAGCTCCGATATCCCAAACAAGAACCTCATCACAAGCCCAAGTGTCAAGATCCCAGGTTTTTCCCTCCCTCGACGAGAATGGGTGCTTCTAAACCGCTTTAGGACAGGACAGGGAAGGTGTGCAGAGCTGATGAAGTTATGGGGCTACACCAAAGATCCAAATTGTGCCTGCAACGTCCCACAATCAATGTCCCATATACTAGACGACTGCCCGCTGTACAAATTCAATGGAGGAATCTCCAATCTCCACTCTGTCACCCCGGAAGCCCTGAACTGGCTGAAGGCCTTGCCTCTCAGACTTTAATGACCGATATGTCCTCACTTCTTTTTTCTAGATTTGGTTCATTTTGTCTCCTCTCTAATTGTAAAGATGTTGCTGTATCACCTCATAAGCATAAATAAATAAATAAGGAAATTGGTCAATTAAAGGAATTAAAACAAAGTGACCACTCTTAAGAGACAGCCTCTACCTGTGTGTATGGCTGTCCTTTAATTATACGATCTAAAAATTTTGAAAAGTAAAAAAAAAAAGCCAAACCGTGGCTATAGTGACCTAAAAGCTCTGTCCCATTGGGGTTCACTATAGAGGGGTTTTACTGCATATTGAAATAAAATAAAAAATGTCTAGTTAAATATTCATTTGAAAATCAAAATCTGAAAATTATGAATTTATCTACAAGAAGAAAAAGCTGAGACGCCAGTTTTTAAGTAAGGAAATATGTACAAGAAAATAAGACCTAATCCAAATAAATTAATAGTGTGCGACGTTTTGGTAACAATGCTGTTACAAAAATGTCACACACTATTTTTATTTGGATTAGGTCTTATTTTCTTGTATCTATAATCCAAATGTGCTTTATCAAGAAAGGAAATATAAATTGACAGGAATTGTCAAGCTGATATCATAGTCCTTAAATCTGGTAATAAAAGGCATTTCACAGATATTTTAAACAGGTCATAAATAGTGCATAAAGAACTTTTAAAAATCCACAAGGTTAAGGCAAGAACTTGGTGAATTAGCAAACTATCATTGCGAGATATTGGCTGTTCAATCATTGCTCTCTCAAGGGTGTGAGAATTGTAGAGATGACTTGAATAAATGGATGTCAGGACATGTCAGTAGCAGGGTCAAGTGAAAGATATATTCAAATACACATTTCTCTCTTTATATTAGCTATCCTTGAATGCAATATAATGGACATAAATATCGCCACCTTTATAAATAGAAAATTTTAAAACTTTGATTTTTATTCTAAACTATTGATTTTTATATTTAAATAAATATATTTATTCCATTTTATCCACATCTGATTTGAATTCAAAATTAAATTTAGTAATGAAGGTGAATACGTACAGCCGAGTGTATTACTAGGGTTAGGTCTACTCACCATCTGTGAAAATACCTCTTTTTTTAACATCACTTATTTTTTCATATTTATATTAATACATTTTTTCTTGTATTAACACATTAGTGCGAATTTATATATCAACTATTAAAAATTTAAGTATTTAAGCTCAAAATATATATATATATTTTTTTAGTTTAGTTGCAGTATTAAAATGTACATGTTTTAGTTCCCCTTTTTAAATGATACTTTTTAAACTAATTAATTTTAATTTAACCATTGTAAAAATGTATGATATATTTTTTTTTTTATATTTTGTGATTGTCAATTTTACCTGTTATGTATGAGTAAAAAAAAGGAAATAGAGTGTTTTTTACAAATATATTTCTGGTTGTATCTAGATACATAATTAAATAAGACCACATCCATAAACTGTTGGTGACGCTTCTGTATCAGCGTTGTTGCTATCTTTAGACAAAAGTACGGAATGTATTTTTCAGTTACAGGGACCAAGACCTTCTCAAGTTGAATACTTCGCCTTCTAGACACCAAATAACAACTGCAATAAAAAAATTAAACCAGATATCCAGAATCTTCTGTCAATCATGACCTGAAACCTATATGGGCAAAAGTCTCTCTATAAGAGAGGGTGGATAATTCAAAAGCTATAACCTGTTAGCCCATCAGGCAATACCAAAATCTCTGAGAGATTTGATGATACAGAGATGATAGACAACAATAAGCCCAGATAAAAATCCCTATTTATTCCCACAGGGCTGTTATAAAGAATGAAGACTGTATTTCAAGGAAAGGAGGATTTCTTAAATTGAGAAAGTGTGTCTATAAACCTTAAGCCACTGCCATTATGCAATTGTGTTCAGCAAAATGGAAAACAAAACATGAGATTTATGTGAGGAGGAACTAAAGTTGGTCATGCAGAAGGAGCTCTCCTACAACAAAATAGGTATATCCTCAAATATGGATTATTTTGAAGGGAATGTCTTTCCCTAAATGAATAAACTTAGCTTTAAAGGTGTTTTTCTGTTTACTATTCCCTCACAAAGTAATATAGGAGTGTGGGGTCCCAACTACAAGTAAGGGAAAATCTCCACACAGTGGAGGTTGAACAATGCTCTAGAGTGGCAAGCAGCGCCAGGAGGGGGCCAAGCAGAGGCCAGTCTTCAACTCCATGCTAATATGGAGGAGTCACTCACTTGCCCTTTAAGTTGGAAATGGATTCTAAAGGCAGATGTACCTACTATTAGGTTGATGGCATATGAATGGCATAGAGAAACTACCACTTGATTTTTTTCTAAAGATAATCTAAATAAATGGACCTACTGGACACCTTACTGCCATACTATAGCTCTAGATTGATGCCATAGCCTGATTGACATCAGTCTTAGGAATGATTCCCCTGAAATATTGTGTTGAGTATGAAAAGACAAATTGAAAAGAAAAGAGTGGTTGAAATAAACATGGCATTTAAATAGAAAAAGTTTACATACCTTTCCCTAGAGGAGACCTGCCAGGATGTCTGCATCTTTCGGCCCTTCTCACACACAGCCCAGACGGTGGCAGCAGTCTTCTGGATGATACACACTCGGTCCTCCTGGGGGTGCCATACACACCCTGCGAGCCACATAACTGGTGTTAGTTAGTTGGATTAGGAATGTACTCATATACGTCCTGTAGTGTTAAAATAAAGGTGATTTCTTAGATTTCTCCTGTATCCTATCAAGGTTATCCTGGCTAAGTCAGCATACCTAGGTGTAGTGCCACAGAACCCATAAGTCATTGCACCACAATAACATATACACATAATAAAAACAAACCCAATGTCTAGTACTACTTTCTTATTGCAAAGTCAGGAGGATAGCAGGATTTAAACACTTGGATAAATGTTGGCATACATGATTTTTTTTACAAACATCCCTGTACACCTACCAACTACTCTTTTATTGCTGAAGATATGGAATAGTAGGCCCCCTCCTAGTTACACAAGGTTCTTTTGAGTCATGTTTGTTGGTCCATACCAAGATGCAAAATAGAGAATAGTCATACTTTTTATTGAGTTGGCCATGTTCACTTTAAATCGCTCTCCTCTTTTTCAGTATTCAGTGGAAATAATTCCTTCGGTATATATTAAATTGTACCCAACTTCTAGTTCCAATATAACTGTCAAGAGGTTTTGAGGAAGTCTATTGTCTATTTGTTTATATATTACTGTTTTTTTTTTTTTGTAAGGAAGAGTTTGCTATACACTTTGAGTTTTTAGTGAAACTTATAATTTAAAATGGCTAAAATGTTGAACCCAGTATTGAATTTGCCTTGATTTCTTATATGAGAGATAGTGGAAGTAATTAACTTACACCAATTTGTACCATTGTCATATTCCTGTCAGGAACTTTTTTTTTTAGTTTATAAGTGTTGGCTATGATAAGGTACAATTTGATTGATATGAAATAAAGTAAGTAGAGGAGCTTCTTGATATATTGCTTCAAGAAGCTCCTCTACTTACTTTATTTCATATCAATTTGATCAGGATTAGAGTTATTATATAAAAAATAAAAAAGGTACAATTTGGTTCCTAGATAAAAATATAAAGTGTAACCACTCCAAATCCAACTTAAAATTGACATTATCCTTGTTGCTTGGATCATCAAGCAACGTACTGAAAGGGAAAAAATTTAACAGCATGTCTTTGAATTTCTCATTCAAAAAAAGATGTGCTACAATCAATAGAATGAAGGAAAGAGGTGTTTTGCATTATCATATATGTAACCTACATAGGTTTAATAAGTAAACCTTCTATGTAAAACACCATTTAGCAGGGGTTGGCTCTATAATATAGTTAAAAATTATTTATTTCAACCTTTTTAAAAAGCTTTTATTTAACTTGCTTCCGTCTGTCTGCCCACAAATCTTGATATCAATTTTTAATATAGTTCTAGAGAACTTAGGAATCTGAAATTTGGTGCACTTTTCAGAACCTGATGACAAATGCAAGTTGACAAATTTTCAGACTTCTGGGTTGTGTCAGGTTGGCCGTAAATGGGCAAATTTCCAAATTGATTTTCAAATTTTGTATATTAATTTTAATATACTTCCAGATCACATAGAAGTATGAAACTTTTAACACTCACTTAGTCCAATGCAAGTGTACAAATTTTCATACTTCTGGGTGGTCGGAGTGGCCAGGAATGAACAAATTTCTATATTCCTTTTTTTTTTTTTTTAGGTCTATAATCCCAAATGATGGATACGCTTTTCAAAAAGCGTATTTACCCAATTTCTTGATTTCTCAGGAAGCCTCTAGAACCAAATTTTTGTCGTAGAGGTGTACAGTCGGCACCATGCTGACGAGGGCCATCAGCCCGAAACACGTTCGTGGTTGACTTTTCTTGATTTATCAAGAAATTGGGTTGGCCAAATATCACGGAATAAGTTAAATAAACGTTTAGTTTATTTTTGTTCCACTAGATGGCGCTCAGCCATCTAGAAATGCTCATGTGAGCCTGGTCAGGATATGCCTTTTTTATATTTATTAATGTATAAAATAATAAAAAAGCATAAAAATAATACATATTTTAATTTATATATTAACAAAAAAAAGTATTTCTAGAAATATCCCTCAAATGAAGACCTGGTTGTTTGTCACTACAGGTTTCACTATAAAAATCTATTATTTTTCTATCAAACAGGTATGGATTGGGAAAAACAGACCTTAAACATATATTTAAACATACTTGGACATTCACTCTGCCATGGTTCCTCAAGCTCTTCCACCAAATGTTCGCGATATTTTTCGTGTCTAATTGGCCTTAGTCAAATTCTCTTTCATGTCCTTGGTGTATATGATGTATGAGTTGACAGTAACCACTTCAAGGCACCAGAAAAATAATTTTCTCCAATTTACAATTTTTCTGAGAAAGTTGTAGGTTGTACAATCATGTACAATACAGCAACATCCACACCTCCCATATTCGTAGTGCAGTATATAATGGTATTTTTGGCTTCTGAATTTCTTCTGAACCACGTCTAGTTTTCCTGGTGACCAACAAGATATCCACTAGCTCTAGTTGTTTTTGCAATAATATTGTTGATGTGAGGCATAAATTCTAATTTGTTCCTGTTTCAATGATTCTTGAAAGTCAATCCTAGTATTTTAAAGTTTTCAACTGGTTGAACAAAATTATCATGCTAGGTAATTACATCATTTTTACAATTGAATAAATATAAAATCTTTGTTTTCTGTCTTGATATTTTAAGTTTGTTGTTTTCACACTACATATTTATTTTTCCTATTGAATTTTCAATTGTGATCTTAAGATTTGTTACATCTGTATTCTAACATATTACTGTTAGATTATCTGCATAACCAATAATTCCGCTATCAGATTCCTGGAAGTTGGTTGATAAATCATTCATTATGATGTTCCAAATTGTCGGAGATAAGGGTCCTCCTTGTCGACATCCTTTACTTAGTTTTTAGTGAATTCATTCGAAGAGTATCTAAATCTTATCTTTCGGTTAGTGAAGTAGGATTCCATGAGTTTCATTATTGGTGCTGGTAAATTGTCCTCATCGAGTCTTTTTATCATCATTGCCCACCTGGTATTGTCAAAGGCTCCACTAATATTGATTGCAATTATAGCCATAAACTCCTTGGCTTTGTGTTCTAAAGCAGGTGAATTATATCAGTTAATGCAGTTATGGTTGATCGAGATTTTGTAAAACCATGTTGACGATTACTGAATAGCTTCATTCACTTGTATTTTATGATTTTGTTGTTTATTATTCTCTCAAAAATTTTTGAAAGATTTGAATTTAGACATAGAGGTCGATAGCTGCTACAATCTTTGTAATCTGATTTACCCAGCTTTGGAATAATCAATGCCTCTGCTCTTTTCCATTCATCAGGAAAGTAACTTATATTCAGACACTTCTGATATATTTTAGTTGATAGTGGTACTGCAAATTGTTTTGTGTGTATTATCATATTATTAGAAATATTTTCTATTCATGGAGATTTGTTCGGATTCAATTTATCAATAATAGCGTTTACTTCATTGATTGAGATTATTGTTTTTTTTTTTTTTTTAATTCAAAATCTTAATGCACATTTCCTTATATTTTTATGTATATTCTTATCACCTGGGTTGTCATCAGGAAATAGTCGCTATTAATTTTTCAGTTTTCTGTTGTTTTTCTTTATATGTGTTTGTTTCTAATATTTTAATATTTAAATACAAGGGTCACTCCAAAAGTTTTTGCAATCACTTATTATTATTAAAGCTGCAACTTTCATTTTTTCAAATTTAGAACCTATGCAAGATTTCATCCATGAAAACCAATTATGAAGCACTTACACCAATCATCTTCGGGGATGGAATTTATGGCATTGATAAAGGCATGCAGTGCTTCATCATCAGTGTCTAATTTTATCCCTTTCAACAATAATTTTTGGAAATAAAAGGTCACAAGATGCTAGATCTGGTACATATGATGGATAAGTGACTAATTGGACACCAAAGTTGGCTGAAACGTCTAATGTTTGGGCTGAGGTGTGTGGTCTTGCATTGTCATGGTGAAGAAGGATTCCTCTAAGTTGAGCTCTTGGTCTGCTTTTCTTGATTTTTTCAAATATTGCTGGAAGGCATTTTGTCGTATACCAGTCACTATAACTGTCCTTCGATCTTCTAAGATTACAATATTAATGAGACCACTTTTTATAAAAACAAGCCACCATATTTGTTTTCCAACACTTCGAATTCTACAAACTTTGTTAGGAGGAGGCGATTTTGAAGAGCACCAAAGAGTAGATTGCTGTTTTGTTTCTAGATCAAAATTATAAATCCAAGTTTTGTCACCTGTAATAATATTAAAAACAGACTTTAATTTGCCTTCATCAAATGTTTTGAACATGAAATTACACCATTTAACTAACGCAACCAAGTTTTTGGTCTTCAGTCAAGCTGTGAGGTACCCATCTACTAACAAGTTTTCTATATTTTAAATGATCATTAATGATGTTAATTTCTGTCGATCCAATGTCCACACTTCTCTCTAACTGTTGATATGTAATTATTTGATCTTCTCTGAGTAAAAACATCCTACCAGCTCAATTTTTTCTTGGGTCACTGCCATTGGTGGTCGACATGAATGAGGTCCATCTTCAAAGTTGGTTTTTCCAAATTTAAATTCATTAAATCAATTAAAAACTGTTCTAATAGAAGGATCTTTATTTCTTAAAACTTTCATCAATCTTTCATAGAATTCTTTAGAAGTTATATTACTTTTATAATCATAAAAGATCATGGCGCGTAAACTTTCTCTAGTCAACTCCATTGTGTCTGATGCAATGTTTAGAAATTACCGCAGCCGCTGTAAACAAAGTTGAGCCCTCTATGAGTCATTGGTGTTACTTTTTATGAAAATGTTTATTTTAGGTAAAAAATGCATATAGATTTTAATTCTAAATTTATTTTTTAATTAAAAAACTTCAATTAAAAACTTTTGAAATGACCCTTGTCTTTAATATTCCTAATACAGTAAAATCCCGCTAATACGAACCCTGAATATAGCGAACCTTGCCTTATAATGAACCCACAGCGATTCCAGATTCCATTCCAATGAAAATACCATCGTTATAACAAACTTTGTGATTTTTAAAATAACAAACTACCCCTATAACAAACCTATTTTCATCCCAAAATGATAAAATCTATTAAAAATACTAGGCTTATAACAAACTAAAATTTTTGATTTACAATTTTTTTAAATAACAAAATTTTGAGCATGTTTCAGCTTACGGATCGCAATTTCAAAACAAAAAATTACCTGCATTGTTTGTTTTCATTTCCATTCTATTTTTCCTGTTTGTTGTATAAATTTTTACACATTATAACTTTTATTTAACCCGTAAGCGGTCGCAATGGGTAAATTTTACCCAGAAGGAACTTTTAGAAAATATTTCTATATTAAAAAATACATATATTAAAAATATATTCTCAGTACCTTTCTAAATCTATTTAAAGATAATTATAATAAACTTATAATTTTAATTTTATGACATATATTCATTTTATTAGCATGTTTGGGTCAATTTTACCCAGTGCGACCTTTTGAGTCCTCGTCAATGGGTAATTTTTACCCAGCGCGACCTTTTATCGCTTTTGGTTTTAGTTTGCGTAATTAAGTTTCGGGTTACTTTCTGGCTTCTTGTTGTTTGGTTTTGTTGCCCCAAGTGCAATAATACAATCTATTCTTCCAACAATTAGGTAGGATTTATATTTAATTTCCTTTGTTTACATTATTTTAAATAAAATGCTTTCAAACGCTGATTTTCTTCGTGGTGATAATAATATTCCTAATCCCAATGATGAGGAATCGGAAACTGATGATAATATAGAAGAGAGGAGGTACAGACACTGAACAGTATACAACAACAACAAAAAGCCTTTATTTAGGGTCACTGACCCTATACAGGATTCACCAGAGGTATGCATAAGAACAAAGCAGTGAGACAAAGGAAATAACGATATATACAGAAGAAAAAGAAAAAAAAAAACAAGAAATAGAAAGAGGGAAGCAAGAAAAACAACACAAAAAGAGTAGCAGTAAGAAAGTGAGGAGTGAGTGTCACTTGGCCTTCTTCTCAGATATGGACTTGTGGAAACCATAAAACGCCGTAGCAATATACTTATTCTGGGTCATATTGTCAATTATTGATGGAAGCACAGTGAAGCACAGAGTTGCCCAGTTTTGAGCATAAGGGTTCTTCTTTCAGAGCAGAGCAATCAAAAATATAGTGAGTGATTTCATTTTTTAGTTTTGAATTACAGAAGGTACAAATCGGGTCCCCACCGCAGAGCATCTTGGTGTGGTTTTCTCTAAAAAAACTTGAAAGTATTCTAACTTGTGCGAGTAGTCTTACAACCGGGAAAGGAAAATCCCCTAAAAGGTATCCCTCCGTCATGAAAGATATGTGAATGTCTCTGTAGTGAGAGTATAGCTTAGATTTATCCATTCTTGTAAGGACTGGACAGTATACATTATCAGAAGAAGAAAACAATGAGGATCCAAGCTTCAAATACTATATAGGAAAGGACCAAAAGACTAAATGGAAGAAAGCTCTTCCCCCAAAAATTGTTCGAACTCGCAGTGAAAATATTATCACCCATCTACCAGGGGTAAAGGGTGAAGCAAAAAATGCTAAATCGATATTAAATGGTTGGAATCTCTTTATAGATGACAACATACTTGAATGCATAGTTTCAAATACTTTTACATTATGAATATTCAGCAGAACTATGGCAGAGAAAGAGATGCTAATTTGACAAACCTACATGAAATTAAAGCTTCATTGGGAATTATTTACTTTCTTGGGGTCATGAAAGCAAATGAATTGAATACAGATGATGCATGGGCAAGAGATAGTACTGGATTGTGTAGAATAGCTATGTCTGAAAACAGATTCCTATTTCTTCTCAGAGTAATTCGTTTTGATGACAAAGGTACAAGAAATGAAATATTCTAAATGAATGAAATAATGAAATATTATTCTCTTTCGGAATATATAACGGTGGATGAAAAACTTGACGCTTTCAGAGGGAAATGCAATTTTAGGCAGTATATTCCGAGTAAACACAATAAATATGGAATAAAATTATTTGCTCTCGTGGATTCAAAAAGGGTTTATACTTGTAACTTGGAGATTTATTCAGGAAAAAAACCCTGAAGGTCCGTACAATGTCAGCAACAGTCCAAGTGATGTGGAACGATTGTGTGAGCCAATCAAGGGAACTGGCCGCAATGTGACATTGGATAAGTGGTTCACCAGTTATTGCTTAGCTCTAAAACTTTTACACCAATATAGACTTACAATTGTTGGTACTTTAAAAAGAAATAAAAAGGAAATCCCCTCGGAGTTTGTCATCAGCAGAGGTAGAAATGTGCACACTAGTGTTTTTGGCTTTCAAAGTGAAATGAGACTTTTTTCATACAAGCCAAAAGAGAATAAAGTTATCCTTATGCTTTCAACTATGCACCACAATGCAAATATAGATGATTCAACGGGAGAATTGAAAAAACCAGAGATGATAATGTTTTATAATATGACAAAGGGTGGTGTAGATGTGATGGACGAAATGACAGCTACCTATAACTGTGCTAGAAATTCAAGATGGCCCATGGTTAATTTTTATCCACTTTTAAATATTGGAGCAATAAATTACCAGATAATTCATTTTGCAAATGGCAACGTATCAAAGGTTAAATCAAGACGTCATTTTTTGAAAACCTTATCCTTAAATCTCATTGAAGAGATGGTCAAAGTTCGCACAGTAAGCGGAAGAATGCCATGTGAAATAAAGGAAAAGGCATCAGATATTTTTAATTTGTTAGAGCCTGGTCCATCTAAAAAGCCAAAATAGGAGAAAGACATTGATGCAAGAAATGCCAGAAAGAAAAGAAGGACAGAAAACTATTCAATATTGCCAGTACTGTTTTGCTTTTTTGTGTAAGGAACACTCTGTAATAATTTGTCAAGAATGTCATAAAGGACGAAACAAGTTCTAATTTCTATGAAAGGAAGTAATAAATTTCATACAAATTTATATTTTATAACCTAACTTCAATATATATTTTTATAAAATAGTCGAATATATCATAAATATTTGAAATATTGATTTGTTATTAATAAAATAAATAAAATATGATTATTATATCTCAGGATTTTATGTTAAGTTATTTAATATACAAATCATTATTCTAACATAGAATACCATAAAAATATTGAAAAGAATATTCGATTTATTTAGATTTTTAAAAGTGGGTAAATTTTACCCACCGCGACCTTTCAAGGTATAAAAGAGGGCGCGACCACTGCCGGGTTAATAGAATATCTTTGCTTTCAACAATTTTGAAATAGAAAAATATATAAATGGCTTCCAAAATAAAGAAAAGAAACAAAGAATGACGTTCTAAAAAAACAGTGGCAGCATGCTTTTTTAGAAGCGTTCTATATCATGTTTAACCTAGGCTAAAAAATAATTCCAAATAATATTAAAACCAGAAATGATTTGAATAGCAGGTTAAAATTTTTTTTTTTGTATAAAGTTTAAAACTCCTCCCTTTTAACCTTATCTGCAGTTTTTTTTTTTCTTAAATATATATATTTTGAATCTTATATGCGCGTGATATTATTCAAGTATTTTTTCTTTGTTTTATCTATATTTGTAGTGCATTGAAAATTTATTTTATTAGAATAAATAAAATATGTTTAACCAAAAAATTGATTGGTTAATTTCCCCATCAACATAATTGCTAGCCGGCACAGCTTTAGGTCTCTACATGTGCCATAGATGAATAAATTTGTGGTCTGCTTTTCTGCAGCCACTGGCGCCCTAATATTTGGACATGTAGAGATCTGGAAATAGTAAAAGTATAAAATCATCATTGTTTTTAACAATGACTTTCTTCTTCCATTATACTAAAAAAAATATGAAATGCTCTCGAACTCATCAATATCAATCAAGATAATTGCAATATGTTTCTTTATTGAGTTAAAATGGTAAGCTTTAAAGTGTTAACTCATATTAGGCCTATTGCTTCGCAAATGCCTACAATTTATATAAAGGTGTAGAAGGAAAATTTAGACGGTTATTTTTAACCATCGTGGAGCATCAAGCTTAACATCTTTTATTAAACACAAACTTTAATTAAACCAAATGACACCTAGTTACAGAAGCAAAGATGTCCTTTTAACAGAGAGCAGCTTAGTGGTAAAAAGTTATTCATTTTTGGCATTTTCATCTCATTTTGGCAATGGAAACTGTCCTTTAAATAGAGGTGGAGGTTGGGTGTACCAGAGTAGAAGTTTTCCCAACTCACCAGCTCCATGGGGAAGGGGAGGGGACTCCAAGGTCTGGCTGCCCACTTGAGACAGGTGGATGCCTGGCCGGAAGGTCTCCACTCTCCACAGAGCCATCTCCGGACTGGACCCTGGCTCTGCCTGGCTGATGATACTCACATACAGGGGGCGCTCCTTGCTGTCCGAGCTCCAACTGATCCCGTGGACCTGCCTACATCCCAGCCAAATGACACATCACCATTCAAATCAGCTAGCTCTCTTAAAGCCTAATAAAGAAATTCAAAAATTGACCACACAACAAACCACAAATAAGTATTTCATTCATGACTACCTTCTACTGATAACTTCACCTCTTCACTCCCTATACTACAGGAATCAATCAGAATAACCCTGATGAGGTAAGTATGTTAGTGGGAGTGTTGAATTAACAAGATTAGATTATATATCTGCTTTATTATTTTCTTTCAAATATCATTTTACATGTTTACTTTGAATTATCTTTTTAAATAAACGTAAAATACTTGAGAGAAAATATATATCCCATATACAACTTCTAAAACTTTGAGGACTGACGATTTCCGAGTTGCATGATCCCCTAGGTTGTATGAAAATCAAGTTATTTATATATGTAGTATATTTTGAGTTATATGGTTCACAACCTTCTTCTGATATTTATTATATAACCCCTTATCTATATATAAAGATATGTATCGAACAATAGAAGTGACAAATAAACAAAGAGGGAGGTAGACCAGAGACGACAAAGGCCAGACGAAAAACAACCTGGCGCCATAAAATGACGTGATTACAGTAGCCAATCAGGAATCGCCACATATGCGGGCATCCAGAGTTATATAAAGAGCCCAGAAATGGGACAAAGAGAGTTATTCAGGTAGTTGTTTTCAGAGCGACGCCGTGAGACGGTCGGCTAGGGCATCCGCGACAGTCTTCATCCGTGGTCTACCTCTTCCTCTTGAAGTTACCATCTAGACCTGCCTCTGTCTCTTGCTGTCCCAGTGCGGGAATCCCACATCACGCACCCACTACCACGACTGCCCAGCACATTCCACATCGGGTTTACTACATATATATATTTTTTTTTTTAATAATAAAAAATCATTTCAAAATTCAATTTTCCTTTTAATATAATCTTTAGAGTTTGATATGAAAAATAAAAAATTTTAAGTCATTTAAATATACAGTAAAACCCCTCTATAGTGAACCTCATTATTATTAATATTTTTATAATGAGCCCAAAAGTATTCAAATAATTTATTTGTGAGTGGAATCAAAAGTTGAAATCATACTTAACTACTTTTAATGGAGAATTTATTTATGTGTAAATAAAAAAGAGGGAGGAGAGAGGAGAATAAAAAGCAGTAGCTAATACAGTAAAACCCCGCTAATACGAACCCTGGATATAACGAACCTTCCCTTATAACGAACCCACGCCGATTCCCAATTCCATTCCATTGAAAATACCATCGTTATAACGAACTTTGCGATTTTTAGAATAACGAACTACCCCTATAACAAACCTATTTTCGGTCCCAAAATGATAAAATCTATGCTTATAACGAACTTAGAATTGTAATTTAAAAAAAAAATTAAAACAACCAAATTTTGAGCATGTTTCATCTCGCGGATCGCGATTTCAAAACAATAAATTTAGCGGCATTGTTTGTTTTGAATTTTGCACTTTATTTTTGCTGTATGTTGTATAAATTTTAACACATTATACTTTTTATTAAATAGAATATATTTTCATCCATTAAATTTGAAATATAAAAATACAAATGGCTTCCAAAATGAAGAAAACAAAGGCATTTTAAAAACAAAAGCGTTATTTCTTTTAAAAAAAAAAGGCCATTTTCAGAACTTTTCAAGTGAAACAACAGAGGCAAAATGTTAAGAAAAATTAAAATAAGAGAATATAACTTTTCTATTATAAAAGATAAAATATAAAGTCATTAAAAATTGTTACAAAGAGGAATCAACCACAACTTTTGCCGCGATCGCGATCGTACGTTTTAGGGCTAAAAAAAAAAAAAATCCTAATAAATGGTCCCGTGATCAAACAAAAACTATTTTTATGCCATTAACTATGATGATTTTAAAGTCAGCAATGTTTTGCATGACAGGTTTAAAAAAAAAAAAACGAAATCTAGACCTAGAAGAATATGTGGGAAAATGAAATGGAAGAAAAACACCAACTTTATTTGAATGGTGCAATGCTTGAAGAATGCTTTGAAGCAACAAGGTGTTAGAGCCATTTTTCCAAGTAAACAATATATTATATAATGTGATAATGATGTTTTAAAATCATTTTATATCTTTGAATATATATTTAATAAAACTTTGCCTAGGATTTGTCTTGATTTTTAAATTAGACATAGAGGTACATGTATGTTAATGATAAGAAGAACCTATCATCTAATGATTTCTATTATTATTCAGTATTAATGTAAGGAAATTGGTCAATTAAGGGAATTAAAACAAAGTGACCACTATTAAGAGGAAGCCTCTTCCAGTGTGTATGGCTGTCCTTTAATTATACGGTCTAAAAATTTTGAAAAGTAA
The DNA here is from genome assembly GCA_030710605.1 of Cordylochernes scorpioides. NCBI lineage: Eukaryota > Metazoa > Arthropoda > Arachnida > Pseudoscorpiones > Chernetidae > Cordylochernes > Cordylochernes scorpioides. The sequence goes on along the minus strand of CP092881.1, from coordinate 48,266,170 downwards.
AAAAAATGGCCAAACCGTGGCTATAGTGAACCGTGGCTATAGTGAACCAAAAGCTCTGTCCCATTGGGGTTCACTATAGAGGGGTTTTACTGTATATATTGAGTAAAAGGTCAATATTTCTATACAATAATAACACAGGCTACCAAAAAAAAATTTTTTTTGCAGGAGAAAACTTGATGTTAATTCTAATGTAACTTTTCATGCTGAATTCAAAAATGAAATCAGAAGTTTTCCATCACCCATAGTTCTTGCAGGATAACCATTTTTTCTTTAAATTGGTATATACAGTAATAATGCAGAAAATGTTATGTAAGCATTTTTTAAGTAAACATCATAACATTAGCTAGCGCTTTATTTTTGACAAGAAGAGTTGATATGTGGAGCCAAAAGCTTTACGTTATTTGTTATTAATTAAATTTTGTTCTTTAAGAATTATAAACATTAATTTAAATAACAAATTATTGAATTTTTAATTAAATATGTTTAATTTATAATGCAATCTGTTTTGCTTTCAACTCAAAAATAACGACAAGCTCTGGAATGCTATTTGCTGAATAACAGTTTTTATATATATATTTTTTAAATTGAACCTAATGATTTGTTTAATAGATTTGCATCAGAAGTGACAGGTAAATTTGAAGTGATCAGTTTATTCTTCTCTATCGATTTGCTTTTATAAATCGTGTGAACTAGACTGTGTCAATATGCCGAGGCAAATGGTTTCTTTTCTCATCAAGACAAACTCTTAAATAGCTTTTTGTGTTTATCCCCTATTGGTCACTAAGAACAATCCCTTTATACAGAAGAACATTTTCTATAGTAGTATGATATTACAGCCAATTCAAAGATCCTAATTAGACCATTGGGAAAATTCCACTAGTTAGCATTTTTAGTAAATCAGTGGTGCATGGAAACCTTGCTAACTTCAATCTAACAAAGCAAACTTCACGAGTAAAGAGCTAACCAAAAAAATCCTTTACTGAAAAACTTAATAGCTGGGTATTACCATATGGACTTTTGAAGTCCCTCCTTCCCACTCTCTCTCTCTATTGTCATTTCAAAGAACAAAATATAGTTGGAATGAAGTGCAGAAGTTTCCCTCCAATAAAAAGGTTACCGGTGCAATGGCCAGTCAGTCAGTTGAACTTACCCAAACTGTCCCAGCCTCTTGTGGAGCGTGCCATCCTCCATGGCCTGCCCCCCACTAAGACTGTAGGAGGGGGTGTGGAAGACCGATGAGCCATCGGTCCATAGCAGGCCATGGACGGGGTGGAATGCTGAAACCACAACCACCTGCTGAGTAAATGCCACTTCACACAACCACAATGGAATCCATCTACCGGATGGAAGCATTCAATCAGTAGATCTAGTAGCCACAACATGCAGTGATGCTGCACAAATATTCCAAATTCCTAACTATAGTTTTACCTAGGTTCTGAGTCTAAGCTAATCTGGGGAGGGAGATTTTGCAGCCTTCCTGCAATAAATTTCTCTAAACTTGAGAGGTTAGCTCACCACCAGGAAAAAAAAATTTTTTTTTTTACTCTGCAAAAATATGGGGTTTGAAATCTCTTAACTAAAGCAGATCTTGCAGATAATGTAATGAGATAAATATTTTAATTTTTTCATTAATTTAGATCCAATCTCTGGCAAAGTGAGGAACCTGGAATATAGGAGACCTGTCTTAATGGCTTCATTTGTACCATGTGGCGATGTTTGAAACTGCATGTGGTAAGCTATAGACCAGATATAGAAATAAACTTCTCAAATCTTGAATATGTCAGATCCTACTGGGAGTGTAGGGAAGCAACAGCCAAGGCTCTGCCATCTTGTTAAGTGTAATGTTAAATACCTGCTACATGTTACACTTCAGTACTACAAGTTACAACCTTCTATCTGCGCTAGATATATTCTATCTCTCTCTTCGAGTATAAATAAACAAAAAATAATAATAATAATAACTAGGTAAAAAATGTTCAAAGACCAGCAAAACTAAAAAAAAAAAAAATTCCCTATTAGTCCCTCCCTTAAAAAAAGCTGGTCACTAAAACTTTATTCAAAGTTGATAAGACTCAATTTGGATTATAGTTTGTAACTATAAAGTAATAAGACCAAATCCAAATAAATAAATAGTGTGTGATATTTTGGTAACAGAATTGTTATTTCATCAGACAAAAGAATAATGATAAAAAAATATCACAGTATGCTTTAAAATAGTTTTAAATTTTAGGTTTTCTTAGAAAACTATTTTATTTTTATCTACTATCTTGCTTACAAAATTGATAGGAATAACTATTTAAAAGCATGCTGTGATATTTTTTCTCATTCAGTGTTTTGTCTGATGACGATAACAATCCTGCTACCAAAATTTCACACACTATTTATTTATTTATTTATATTTTGGTCTTATATTTACCTTGTAATGTTATTCAAAGTTAGAGGACAAAAACTAAGATATAAAAAGAGGAAATGAACTTAAATAAATATACAAGGACTATATATTGTGGCTTATCAATATTAGTGATAAAGCACAATTTGGATTATAGATTGTAATAAAAGAAAATAAGACCTAATCCAAATAATTTATTAGTGTGTATAATAAAAGAAAATAAGACCTAATCCAAATAATAATCAACACACTAATAAATTATTTGGATTAGGTCTTATTTTCTTTGACTATATATTAGAAAACACCAAACTTGCAAATTCTGATGGGATATACATAAAGAGATTGTTAGGAATTTTCATTCTCGCCACACACACACACACACACACACAAAATGCTAAACAATAAATTAAGCGGATACAGAGGAATGCTGGTAAAAAGTGGCCGTGAATACATTGAAGCTACTAAAGCCACCACTCCAGAGAATAAAACCCACAACAACACAAGAGGGGGTTGTACCAAGGCAGTAGAGGAATGTGGTGGCATCACTACCCAGGTGGATCAATAGGAGTGTTTGCACTGGTCACCATGGTTATTCACCTGCCAGGACAATATTAATTGGCTGCACCTCCTGATGGCCTGTCAATCACTAGCCCACACGCACTGTCAACCACCTGCTGGGAAACCAAATACCAAAATACTGAGTGTAGTAGATTCGTTGGAAATGTATTGGCCAGGGTTCAAACCTGATTTCACCACTTGCCTTGACAGTTGGCCTATTTTCCTTCTCTCCAATATATATATATCTTATATAAAGAAAAGAGATGATCTGATTTTCTGCTGTATTTAGATTATGTTGAGGTTTATGCCATGGAATTATTTGCTGGTTCTTTTTTAGTAATATATGGTATTGGTGATGCAGTCGTGGTTAAATTCTTGATAGAATAATAATAAAAATGGTTTTGATCAGTAATTGCTTTTATTGTGCTAAAGGAATATATAAAAACATAATTTGGTAAAAAGTAATGCCTGGCTTAAGGCGAGTGAACAAAGAAAACAAAAAATTATTTACATAATGTACAAAGTTTTGAGCCAACCAACGGGGAACAACAACAATCAGTTTATATAGTGGAAGCGTGACCTCTGGCGGTCGATTTAGCAGAGTATTTGTATCTATAAAATATATAATTTTAAATAAAATAATACTTCAATATAACATAATTCTAAATAAAATATTTTAATATAACATATATATATGAAAAAATAATAGAAAAAATAAAAAAATAAGTGGGTCAGGTGTTGATATTAAAAATAAAGAAGGCATCTCCTGACCACGAGCACATGTGCTTTTTAGATGGCAGAGCGCCATCTAGTGGAGCAAAAATAAACTAAATGTTTATTTAGCTTGCTCCGTGATATTTAGCCAACCCAATTTCTTGATGAATCAAGAAAAGCCATCCACGAACGTGTTTCGCGCTGTTGGCGCTCGTCAGCGTGGAGAAGGCTGTAACCACTGCGACCAAAAATATTTTTGGTCCCAGAGGCTTCTTGAGAAATCAAGAAATGGGTATTTTATCAAGAAATTGGGTTGGTCAAATATCACGGAGCAAGCTAAATAAACATTTAGTTTATTTTTGCTCCACTAGATGGCGCTCTGCCATCTAAAAAGCCCATGTGCTCGTGGTCAGGAGATGCCTTCTTTATTTTTAATATGCTATGTGCTAGGAGGTTTCTGAGATATGTTTTGTAAAGCAGAGTTCTGGATCCAAAGTTACTCCCAGTAATTTTGGGTTATTTGTCATCTCAAGTAATTTGTTGTTTGTAGGATGAAACCTTATTTAAACCCAGTGGACCAGAAGGACCACCTAGAAGAGGACCCAGAAGATGACTCGCCAAGCATCCAGGAAGAAGACATCCCCACTGAATGAACACAACAACCACAGACCTGCGAAGAGATCTCAGGCCCTATCACCTTTTCCCGAGCCTTGAGACTGAGGATGTAAGTCTTCTTTTGAGCATCGGGTCGATGCTCTTTATAGGAGGAGGCTATGTGGTGAAGAAATAATTTGTTATTTAATTTAATTATTCAATGAAAATATTTGGAAACAGATTTAATTTAATTATTCATTATAAAATAATGATCAAAATATTTATTTGCTTGCTTGCTCAAGATTCTCTAGCTGTAGATAGTTTTGTTGAGTTGTTGATAATTTGTCGACTTGTCGTGCTGACGTCATCAATAAATACTTTCACATCCCCAGATATAAAAAGACTTGATTTTCTATGCTACAATATACAGTAAAACCCCGCTAATACGAACCCTGGATATAACGAACCTTCCCTTATAACGAACCCACGCCGATTCCCAATTCCATTCCATTGAAAATACCATCGTTATAACGAACTTTGCGATTTTTAGAATAACGAACTACCCCTATAACGAACCTATTTTCGGTCCCAAAATAATAAAAATCTATTTAAAATACTATGCTTATAACGAACTTAGAATTGTAATTAAAAAAAAAAAATTAAAACAACCAAATTTTGAGCATGTTTCAGCTCGCGATTTCAAAACAATTAATTTAGCGGCATTGTTTGTTTTGAATTTTGCACTTAATTTTTGCTGTATGTTGTATAAATTTTAACACATTATACTTTTTATTAAATAGAATATATTTTCATCCATTAAATTTGATATATAACGACTATAATATTCTTCTTGGTAATATTTAGACGAAAAGACGAAATAAAAGAAGAGTTTCTTTTAATAGAAATATATCAAAGCAAGCTTTCGGGCAAAAAACCCTTCTACAGGCGTGATTACAGCATCAAACTTGGCACTATAATGCAGGTACAATGGCTAAAAATTTTAGACATTGTACCTGCATTATAGTGCCAAGTTTGATGCTGTAATCACGCCTGTAGAAGGGTTTTTTGCCCGAAAGCTTGCTTTGATATATTTCTATTAAAATAAACTCTTCTTCGTTTATTTCATATTTTCGTCTAAATTTGAAATATAAAGAAATATGAAGAAAACAAAGGAATTTTAAAAACAAAAGCGTTATTTCTTTAAAAAAAAAAAGGCCATTTTCAGAACTTTTCAAAGTGAAACAACACAGGCAAAATGTTAAGAACATATTAAAATAAGAAAATATAACTTTTCTATTATAAAAGATAAAATATAAAGCTATTAAAAATTGTTACAAAGAGGAATCAACCTCAACTTTTGCCGCGATCGCGATCGTACGTTTTAGGGCTAAAAAAAAAAATCCAAATAAATGGTCCCGTGATCAAACAAAAACTATTTTTATGCAATTAACTATGGTGATTTTAAAGTCAGCAATGTTTTGCATGACAGGTTTAAAAAAAAAACGAAATCTAGACCTAGTGCCAACCTTGAGCCAACGGTTTTCCAATCTTTGAAGCACTTCAAAAAATCATTTTTTAAAAATCTTTTTAAGCTCCTCCTTCGATGCCGTCTTTATCTCGTCAAGCGTAGCGTAACGTCTCCTTTCATAGGCCTCTTCAGTTTAGGTAAAAAGAAAAAGTCACAGGGGGCCAGATCTGGGGAATACGGTGGCTGCGGCATCATTAGTATGTTGTTTTTGGCCAAAAAGTCGCGCACAAGCAACGATGTGTGAGCAGGGCGTTATCGTGGTGCAAAAGCCAATTTTTGTTCTTCACAAATCCGGGCGTTTCTGGCGGATTGCTTCGCGCAAATTGCGCATAACTTGCAGGTAATATTCCTTATTGACCGTTCTACCCTGTGGCAAGAACTCATGATGCACCACGCCCCTGCAATCGAAGAAAATTGTCAGCAAAACTTTCACATTCGACCGAACTTGGCGCGCTTTTTTCGGTCTTGGTTCGTGCAGCAGATTCCATTGAGATGATTGAGCTTTGGTTTGCACGTCATAACCATAAACCCACGCTTCGTCACCAGTTATGACCCTCTGGAGCAAATTTGGGTCGTCGCGGACAGAGTCCAACATCTCATTAGCAATGTTCATGCGATGCTGTTTTTGGTCGTAATTGAGCAATTTTGGTACGAATTTCGCGCCGACCCATCTCATGCCCAAATCATTGATAAAAATCAAATGGCACGAGCCAAACGATATGTTTAGGTCCTCAGCAACTTCTCTAACGGTGATTCGACGATTGGCCAATATCATTTTCTCCACTTCATTAATTTTTTTGTCTGTTGTTGAAGTGCTCGGGCGTCCGGCACGCTCTTCGTCGTTCACATCTTCTCGGCCTTCTGAGAACATTTTGTACCACCGATAAACGTTGCTTCGGTCCAAGGTAGCTTCTCCGTATGCCACAGTCAACATTCGGAATGCATCCGCGCACTTAATTTTGTTTTTCACACAAAATTTGATACAGGTTCTTTGATCCATTTTTTTTAATAGGTAAAAATCGAAGACGATCCAAAACACCTGCAAGCAAAGCAGCTGTCAACAATTAAGTGAACATTCAAAATGGCCGAGCTTGTCGGCATAAGTGAGAGACATGAGTACCAACATAAAGCCACAAAAAGATCGAAATTCGAATATACGTAACCTGCGAAAATTCAAAAGTCGCGATACTTTTTGAACACACCTCGTATAATGTGATAATGATGTTTTAAAATCATTTTATATCTTTGAATATATATTTAATAAAACTTTGCCTAGAATTTGTCTTGATTTTTAAATTAGACATAGAGGTACATGTATGTTAATGATAAGAAGAACCTATCATCTAATGATTTCTATTATTATTCAGTATTAATGTAAGGAAATTGGTCAATAAAGGGAATTAAAACAAAGTGACCACTATTAAGAGGAAGCCTCTTCCAGTGTGTATGGCTGTCCTTTAATTATACGGTCTAAAAATTTTGAAAAGTAAAAAAAAATGGCCAAACCGTGGCTATAGTGAACCAAAAGCTCTGTCCCATTGGGGTTCACTATAGAGGGGTTTTACTGTATATACATCATAAAAATCCAACCACAAACTTGTTTCAAGCTGTTGGCCCTTGTCAGCATGGTGCAGGCTGTACCTAAGGTTTTTTTTTTTTAAATATATATAAATATTAAACGATAAGAACTCTTAAAATTTGGTTAAAGGAATAAGCATCAAAAAGACTAGTCTTTTTGATGCATATATAAATATATTACGTAAATATAAAATGCTTAGTTGCATAAAGAACCAATGTAACTTTCTGGTAAATGAGCTGACAAGATAAATTATTTTATATATATATAAAAATGACAAAAAAAAATGCAATGCTCTAAAGAAAAAATTATTACTTTTAGGAAAGATCTTTCAGTTCTTTTTACCCCCTATTTTTAATAAAAATTTAATGTTTTGTAGAGAGAAAAGCTGGGTGAACAAACTTAGAAATTTAACCCCAAAAAGGCAATATTCCACATGCCATAAATGACAAATCAATGTCATTCTTAACTGAAATCTCTTTTCCTCCAATTTACTCAGACAAATTTATTTATTAGCTTGATTGTCTTAAGTTTTCGTGTATTTAAATTCCATATTACCATTAAATATTATAATATTAACAATGCTTATTACTGGTATTATTATTTTTTTACTGCATGTACCCTCGGGGAATCTATATAAGGCTAAAATGCCTTAATAAAGCTTTTTGTTGTTGTCATACTTAATCTACTCACAGTCAAATTTTATTTTTACAACATTACTCTGGGGGAACCTAAGAGATTTCATGTTGTTATAACCAACATTAAACACTTGAGACTTTATTTATAACCAAGTTTCTATTTAAAAGTGACCTATTATACCAAAATTCCATTGTATTTGGCCCTATCACTTTAAAATTTGCATTCCGAAACCGAATTGTAAATTGTATTGACTGAGCTTCTAAGTAATGGCTGAAGAAATATGGATATCCCTATTTACAAGAGAGAGAAAGAAAAAAAAAACCCTACTTATAAATTCTTTTAAGTTTGGGTGTTCACTGTGTAGCCATTATAAACAAATGTGGTTTAGATACAGAAGGTTATAAAGCTTTCTAAAAACAAATGACTTGAATATGGTCAGGTGGTTTCATTAAATTATAAATTTCTTTCAAAAATGGGAATAAACAAAATTAAAATCTGCCTGAGCTGCTATGAAACATTTCACCGTGTGGATCAACATTTCCAGAATCTTCCAGAATGTTGGATCATACAAATGTGACTCTCTCTGTGTGAGCAACCAAATTTTCTACATATGTCAAACCAGAGGTTCTCTCTCTCTAACAAAAGTTGAGTTGTCATTATCTACACCACAGGTAAAGCACAATGGTTGTAGCCACAACACTTATTTTTCTCTTTAACTATTGGAAGCCAAGTTTTTTCTTTAAAAACTATTTTAAAACATTCCTATTTACCATGAACTTGATTTTTGTATTCATCCGACCTCTTAAGTAAATGCAGTCGAACCTCTTTAATTCAACACCCTAAGGGATCAGAGCTTTCGGTTGAATTAAAGGAAGTGTTGAATTAAAGTTATTCAGATTATTAGCTAATCATCTATCTCTCTAAAACTAACTCTAACTTGGTAATATTTATATAAATTAATGATATTATAATTGAAACCATTGTGTGTGTACTTTTTTCCATTTATTATTTTATTTTCATGCTTAACTTTTAGTATCAGGAACAAAATGGCATTAATACATTTGAAAAAGATTGATTTATTTAAAAGGAAATTATTTATAAATTTTAAAATAACTAAAATATTTCAAAGTTGAAAATTAAGAATAAAATAATATCATTTATTAGCGTGTGATGCCTAAATTCCTGCGTAAAAATAAAAAGCAATAACACTCGCGACATTGCGCAACTACACTGCAAAGTGAAACTTAAACTAACCAGTACCAAAGGTGTGCAGGTGCGATCCTATCGGTGGCTGCTGATCACCACTGCTTGCCGCCGCTGTAATACTTTTTAGCGGCTAAGTTGTATGTAAAAAACATTGTCCAAATTTCAAAATGGTCGAACTATCGGAAGTGTCTTATTATCGAAAGTGTCGAATTACGATTTGTTATTTGATAGGCCGGTGGTCAGGAAATCAGAACATGGTCGAATTAACGTAGAGTGTCGAATTGGCGTGTGTCGAATTAACAAGGTTATACTGTAATTAATTGCATACACTCGTGGATAAAACTTATTGAAGTAGATAGTCTTTGATGTGACTAGTAGTATTTTCTTTTTGGAGACGGGGACATTTTGTTCACACTTGGTTATCTCGTAGTTTTCAATAAGGGTCATTGTTTATCAAATAACTTTCAGAGTTATTGTCTGATCCCGATATAGATGCTAAAAGGTACAACTTCCTTAAGTTTTGTCCATGAGTGTAGACCCTGACATATTGTCCCAGTTTCAGGATGAACAGGGAGGAATTCTAAGAGTTTCTGGTCCCATACCTCTCTACAGATTGAACCCTGATCTTTTATATCTTAAGAGAAACCTCAGAGGAGTTCTACAGACAAGAAAATTAAAATTCCATTAAATATGAGATCATCTGGTGGTTTTTCAAAACCTTTATAGGTGCATGTCTCAAATTGATTCAAGAAAATACTTTTGATGTCTTATAAGCTAAAGTCGGGTTTTTCCTCTCCAATTCCAATTTTAGGTAACATAATTGTTGGGAATGAAGTAAGAGAAAATAGAAGAAAAAAAAAACGGAATATATTAAATAAGCAAATATTAATTTAAATAAATAATTTTTGTTTCTAACTATTGAAATTACTGATAAGGCACAATTTGGATTATAGATTATAAACACAAGGTAATAAGACCAAATCCAAATAAATAAATAGTGTGTGACGTTTCGGTAACAGCGTTGTTACCATCTTCAGACAAAAGCCTTTCTTCAACTGACTTTTTCTCAACTTCAGCCTTTTCACTTTCTCAACAGACTTTTTCCACGGGCCCTTTATCACTTCTTTATCCTTCTTCAGTTTCTATAGCAGGCTTCTTATAAACTTCTTTATCCTTTTATTCTTTTAACCTGAGCTCGAGTTCGTTATCTCCTAGGCTCAGGAAATAATAAACAATGTTTCCTCTGAGCTCGAGTTCTTTATATCCTAGGCTCTGGCACTCCTATCTTCATACACGAATCTTACTAATCCCCCCAACGGCCATCCAGCCGTGCCTTTTATACCTTATCTTGCTCGCGCAAAGTCTCACCTGATTGGCTTTCCTTGTCATGTGATCTAAAAATGAATCTATACAAATGAACTAGTTTTAACAACAATTATATGCAATTAGATGCTAGGGTGAAGACTGAGACCAAGAATATTTTTGCAATATAATGCCTTTTTTTTTGGACAGAATGCATGCAAAACAATTGTGCAGTGTATGATGGACATGGTGTTGTTTCTGATAACACAGTTCAGAGGTAGTTAAACAGAAGGTAATATATAATCCAAATTGTGCCTTATCATTTCTGAGGTGGTTTGTCAAGTTCCAACACTGTGATTAAATATAGACTGTCTTAATCACATGGGAATAGGATTAAATCTAAATAAATAGTGTGTGACATTTTGGCAACAGCGGATTATGAATGGGATTTTTTTATCCATCCCCCATACTCCCCTAAACTTACTCTTCAAAATGCCATTTGTTTCAAATTCTAGAAAATTCTCTGAATAACATGGAGTTCCACACTCTGGAAGTTGTCAAAACACACCAATATCTTTGCCAACAAAACTTCTATGTGAGGGGATTAGCCAACTACCCGATAGATAACAAAGGGTCATGGCATTGTTCATCAAAGGTTGTACTATTCTCAGAATGCCTATCTTGGATTTGTCATTTTAAAAATGTGTAATTTTACAGATGACCCAATAAATGCCCAGCTAAGTATAGAAACAAACTCCCCAGTAGGTAAAGCATGGTGGGTAATAAGCCAACTTTGGGTGGAAGCTAGTTAGTTAGTGAAGGGGAAATGAGAGAAAGAAAGAAAAGTTTGAGCGGCAGTCGGGGGTGTGGCCAGGAAAAACCAAGTGGTGTGACTCCAGTGTCTCCAGGGTGACAGGGCCACAAACACTGCATGTAGGGAGAGAGGGGGAGGAATGGTTATGTGTGTTCAGCAGGGATTTATACATCAACACAAGCAGCCTAATGTTAGAAGGGCATCCTATAAATATTGACAATTGAAATACTTTCTGTGACCTTCAGTCAACAGTTATATTGAAAAATTGGATAAAATAGGCTGATGGATACATCTTTACGTCTTCAGCCTAGGAGGAGGGGTCCCTAACCTAGATAAAGTCTGTATCCAGGCAGGGTATTCCCCTTAAATACAGATGTACATTGTGTCTATTGGGAGAAACACATTCTTTCTTTGTTGTTTAAAGAACACTTTCCTACAAGTTGCAACTAAATTCCTGCTGTCATCGATTTGACCCATTCATCAACAAATATGGGAAATGGAAGCCATACTGATGGGCATTTCAAATGTGACCAATCTGCTGGTGTGGTGTCCAGTTGTTCACTGCAAAGAGGGAAGCATATACCATTGGGCTCATTTTGATGGAAAAGGCACCTTTATTCCACCTCATACACATTTTTTTAGGAACTGATAGAGGACAATTTGGAATTATAAATTAGAAACATAAGGAAACAAGACCACATATCCAAATAAATAAAACTGTATGTGACCTTTTTGTAACAGCGTTGTGTTTACCATCATCTAAACAAAAAGTTACTAAAATGTCACATACAGTTTATCTATTTGGATGTGGTCTTGTGTTACCTTATGTTTCTAAGCCGCTATTTTTTTTTTTTTTATCTGCTGCATCACATTTACCAAGGAAAGTGAATACAGTGGATTTCTGTGGCATTATATAACTGAACCTGCTTTGGTCTCACGTTTAGTTACAAGGTATAGGTGCACCATCAGTATTGAAAATTATCTTCCTCTTCTTTCTTATCTCCACTCAATCATATTAGGGTATCAAGCTTGTAGAGCTTGAGAACCCTGATGGTGTCGGCTGGGGATGAGTAGAGCTCATCAATGGGTGAGTCAATAGTCAATAATGTGTTTTGGGGTTGCAGGTTGAGAATTTCACTCAGTACATAGAGGGGAACATAGCATTGTTAGAAGAGGAGTAGACCTCTTTAAAAATCCTGACTTCAACTGACCCAGTTAATGGACTTCAGCAAGGGTCCCACTCCAGGGATACAGAGGAGCTGTGTCTGTGCTCATGTTAGAGTCGGCAGCAAAGGCATCTGCTTCCATGTTAGGAACGGCCTCAAACTACAGGCAAAGTCAGACTTTCACCAAAGTGTGCCTGGATTATGGTGCCATGATCAACGAAAGCTGCACCCCTATACACCCCATTCCATGAGATCAACAGCTCGAGGAGCATGAACTCATGGAATTCAGGTAATCTTCACACAAGGGGATAAGAAACAACAACAACAACATAGAGGGAAAACCTTGCAACCATTCTGGAAAGTCATTGTCCGTAGATGACCAGACCTAGGTCTGGGAATCAGACTGTTAATTGAAAATTATAAACTATTTAAGCGTGCATATTTATTTATTTATTTTAAAAAATAATAATTCCCTACTAACCTCTCTTTTACCTCCACTCTAATAATAACCAAAACAGAGAGCCAATAGTATAGAAATAAGGTATATTAAACCATTTCTTTTAATGGTATAAACTGATGGGCTTTGTAGTCTCTTCCTCTTGGGCAGATGATAATAAGATTTATAAAAAGCTAACACTAAAATATGATAGAATGACTAAATTAATTTAGACATTTTTATATAGCTTTTCTATCATATTCTCTTTCTTTGAATTTTACAATTAAGGTTTTCATTTAAACACAGGGTAATAAGACCAAATCTAAATAAATAAATAGTGTGTGACTTTTCGGTAACAATATAGTTACTGACACTTCACAAACTATTTATTTATTTGGATTTGGTCTTATTACCTTGTTTATAATCTATAATCCAAATTGTGCCTTATCGGGTTTCATTTATTTGCACCACACACAAAGATGAGTCATAAGCCTCATCTTTAATTTAAGACAGGCAAGACTATGCTGGGAGGGTTCCAGACTGATGTGTTGTGTGAGCCAGGCCCTCCCAATAACTTTCTCATTACAGTAAGGAATGGTTTGCTTTGAAAAAAAAAAAAAAGAAACATGTGCTTAGTTCTATTGTACATAAGGCAAAAAAATAATGTGCCAACTATACAAAATAAATAAAGCCATCAAGCTCAAATATTTTATTTGATTCAAGCTTTCTTATTTTATTTCTTAGTTCTATTGTCTTTCAATACTTGATAGTGGAAGTTAATTGCCAGAGATGCTTATCAAATTCTTTTCTGGTGGTGGTGGTATTTATCCTAATGGTAGCTACCTACCAGCAACTGCCTTTACTGTAAATGCACCCATGTCAACCCAAATCATTTAGACTTCTACACTTACAAAGTGCCAGATTGTCCTGCTTTGTTACTTGACACTCACAGGTGAAGTGGACTTTTGCAAGAATCAAAGGCCATTGAAACAATTTTTTTTAAATAATAAATTCCTAAAAAAAAATGCAAGATTTGATCTCGGGTCCTGGTTGTCATGAATCGACAGTGTAAACCACTCCTTCACCAATCCCCTCAGTTCTGTTCTGAACAGTAGCATCCCATGAAATTCTATATTACAAAAGCATGGATTTGGAAGAGGCTAGTGAACCATTTGAAGGCCTGTTATCACATCACTTTTTTCCCCTGTTGAAGACCATCAAGGCTGTATGAAGGAAATTAAAAAATTGAATACAACAAAATTATAAGATAAAATTTCTAGTAAAATAAAAATATATGAGGCAGAAAAACTTGGTCAAATAAATTTTTAAGTAAAATTCAAATTGCAACTGCTTTGCTTACATTAATTTATAGATTTATTTATTTTTACAAATGCTCTCATTTCAAAATTCAGCTATCAACAAACATAAAATGATGGATTATAATTGAAAAGTTATCTTTAAAATATTTCAATTAGTTTTTAATGTATTAATTGATTTTGTTTTTAATGTGTATATATTCTAAATCTTGTGTATGAAGATATGTTTAACCCTTCAGTCCATTCTCTCCCAAGATCAACAATAAAATGACTCCTTTCTTTTTTACCCTTTTTACAATCTGATTACCTATTTTCTTTTTTTTTTTTTTTTTGGGGAACATAGGAGACTAAAGTGTTTTTTTCAGAGAAATCAAAAATAGATGTTCCTGATTCTCTATTAGGGTGTGGTTGAAATTGTGGTGAATCTAAGGTTTGTTCTTTCGCATCGTTCTTAACCCTTAGTTACTGGCGCCTAATTTAGTTACACAATTACTGGCGTTCGGCCTCTCAGGCCGACTTTTAAAATCAATAATAAACCATGTTAATTATAATATTAAAAAGAAATTAAACGTATACACATAATTTCCAAAGAATAAATATTTTATTTTTTTTTTAATAAACAGAGCTCTAAACAAAATTAAATGAAAATGTACAGGAAACTCTTTCTATCTAAAATATTCTATATATATTCTAAAAAATTCTATCTGAAATATTTTATTCAAGATTAGGTGCACAATTCAAGCATATTTCATTAGAATGATCTTTGCAGATTGTCTCTTTGCATTTTTTGCATTGCATTTGAATTCAACGATCTTTTTTACATAGTAGCACCTTTTGCGCTTTTTTGGGACAAGGACTGCTGCTTGTGGATTCCTAGAGAACACACATTATTGATATTTCGTTTGAATATCAAAAAAATATTTGCCTACCTCAAGTGATGATGTTCCAGCATGTTTCTGAATTAATACTTTTAGATCTCTTGAAAAATTATTGGCTTGGTTTCTCATATTCAAGGCATCTCTCATTAGTTGTAGAGCAAGCTCCTTTATAAAATCTTTTTGAACCATTCCACCGTCTTGCTTGACAGCCTTATAAATTACTGCTGAATTTATTAAACCACATCCAAAAAGTTAAAAAAAAATAAACACAGGGGCCATCTTTTAGTTCTTCTCCCAACAGAATATATTTCTGATCAACTACATCCACACCACCTTTGGTCATATTATAAAATGTGATTATCTCGGGCTTTTGTTGTTCAGCAGTTTCTTGATCAATTGTTGTGGTCGAATGCATTGTGGAGAGTAATGTAACAGATTTTCCAATTTTAGGGACATAAGGATACCAAATTTTTGTTTTTTGAAAAACCAAAAGTGGAACCGAACTTCTATTATATTACACAAATTACAATCACAAAACACAATTTAGAATGCAGATAATTAAAGCAAGAGTAATAAAAAAACGAATGCTCAACTTATTTGGTTCGTTTGAACGTCTATAAACCAAAAGTAAAACAGCCAATAATAGAAACGCTAAAATTCCCAGTGACATAATTACTGGCGCTCGGCTTTAAAGGCCGTTTGATTTAATAACTCGGGATATACAAAATAGATTTCTCTTAAAATGCAAAGTTCTTCAAATAAATGCTTTTTATTAAGCTACCTAAAAATTTGATGAAAAATGATGCATTTTGAAATTTTTACAAACATTTTTGATTTTCACACGGCCTTTCAAGCCGAACGCCAGTAATTAAGGGTTAAATATGTAAGGCCATGTTCTTTCAACTTATCAACTAATTCTACTGAAGTGAATCAATTGTCTGCTGGAATATTTCTTCCTAAGTGTGGTCGACTAATCTCTAAAACTTATATATATTTTGGGTTGGCAGGGATAGTTTTCTCTGTACTGCGACTTTGCTCTCTATGCCGACGACATAATCATCTGGTCCTCAAAGAGAGATCTCAAGGAAGCAAACAAAAATGTAAACAAGGCACTGAAAGAACTCCAACACTTTGCGGAAAAAATGAAATTAATTATAAACCCTAATAAATCCGAAGTAGGAGTATTTACAATAAACAACCACCTTAAAAAATGGACCCCAAATATCAAATATGACAGCAATCAAATAAAATTTTCTCGTACACCCAAATACCTAGGAGTCACTTTAGACCCCTCACTGACCTATGGACCTCATATCAACCAGACAGTGTTAAGAGCAAAAAAGAGACTTAACATTCTGAAAAGAATATCTGGATATGAATGGGGCGCAGATAGGGATACTCTGCGCCAAACATATCTGGCCCTTATCAGACCAATCTTAGAATATGCCCAACCAGTGTGGCAGACGGCGAGCAAGACCAACCTGAATAAAATCGATCAGGTACAGAGCAGTGCTGCAAGAATCATATGTGGACTCAGAAACACCTGTCCAACCAAAATTGCAGAGATTGAGGCCAACTTGTTGCCTCTTACACACCGGAGAAAAATCGGCTTAGCCGATTATATATACAAGAGAGTAAATGCACCAAAATCACACAGAACCGGAGAATTTATACGAAAATGGAAACCAAAAACCAGACTCAAAAGACTTAGCCCAATGCACCTAGCCTACCGGGAACTACTACCAAACAGCACGAGAAATAGAAATGCCCAGAACCAATATGCACCATATAAAGAAAGACCAGAAATCTCCTACAACCTGGATCTAGAGCAAGAATGCTCCAAAAGGGCCGACCACCCTGGACTACTCAGGAGCCTCGCTATGGAGAGGATTGAAAAAGCAGACAAAGAGACCATACAAATATACACCGATGGCTCACTGGTGGAGAATGGCTCCTCTGGCAGTGGAGTTCTCATCCTTAAAGATAGTATGGAAATAAAAAGAAGAATCAAAAACCCAAAGAACTTGTCAGTTTTCAGATCCGAACTAACAGCCATACTACAAGCTCTAAAACTTGTAGAGAAAAACGAGACTAAAAACATAATAATTTATACAGATTCAAAAGCCGCCATCTTTGCTATTAAAAACTGCTACTATTCACAAGACAGACTCCTCAAAAACATTGCTGCAGAAATCAACAAACTGAATAAAAATACCAAAATAAGTCTACAATGGATTCCATCACATGTGGGAGTCCCTGGAAATGAGGAGGCCGACAGATTGGCTAAGGAAGGAGCAGCTGGACATCCTGATGCGGTGAACTCCGAGACCTATCTTTCAGCAAGGGACCATACCAATAAACTGAAACTACAACTAATAAGGAACCATAAAGATAGTTTCCATCATTCTTGGTACCAGGCAGAAAACCCCAAAAAACAGACCCTCCAACTAAACAGAAGGGAATCGACACAGTTGGCCAGATGGAAATCTGGTCACCTGCGCCCTCTAGTCTATAAAGAGGGAGCCAAAAGCTTCCCCATGTGCACTAGGTGCAAAACCGAAGAGGCCACTCCCCAACATTTACTAAATTGCATTGGAAAGGACAAAAGATCCCTGTACAGTGAACCAAGAAGAGTTCTTGAGCTTCTTTACGAGCACGACCTCCAAGATCTTGTCTAATTTAGACTAAAAGGATAAGTAAAAAAAAAAAAAAAAAAAAAAAAAACTTATCTAAAGAAATAAGTGTTATTTTATAGAAGGAAGCTAAAAATAGTGGAAGATAACGAGCTAACATTGACACGAAAAATTCTCATGCTTCTGGACGGGCTGGGCGGAATCCACCTCAACATGCAAATTTAACCCACCTCCCAAAATTGAAATTTATAAACAATGGATGGAAAATGTTTGTATCACTGTAAAATTAGAATACACGAAAGCTGGTAGCTCTAGGTAAACAAAAAATATATGTTTTTCCTACATTAAGTTTATACATGGGCAGAATTTACCTAACCCATCCATTTAAGGGTTAATTAACTCTTGCAATCTATATATGTTTAAAGGATAAAAACTAAATATAAATTTTTGGATGTTTTATATATACAAGAGAATTGTTATAAAAATTAAAAAGTTATTTTATATATTTCCTGATGGTAAAAATAGATTTATAAAATGTGTATTTTTATGCTTTTATATAAATTGTTTCCCCATCTACAAATATAAACTTTAATTATGAATTACAAATTCATATGGTTTAATTATTATGTTGTTTGTCTTAACATCATCTGGTTAACCATTAAATGAAATTAAATATTAATTATTATTCGTATATTTTCAATTTTTAATTAAGAACTCAATGACATTAGAATAAACTTGGTTACACTTAATAATCTCTCGGTAAATCTCTCTATAGCGATTTTTATTTCTAAATAAGGTGCACCAACGTCATTCATAGAAGTTTATTTTTCAGAAATAAATGAATTCGAGCTGTGTAAATAAATATTCATTATCAAATCTAAAAATCTAAGCCTAACTCGGGTTTACTGTCACTATCATGCAGAAATTCTAGGCTTGTATTATATATCGGGGTGCTTTAATAGTTCTGAATTGAAAACAAACCCCATATGTGCTATAATTTTAATGTAATGCATTTAAAATAAAAGAAAACAATTAAAAGTTAATGCAGGGTCAATATTTAGAATCGCTTACCGTTTTTCAACGTATTGCCCGTAATTCTTTTCAAAAAGCAGCGCCCCAAATCCATTAGTCTAAAATAGTCCAATTTAACAAAAATAAGTAATAGCTAAAACGCTAACATTTGATTGGTAAAATTAGTTGCGTTAAAAGGCAATAATATGCTACAGAAGAATAACTGTCAACTCATTTGACTCCATGCTGCTCTAAACAAGCTTCCAGCAGAGGGCGCCGTCGTATTTTTCCAAGATATTTTATCTCGCCAGAGCGCCATTTAAAAGGGTGGGACCCTGTATTTAACTTGTTTCTTCTCCTTAGCTTTCCTAGTTAATTGTGTTTAAGACACATTTCTTTCTTTTTATTCCACCTTTTTCTCTAAAAGAAATAAAAATTAAATGTAAGCACTTCAAAACACATTTGCGTAAAATTATCAATATATTGATTAAAAATTATATATATATATATATATACCTTTAATGTATAGATTTGATCTTAATGCTTTATTTTTATAATTATAAATAATAATAGAAAATATAATTACTCGAACTACCGCAAAAAAAAAAAGTTGTTTGTGTCATATCAATTTTGGCATGACAGAACACGTGCTTACTCGTTTCAGAAAGGATTTAAAAAAAAAAAAAAAACTTATCGCGAATATGCAAAGCACACATTTTCTTTTAAGAAAGAAAAAAAAAATAAAACAATTTAAAGCAATTTTACAATAAACCTTACCTCTTATTGCTACTATGTATCTCTTGCGTTTAAATTTTTGAATGTTGAATATTGGAATTTTCATTAAATTGCCCGCACATCCCATTCGTTTAGCAACTATATACACACCGAAGTTTGTTGCGTGTGCGCGCTTAGTAAATTTTAATATTGGATATAAATATTTTTTATTTAAGAAGGCGAGAAAATACAACTTGCAGGCAATTCCAGTAAAACTAAATATATAAGGTGAAATATAATAAGCTTATATTTAAAACACTATCGAAAATCTTTAAAATGTTCTCTACAAATTTTGACAATTAGCCAAACTTTGTTGCTTCTTCAAAAATAGAGCTTTATGGCTATAACTAGAGAAAATTGCTCAAATTTATATTGATTAGACAAATCTCAAACTTTTACTTCTATAATTGTGGTAGTAATTTCTCAAGGACCAAATATAGCTGGAGATACAAGGAATCCATCCATAGTTTTACATTTTACTCGACAAACCACAAAATCTCTGAAACAAATAATGCAACAAACCCTATGGAGGCAATATTGTAGGTAAGGCAAGTAAAATGGTAGACCATTCTGGAAAGTCATTGTCCGTAGATGACTTAAGTCTGGAAATCAAAGACTTGTTCTCTTGGGAGGACAGAATTGATGCTTGCCCTCCTGCTCTATACCAGTCATAGGCAGTGGATTTCCATTCTTGCTGGTATTGGGTCTTGATGGTATGGAGCAGGTCTCTAGTTGGGTGGTAGATTTTATGGCCTCAGGATGGCCAAAGGCTCCAGATTTTGCCAGAGAATCTGCTAGCTCATTTTCAGGAATTCCAACATGAGCTGGAAGCCATTGCACTGTGACAGCTGTTGGCTGGGAGTCGGTTTACAGATTTAGCAATGCTCTTGAGAAGAGGTTCTTGACTGGAGAAACAGGCTTGAAGGGTCTAAATGCCTGCTCTTTAGTCGGAGTAGATTATTATTTTTCTTGTGGTGAATTGATATTTTTGAGAGCAGTATATATTGCAGAGAGTTCTGATTTATAAACTGAAAGGTGCCTAGGGTCAGAAAAGGAGATTTTTTCAAGGGTTTTATCTTTATAAATAGCAATTCCACTGCTAGACAGTCCAGTTTCAAGTTGGCTACTATTAATGTAAATTGTGATGTCAAAAAGGAGACTATTTTCCTCAATGATTTGAGAAACAAGAGCTTCAAGTAATTCTGGCCAAGTTTCATGTTTGTGGGGATTGGCTGGTTGATGAGGGATACAAGTGAATTTATTGTGAGTACACGGAACCCTCCACCTCCACACAGAGGGGGGTAGAAAGTTTTGTGTTTGGGATGTCTAGATTAGAGTTTTTTTTAATAAAATAAAATAAAAATATTTACTGGCCGAAGTTTCTTTTATTTGAAGAAATATGAATGCCAGCCAGGCAGCCTCTATCTTTACGATAGTTTAGAGTTGTGAGCCATGTTGAGAGGAGGTGGGGCATTTGAGTCTTTGATTTGGGTCTAAATTTCCTGTAACAGATTTTTATCCTGAGGTGTAAGGGAAGGTTGTATTCAAGTTCAGCGATGTGATTTGGGTGGATCCTCGAATCTCGCTAATGATTTTAGCCAAACTTGCTTGGATTCTCTCTATTCTGGATAGATTGCTTTTACTTGCATTGATCCAGGCTGGGAAGGCATATTCTAAAATAGGTCTTGAGAGTGCAAGGTGTTGTGTTGAGTGCAATTTTGTGTGTAAGATATTGGCATTTGCACCCCAGTTTAAGCCTGATATTTTTTTAGAATTCAGAGTCTATTTTTAGATTTGTGTATCAGGTGTCAATATGGTTTTTAAAGGTGAAAGCATTGATTATTGAGTTGTTCAATTAAATATTTGGGGTCTAGTGGTGAAGGTGATTGTTAATGGTGAAGAGGCCAATTTCAAATTTCCTGATGTTAATAGATAATTTCAGTTTCTAGGTTACCTTTTGTAGATTTTTCATAGC
The DNA here is from genome assembly GCA_030710605.1 of Cordylochernes scorpioides. Lineage (NCBI taxonomy): Eukaryota > Metazoa > Arthropoda > Arachnida > Pseudoscorpiones > Chernetidae > Cordylochernes > Cordylochernes scorpioides. The sequence continues at coordinate 48,244,661 of CP092881.1, read as the reverse complement.
CTTGTTCAGAGAGTGTTCTGCATCTGAGAGGTTGTTTTTGGAGACCCAGAGGATTTTTTTTGTTATCAGCATAAAGGGCATTTTTTTATGGTGGTTTGATGAATGTGTGTATATCATTTAGGTAGATATTGAAGAGAATAGAGCTTAGGATTGACCCTTGGGGTAGATCCTGGTTATATGAGTAGTTTTTTACATATTGTTGTTGAAATTAACCTGTATGGTGCATTTGGATAGAAAGTTGCTGATCCAACTCAGCATGCTTCCCTCTATCCCAACTTTATCGAGTTTGATAATTAGTTTTTCCTTCTAGACTCTGTCGAAGGCATGGAAAAGGTCGATGAAGGTTGCTATAGTTGATTGTGTTGGGTTATGATGAAATATGGTCTGAGTTGTTGAATAAAGTAAAGATTGAGTCCTCTATGCTTTGATATTTTTTTTGTTTCACATATTAGGTAGGGTAAACGAGCTCCAACTGTAATTGAAAATGTTTGAGAGTTCTGATACTTTGATCTACACTTTGACCTTAGCCAAAAGACAGAGAAGTGAGAAGGTTTGGGATGAGAGCTAAGATTTTTCAACATGGGACCAGTGATGTTGTCTGGACCAGGAGCTTTTGTAAGGTCAAGATGACTTAAAGCTCCATCAAGTTCATGCTCATGAAAAAGTTTCCTTAAAATATTGTGGCTGGGTTTGGATTTTGCAAGGTTTCTGGTGAGTCTAGATTATCTACCTATTTTTTTAATCCTGTAAATCAACATAGAGTTTTGCAGTGGAGATGTAATGATGGGCAAAATGATTTGATATACTGTCTTTTTTTTTTATATTCATGAGAGTTGGTGTTTTGTACGAACAATCTGCTAACCCCACATAGTGATTCAATATAAGTGACTTTGGTGCTGGAATTATTGTGCTCTCTCCTGTGTTGCATTCCTGGGAACATTTCGAAATGTGAAAATGTTCTCAAAGAGTTTTGTCCTTCACAGTTACAAGGTACAATGCCACTTAATTTCCCCACAAAATGGAGACTTGATCCAGTTTGACCACTGTCAGCAGTTACAAGGTACCATTCCACTTAATTTCCTCACAAAATGGAAACTTGATCCAGTTCGACCCCTATAGCAGTTACAGGGTACGATTCCACTTAATTTGCTCACAAAATGGAAACTTGATCCAGTTTGACCCCTGTCAGTAATTACACACACACACACACACAGGGTACAATTTCACTCAATTACCCCACGAAATGGAGTCTTGATCCAGTTTGATCCTGTCAGCAGAATGGGTATGTAACCAAGCAATGCTCATGTGACTTACAAAGTTATTGTGAGTAATGAGGGGCAGTTAGAGAATTTCAGAAACAACAAAGTGAAATCACTGACAGTGTTGATGTCCAAGATAACCAGTATTTAATATCTTGACAGTATTATCATTTGTAGGTGAATAGGGTAGACTCTGGCCCCACAGTATTGTTTACATTGGCCACTGATTGTGTTTTTAGATTATGTCAAGTTCGGGTTAGATTCAGTTTAGGGGTTAGTTTCCACTATTTTCATTATACAATAAGGGGAGCAGGAATCAATGTATCCGCTGTTAAATACAGTATAACCTCGTTAATTTGACACACGCAAATTCGACACTCTACCTTAATTCGACCATATTCTGATGTCCCGACCTACGGCCTATCAAATAACAAACCGTAATTCGACAGTATCGATAATACGACAGTTCCGATAGTTCGACCATTTTAAAATTCGAATTTCGACAGTTGAATGTGTTTTTACATACAACTTTACCGCTAAAAAGGTATTATGGCGGCAACAATCGGCGCGCGCCCTTTTGGTTTCTGTTAGTTTAAGTTTCACTTTGCAGTGCCGTTGCGCAATGTCGCGAGTGTTATTTTATTTTTTTACGCGGGAATTTAGGCTTCGTGCGCTCATTAATAATTTTTTTTTTCAGCATTGAAATATTTTAGTTATTTTACAATTTACAAATAATTTCCTTTTAAATAAATAAATCTTCATGAAATGTAGCCACAATGATTATGATAACATTTTATTTCAATATTCCATTTCCGTGTTATTATAAAAGATTTAAACACAAAATCAATAACACCTGCAGCAGCAGTGGATGCCTTTAATACAATAAAAGGTCTTTGTTATTTAAAAGACATTCCAGAGGAAGAAAGACATGCATGTTTTTTTTTTTTAATAGACCATCTGGAATACATTTTAAATAGGATTTCAGTGAAAAGGCAGACATCTATAAAGGAATTTTAAAAAAGATCTTCATGATTCTTTTTAAATATTATTTTTAAATTTTCTTTTTATTTTCCAGATTTATTTCCTTTCAACTGCTATAATCTTCAATTAGAATAAAATATTATTTGTAATCATTTATGTTTCAAAAATATGTATTATTGCCATTTTGTCCCTGATACTAAAAGTTAATCATGAAAATAAAAAATGAAACAAAAAAGTACATATAATTGTTTCAATTAATATCATTAATTTATATTACAGAGCAATTTTTAAAAAATATTATTTTAGTGAGTTAATGATTAGCTAATCATCTAACCTTAATTCAACACTTCCTTTAATTCAACCGAAAGCTCTGATCCCTTGGGGTGTTGAATTAAAGAGGTTCGACTGTATATACAAATGGAAGAAAAGAAAATATATAAGCACAAAAGTTTATTTTACACATAATACAAATTTCTGTTTGTGGAAAATAATTTCTTGATGCAAAGATTTATATGTAATTCTGTCCTAAAACCTTTGTCCATAGTTTACTTGAAAACCAATTCTAAGATTCCACCATTCAGTGTAGCATATATAGACATAATCGTCCAATAGAGCTCTAAGAAGCGGTCCAGTAGATTAAATTTGTGAAAGCTGGGACGGTTCACCACTGATGAGCCAAGCTTTCACAATATTTTTCATTGCAGTAAGGACAGTAGAAAAGTTTGTAATATGTGTAAAAGAAACTTTTATTCTTAAATTTTACTTTTCTTATACATGTATATAGATTGACCGTTATTGCCCTATAATATATACAAATGTATTGTTTCATAGTAAAAATAGACCATTAAAGATGTCAATATAGATACAGCTCTATAGTGGATCTCATTTGGCCTCAAATCCATGTTATGGTTACATTTTAGCCTCCATTCATCTGTGTATAAAAATTTAGAATAGAAGCTGAGGAATTTAAGCTCTGAGTAGTGCCAATGTTCATTTCTAGGTTAGTCCATTGTTGAAATCAGTCCAGGTAACACTAGCAAATGGCTGGAACTGTGTCCAAGCCAAACTCTACCGTAACCTGAGAAGAAGTAAAGTTAGGGAAGAGAGCTTTGAACGACTCAATGAAATGGTCCGCTTGGCCAACATCTAGATGGATTGCCTCCCCTATGATAAGATAGCCCAATATCTCACTTGATTTCACAGCCCTCCCCCTTCAATCAGGTTAGTCTTCATTTGCCCCTCCACTATCTATAATTTTACAAATAAATGTGTAAAACTTGGAAATTGAGCAATCCATTTTAAATACATTAAAACAAACACCTATCTTAGATCAATTTTAAAAATTCAATATTTTAATGAGGCTGTTCGCCTATCTTCTTCTAGGATTCAAATTCTTTATAAGCTAAACATCCATTTACAAAGAATTTGAATCCTAGAAGATAGGTGAATAGCCTCATCGAAATATTGAATTTTAAAAGTAAATTATTAATCTAAGATATATGTGTTATATTTAGGTGTTTGCTTTAATATGTAAAACTATATACAGTAAAACCCTGCGAATACGAACCCGCGATATAGCGAACCTTCCCTTATAATGAACCTAAGTAATTCCCAATTCCATTCCATTGAAAATACCATCGTTATAATGAACTTTGCGATTTTTAAAATAGCGAACAACCCCTATAATGAACCTAATTTAAGTCCCAAAATAATAAAATCTTTTTAAAATACTAGACTTATAACAAACTCAAAATTGTAATTAATAAATTTTAAAATAACAAAATTTGTGCAATTTCAAAACAATGAATTTGGGGGCATTGTTTATTCATATTTACGTTCTATTGTTGCCTTTTTCTTGTGTGTATGGCTGTCCTTTAATTATACGGTCTAAAATTTTTGAAAAATAAAAAAAAAATTAGCCAAACCGTGGCCATAGTGAACCAAAAACTCTGTCACATTGGGGTTCACTATATAGGGGTTTTACTGTACTATTCTATAACTCTCTGTAAACATGGTTGGCAGAATAATGTTCCTCTTACTTTCTCTGTAGACTGTTAGATTTGGTTGATGTATTGGCCTTCTGGGGGCTTTGGATGTCTCCGAAGGTGATCATCTCTTCCAGTTTTCTACTGACTCAAAAACAAATGATAATGTAACAAACTCCACTAAGTACACTCATGGACAAAACTTAGTGGAAATTTTTTATGTTGCCGGCCGTCTATTTTTTTAAAGAAGACAGAAGCCATTTTGTTCACACTTGGTTATCTTGTGTGTCTTCAATAAGGGTTACAGTGTATCAAATATCTTTCAGAGTTGTTGTTTGAATCCTGATATACATGCTAAAAGGTACAACTTCCTTAAGTTTTATCCAGTTTTGAGTGTATTACAGAACTGCTGTCTGTTTAGTATTTTTTCTATCATATTTTATGATTCACATAAGGTGCTGGTATGTTTGTCAATATCCATAATTTCAGCTACAACAGTAAAATATTCTGTAAAACTTTCTATTAGTAAGAACCCATCTGTAGAGGGGGGGGGGGGGCTACCAATGTAAAATGATTTGAACAAAGAAACACTCCTTTATCTCTGAGGTAATAATTATTCCCAAACCAGGTAAAACAGACATGAAAAGTTATAAAAGCTACAGACACATTTGTCTCAACTCAAACATTTCCAAAATATTTGAAAAAATAATTAACAACAAACTAATAAAATTTTATGAATACTCGAATCTGCTTAACAATCGTCAACATGGATTTAGAAGATCAAGATCTACCATCTCTGCATTAAATGAAATTGTCAAAATAGCTCTAGAACATAAAAACAAAGAATATACAGCTATAATCACAGTTGATATAAGTGGAGCGTTTGACAATGCATGGTGGCCGATGGTGCTGAAAAGACTAGATGAGGACAACCTTCAAGCTTCAATAATAAAATTACTAGTCTTTTTTTAACAATAGAAGAGTGAGATTTAGATACTCATCAAATGAAACCCATAAAAAATTGAGCAAGGGATGTCCACAGGGTGGGCCTATATCCCCTACAATATGGAATATTATTCTAAACGATTTATTGAATAACTATTCAGAATCAAACAGTGAAATCATTGCTTATGCGGATGATATAACTGTGATATGTTGGGGAATACAACAGGAAAGGTCATGGGGAGAATATTAGACTGGTGTGGAAACAATAAGTTGACCGTATCTGAAGATAAAACGAAAATATTATACTTGTTTAATAGCAAAATAGCTGCAAAAATTCCTAACACTATCACTGCCAATCGGGTAGAAAAACTGAAGATTATGGGAATAACTTTTGAAAATCATAGAAATGAAAATAAATTGGATTTTGTGCCCCATATTGATGAGATTATTACTAAGACAGATAGAGCTAGTGGATACCTAATTGGATTAACCGGGAAAGCATGGGGACTGGACAGTAAAAGAAGAATAGAACTCTATAAGACACTGTTTCGAAGTTCACAAACTTATGGTTCCACGATCTGGTACAACTTTATACCCAAAAAAGTCAAAGATAAATTAAACTCTCTGCAGTACAAAATTTTGAAGCACAGTACACAGGTTTATGATTCAACATCTTCAAACTGTACTCATATTGTTGCTAGAACACCAAAGCTCACGGATTTTATTGAAACAAATATACTAAAAATAAATATTGGATACAAAAAATCAGATCCAACTAAAAGAAAAATTATATCTAATTTTATAAACCAGAAATTAGAGGAATACTATGGGGGTGCCAATGATAATTTCAAGGGATTATTTGATACTTCAAGAATTCCTAACTATGTTCAACCCAACTTTTATAACGTTCAATTTTTTACTGGACATGGTGACTTCAACACATATTTGTTTGGAAATTGGCAAAATTGATTCACCTGCATGCACTTGTGGAAACGAACAACAAACCCCTGAACACCTTCTGATAAACTGTCCATTAACTTCTGATCTAAGGGAAGAAAACCAACTTTACCTGACTAATACAAAACAAGCTGCTTGCAATAAAGACCAATACATTAAGTTTAATAGATTCTGCAGGATGTATATTTTGAGGCGAAAGTATTGACTGTACATATTTCAAGCTACTATTTATAATTACTATATGCAAAATTTGACATCGAGCGTTTGATTTTCATGATTCCCAATGTTCAATTGTATTAATTGTATATAATTTAAAATATACACGCAATTATCCAAATTGTGGATATGGCGTGTCTCTCCCAACTGTTAAATAAAAATCTCTTGAGACTCTAATGTATTATAGGTGGATGGTACACAGAAACACCATAGAGAGCCACCTCAACTCTGTAAACTTCTACTTGGTGCCACAGAAAGATGGGGAAGGCTGATTAACTGTGGGCTGTGATAATCGGCACAAAGTCATAAAGATTTCTAAAATAATTGCAACCACAATATCTCAATCATTGAAATACTGCAGCAATACAAGCACACACTTTGAAGATAAATACACAGTACTTTATCCAAAAGAGTTATGATATTGTTACGACGCTTCTCAGCCGTCGATGTTTGCGTTCAAGGTTCTAAGAGAACAATGTGGATTCTTTAGGATACAGCTTAGTGCGGTATATTTATTGTAAGAGCTTTAAAGAGTAGATAAGTAACTATACAGTAGATGGACTTGCCTTCAATGCCGCTCCAGGTAGGTTCCTCCTCGTACTCCACTTGTTAATCCACACAGTCCCGGAGCCCACCTCCTCCAGCCAACTTGCCGCGTCTGTTGTCACCACCGCCGTTCTCCCTGCTGCAGGTCCCGTTGTCACCAGACAGACTTCTTCCCCCAGACTGCCATGTCTGGTCGGCACACACCAATCCCCGGCAGGCCAGCCGCTGACTCGGCTGATACCTTCCCCACGGCGGCGCCAGCTGGACTGCCTCCGTCTGCCACCCTCTCCCCTGGAATTTGTCAATCCACACTTCCCTGAAGGAGCCCCTGCATACCTCTTCTCTTGGCTTTCCCACGTCTTCTTTTCTACTTCTTTGCTGCATCGCTTCACTGCCCCTTCTCAATCCTTTTCGTCCCGAAAAGGCTGATTTCACCAGAGGCGCTGATCGGCGGCCCTTTGATCTCCCTGACGTCTCTGGCCACATAAGGGTCGTCAACCTCCCGGAAGCGTAACGGCAGGGTTAACACCAACCCTTGTTTGCAGAACCACATCTCAACTCGCGCTTTCTTTCCACTCTCAACCAGTGCCGACGCCATTGATTGGTCTCTCTGTCTAGCACAGGGCGGTGGTTCTCCACAAGATGGCGGCCATATTTCACTGCCTACGATGCTTCCATCTGATATTTTGAATTCTCCTTGTGAACACTCTGTAGCCGCAATGTACAAAGGGTTGTGATCGTTTGTATTACGCTTTCGACGCTTCCTTCCACGACGGGGCTGTAGATCGCCGATCTTTACAGTGGATTTGTCCACCTGATCCACGCTGTCCATATGGTGGCCACCCTTTTCTTCTTTAGGTTTCCCATTCTCTTGCTCTAGAGGCTCTCTTTTTCCTAACCCTTCAAACCTGGGCTCCTTAGTGCCGACCACGCACAGGGCTGTGAATTTCTTAAACCTTCTGGAGGTGTCGGATCCCGTGGCAGTCTCAAGGTCGGTAGAACTTTTCCTAGGCGGTGGCTGCTTGATCTGCACCTTGTCGGGCGAAGGAACGAAGATGAATGGTACACATTCTTGGCACATCTTTTCAGCTTGCATTGCAGACGACGGCGCTGACACATTGCGCGCGACTTCCGCGTCACAGACATTGTCGTCGGACTTCCACAGAGCGTCCAATGATCTATCCCGTTCAGTCGGGTCGCCGGCTCCAACTTCAGGGTGCTTCGACCATCTAGCCTTGTCGCACTTCCACGGAGCATCCAGCTCCGTCCCGTTCAGTTGGATCGCCGCTGTAGTCCCTGACAGTCTGACACTGTCGCTGAAGTCAGCCACGCTGTCGCACTGCAGCTCGCCAAGATCGTTGCTGTTCTCATGGAGTATTTCAGAAAGAATCACAGGGGTTGAATTTTCGCTCTGTATATCACCTTGAGGGCATTCTCCTTCCGTCCGCTTGATTTTATACAAAACACTCGTGCCACAGCCGTTGTCGGAGGCGATCAGCTCACCCTCCTCCGCTACACGACCAGTCTGGATCATTTCCTGCTGTCGACACTCTTCGGACTTCTGGATCACGGGATAATCTTCTAGCGTAGATTCTGACAGTTCACTTACAACGTCTCCTGACGTGATGATCTTTGTTGTGATGGTCTTGTCGGGATCTTCATCACCTGGGATCGTCTTTTGTCCCCTCAGACATTGAATACGTGGGCTATTGGTTGCTGTGATTGTTTTTGAAAAGCCATCCGGATTTTCTGGCGGTAGCACATTGGAATGAACTTCGCAAGACATGGGTGTGGCAGAACGTTTGACATTCCGATTATGCTCGAGTCGGCTCAATCGAGATTCCAATGGAGTAATCCCTTTAGTAGTCGATCTAACGGTTTCTCCGAGCACATCTAATTTCTGGCTTATCAGACTGAGCAATTTTGTGAATTTTTCGATTTCGGGGTCGGTTAGTTTTTCCATTTTTCTTTTTAAATTGGCGCAAAATAAAATCTTCAATTAAAATTAACTAAGCTGTATCCCACTTCTGACACCAAATGTTACGACGCTTCTCAGCCGTCGATGTTTGCGTACAAGGTTTCTGAGAAGACAATGTGGATTCTTTTAGGATACAGCTTAGTGCGGTATATTTATTGTAAGAGCTTTAAAGAGTAGATAAGTAACTATACAGTAGATGGACTTGCCTTCAATGCTGCTCCAGGTAGGTTCCTCCTCGTACTCCACTTGTTAATCCACACAGTCCCGGAGCCCACCTCCTCCAGCCAACTTGCCGCGTCTGTTGTCACCACCGCCGTTCTCCCTGCTGCAGGTCCCGTTGTCACCAGACAGACTTCTTCCCCCAGACTGCCATGTCTGGTCGGCACACACCAATCCCCGGCAGGCCAGCCGCTGACTCGGCTGATACCTTCCCCACGGCGGCGCCAGCTGGACTGCCTCCGTCTGCCACCCCCTCCCCTGGAATTTGTCAATCCACACTCCCCAGCATACCTCTTCTCTTGGCTTTCCCACGTCTTCTTTTCTACTTCTTTGCTGCATCGCTTCAATATGTTATCCAATCATCAAACTATTTCCTTTTTTTTTTTTTTTTATATCAAAGTAATCATATCTCACTCTTTTAGTTGTAAGTAAATCAGTTTTTAGGATAAATATTTAAATAATATTTTTGATTTTAACATAACTTTTTTAAGATGTAAACATTCCTTCTATACCTCTATATTGTAGGCATTTGTGAAACAATTGGCCTGATGATGATCTAACACTTGAAAGCTTGCCATTTTATTTTAATAAAGAAATTTATTGCAATTATCCTGATTAATATATTGTGTTACAAAGATATAACCTCAGAAATAGACAGCATAAAATAACACTAACAAGATTTAGAACAGGCCATCTCAAGCCATTAAATATAGAAAATAACAAAATCTACTCCACTTGCCCAAAATGTAGCTTAGTACCTGCAGCTCCAGAACACATTTTGGCTTGCATTAGATGCACTAAACAGGACCTTTGGGAGAGGCTGATGCTTATCATAAAATAGCTCGAAGAGCATGAATTCATAGAATTTGTGTAATTTTTACACAAGGGATGAGAAACAACAACAACACAAAATGATAAACTTAATTTTCCATATTTTTCTAATGTGGGTTGGCGTGTTATCTATCCACCATCTAATGCTGGGGTTAAATGGCACGGGTCACTGTGGGCCAGAGACTGGGAAGAACTGTCTCACTTAACTGAGCTCTATCCAGAACATCTTGGAAGCAAAGTCATCTACTATGAAACAGACTAAATGATCAGCCATGTCATCAGCTGCCGAACATTACACAATACGACGTAAGATGTTGTCCACATATCAAGGTCACCTCCACAATCAGGAGGAAATTTTTTGGTCATTCATTTTTCCTCAGAAAGCCCTCTCCAGTAGAAGATATTCCAGTAGGTGCCAGTTCTCTTCTTGTAACAACCAATTGTAAGTAGATATATGAAACAAATGCTGATTAATGACAATGAAACTATAATATGAGATTAAATCTAATTCATATGATAATAAGGCACAATAAGGCACAATTTGGATTATAGATTATAAACACATGGTAATAAACCAAATCCAAATAAATAAATTAGTTTGTAATGTTTCTGTAACAGTGTTGTTACCATTTTCAGACAAATGTAATGAAAGAGAAAATATAGCTATTTAAAACATGCTGTATATTTTCTCGTTCAGTACTTTATTTGAAGATGGTAACAACACTTACCGAAAAGTCACACACTATTTATTTATTTGGATTTGGTCTTATTACCTTGTGTTTATCTACATATATAATTCATATCTTAGAAATAACACATTTAACAAAAAATTTTATAGATGGAAATTTTGCTGGGAGGATATTGATAGAAGAGGTAACCTTTATTTTTTTAATAGAAAATTTTATATTTTTAAAAATAAAATAACTTCTTACTATCCTCACATGATGAAAAAAACATTGGGAGGGTCAATACGTTTCATGACAGTAAGGACAGTAGTTTGTATGTTATTTGAAACAAAATTTCATGTTCTGAATGGTTACATTCCTTATACAGTCTTCTAACTTCTAATTCAACACCCCAAGTGATCAGCATTTTTTGGTTGAATTAAATTCAGTGGTGAATTATGCTTGGGGAAGATACACAAGGTAATAAGACCAAATAAATAAATACTGTGTGACATTTCAATAACAATGATGTTTCTGAAACATTGCACTATTTATTTATTTGGGTTTGATCTTATTACCTTGTGTTTCTAAGTTGTGGGGTTAGGTTGATTATTAATTCATTGCAACATTCACTGCTTGTGTACATTTTTCTACATTTTGTTGTCAAAACTTAAGTGAGTGTTGATCTAAAGTCTGTGTTGAATTAAACTCTGCTCAAGTAAATAGGCTGATTGGAATTTGAATTTTATGAAAAATAAATAAAAAAATAAATTATATGAAAAAAATATCCACCTGATCCCAGTACAATTTCACTTTTGTACTAAATTTAAAAAAAGGCATTTCTTGATCATGCGACTAAAAGGTGCAAGCCATCAGCAACTTTTAGTTGCATGATCAGGAGATGCCTTTTTATTAAAAGGTTTTATTTAACTTGCTTCTCCCTGTCTGTCTGTCCACAAATCTTGTAATCAATTTTTAGTATACTTCTAGAGCATGTAGGAATCTGAAATTTGGTATACTTTTCAGAGCCCGATGACAATGCAAGTTGACAAAATTTCAGACTTCTTGGTTGTCAGGGTGGCCGGAAATGGGTAAAATTTCCAAATTGCCTTTCAAAATTTTGTAAATTAATTTTAATATACATACTTCCAGATCACATAGAAGTATGAAACTTTTAACACTCATTCAGTCCAATGAACAATGCAAGTGTACAAATTTTCAGACTTCGGGGTGGTCGGAGTGGCCAGGAATGAACAAATTTCTATATTTATTTTTAAGTCTTATGTCACGCCCCTTACAAAGGAATTGACCAATCCGCCGCGAACAGGCTTCCGTCTATTTAAGGCCTAATCCCCAGTAAACTTTTGATTCTAAGTTTTGTAAATTCATGACTATATAAAAACTACCTAAATAATTAATAAATAAAAATACATTTTTTAAAAAAAGCTTTTATTTAAATGCACTAAAAAGGAAAAAATAAAATATTTTATCTTCTGTCATTGAGCAATTAGATATATCTGAGTGAAAATAAAAGCGGCGGGGGATGATCATACTTAGAGAAGAGGTAAAAATATAGCAAACACTTATAAAAATCGCTAATCATTTGCTACATATTAAATCACATTAGGTTTGAAATTCATCATGATCGTCCCCCGCTGCTTTTATATTCACCTAGATACAAGGTATGTCCCATAAGTTCCTGGACTGGGTCCATAAAAAAAAAAGGTAAGATATTTTTAAAAAATTTTTATTAAAACTTTTCAAAGTAATCCCCCCTTGCTTCAACACACCAGCGCCATTGTTTCTCCCAATTGTCGAAACAGTTTTTATAAGCCTCTTTTGGAATGCTCTTCAATGCTAACGGCGATTTTTCTATTAAGTCATCCCTGGTGTCAAAATGTCTTCCTTTTAGAACTGCTTTAAGTTTGGGGAACAGGAAAAAGTCATTTGGTGCGATGTCTGGGAAATAGGGTGGTTGAAGTAGGATTTGTGTCCCGTTTTTCGCCAAAAAGCTAGTCATCAAGTGCGCTGTGTGAGGGCGAGCATTGTCATGGTGTAGGATCCAGCCACCATTAGTCCATTTTTCTGGCCTTTTTTTTCGAATCGCTTCCCTTAGACGGCGAAGAATGCCCAAATACATTTCCTTAATAACTGTTTGGCCTGCAGGAAGATACTCGTGATGAACAATGCCCTTGTTATCCGAAAAAGCGACCAGCAACACCTTGTTTCTGGATTTTTTGGGTCTAGGCTCACCCTAACCTCTCCACTCGGCAGATTGAGGTTTGGTTTCAGGGTCATATAGCCATAGACCCATGTCTCGTCGCCTGTGATTATCTTGTCTTTCCATTCTGGATCCGTTCTTGTCATTTCCATCATGTCCTCACAGGTTGCAAACCGACACAGTTTTTGCTCATTGGTGAGGAATCTTGGGATGAATTTTGCAGGAGTCTTTTAGAGCTTCAAATCTTCGGTTACGATCCTTCCAATCGTTGTTTTAGAGATGCCTGTGTATGCTCTAGCTCCAGCAAAGTGGTTCGAGGATTTTCTTTTATCAAATCGGTGATTTTTTGCACATTTTCATCAGTCCTTTGAAATTTTGGGCGTCCTTGACGAGGATCATCTTCAATGGAAATTCTGCCAGCTTTAAATCTAGAATGTCATTCAAAAACAGTTGTTCTCTTTGGGGCGTCATTGGGGAATGCTTTATTAAACATTTCAAAAGTTTCGGTTGCTGATATTTGAAGTTTCACACAAAATTCTATGCAAATCCTCTGCTTCAATTTTTGTTCCATCGTAAAATCGCCGCAGCGCTAGGTGTGACCTTTAAATAAATTAGAATAACCTTGGCGCGCGCGCAAGTACCGCCTCGATATTGGTACCACCGTGTAGCCAGATATTTTTTCTATAATAAACAGTCAAATTCATTTACATTTTTCAATTATTTATTTTTTTATGGACCCAGTCCGGGAACTTATGGGACATACCTTGTACATCTAATTGCTCAATGACAGAAGATAAAATATTTTATATTTTCCTTTTTAGTGCATTTAAATAAAAGCTTTTTTTTAAATGTATTTTTATTTATTAATTATACTTAAGTTGAATAATAGTTGGCTGAATTAATGATACTCATTTTAAAGGGAAATGGTTGCAATTTGAAAAATTTGGATGAATTAAAAAAGTGTTGAATTAAAGGGGTTATACTGTTTATAAATAACTTAGGCAAGTTGCAGAAGAGCATTGTGTGCTGATTCAAATATTTAAATATAATTCTACTGTCCTAAAACCTATGTCCATAGTTTGCTTAAATACCATTTCTAAGATTCCACTCTTCAGTGTGGCATATAAAAGCAGAATGATCCAATACAGTATTAGAGCTCTAGAGAAGCGGTCTGGTAGATTAAATTGGCGAAACCACTGGGAAGGTTCACCACTGATGAGCCAAACCCTCCCAATATTTTTTCATCACAGTAAGGACAGTAGAAGTTTGCTTTATTTGTGAAAGGAAACATTTGCATCTTAATGTCTTCATTCATTATATATAGATGGTGCATTATTGCTTTATATTGTGGCGAAGAAATAATTTATTATTTAATTTAATTATTCAATGAAAATATTCAACAGATTATATAAATATATATTAATCTGTTTATGTAAAATAATGATCAAAATATCTCTTTGCTTGCTTGCTCAAGATTCTCTAGCTGCAGATAGTTTTGTTGATAATTGTCGACTAGTCGCCGTGACGTCATCAATAAATACTTACACACCTTCAGATATACAAAGACTTGATTTCTACGCTACAATATATATTGATATTTATATATAGATATATATGATCTCATTGGCTGAGAAGCGATATTTTATATATAGAGATGACCTGGCTTAGTGTCTTCTCCTCGAGTGAATGTTTTGCTGTTAGAATTTTGTTCCTGGCTTCTAAAAATGAATTGGGTTCACCCGTGATCTGCCTTATTAAATTTTCCCTGATATAATTTTGTATCTGATAATCAAACATGATGCATCAATATTGTCATCATTTCTGACTGAAAAACAACTATTTTGCCTAGAATTTGGTCAATTTCAATTTTTATTTGCTAAAAATGCGTCAATAAACACTACTATTTTTCTTTATGTCCTGTTAAAATTTCAGCCAGATCAGGTCCTTATTGAGGATTTGTATAGCTGACAAACATATATGTAGTAATCCCGATGTGGAATGTACTGGGCAGTCGTGGTAGTGGGTGCGTGATGGGATTCCCGCACGGGGACAGCAAGAGACAGAGGCAGGTCTAGATGGTAACTCCAAGAAGGTAGAGGTAGACCACGGACGAAGGCAGTCGAACCACGGGCGTCACGGATGCCCAAAGCCTACATCGCAGATAGAAGGGGGGGTGAGAGATCCCACGGCGTCGCTCTGAAAACACTGCTTTGTCTAATTTCTGGGCCTTTTTTATACTGGACTCCCGCATATGGTGGAGAGTCCTGATTGGCTCCCATAATCACGCCACCTGTCCGGCCACCTGTTGACGGGGTGATTGAACTCATTATCATGAACACCTGTTCGTCTGGTTATGGCTTGTCTGGTCTACCTTTACCTCTTTGTTTTATTTGTCACTTCCATTGTTATACAAGGTCGATACATATTTTATATAGATATGGGGTTATAATAAATATTAGAAGAAGGTTGTGAACTATCTAACTCAAAATATATTACAGAATGTGCCCCCGGTGATGAAGGTTTGGTTGGGGGAATGACATGTAATGAGTGATGACCTAACAAACCTATTATAAAAAAAATAAAATAAATAATTTGTATACAAATTAGTTAAAATTATTATTAAGCTACAAGTTAAAAAGAGAAAGATGTTGTAATGGTGGTGTATCAATGAAATAAAAATCAAGGTTATAAAAATAAAAACGCACAAAATGAATGATAAAAGATTAAGAGAAAGTATATAATACAAAATGGTAAATATGGTAAAATGAATCGTAAAAGGAAAATAATATCTTATTGCATAAAAGATGAGAGGAAAAAAAAAAATGAAGTTAGTTTATTGACTGAACGTATAATGTGACGCTAAGGTTGAAAAGGGGAAAGGGGGTATCTGAGCATGTTTCTGCAAAGTAGTATCCCAAGCATTCTGCAATGCAATGCGAACTTGTTTAATTGAGGCATTGTTTTCATTAACAGAAGGCCTAAGATATTCCGTCTGCATCATTAGCTCAGACAGTGAAAAGAGGTTGGAAGATTGATGGATGTAAAAGGGAGAGGTAGAGGTAAGAGGGATCCCTGTTGTCCATAATGATTGTGCCCGGTTGAATAATGAAAAAAAAGTGAAAAGTTGAAAAAATGGTGAATTGATATGATGAGTCGGGCGATGAGAAAAAGAAAATAAAAAGATCGTGCTGGATATCCTGAACTCACTATTGGGAATGGGTATAGCGAGGAAGGATTGTTCCAGTCGGATTAATCAATGAAAAAAAACTGGAATCCCTTGGAAGGTAGTTGGAGGTTGGAAGGATGTGGAAAAGGAGACGTGGATGTAAGAGATTTATTGCTGTCAATTTTGATTGTGTCCGGCTTGTGTGGTGAAAAGAAAAAGTTGAAAAATGAAAAAATGATGAGCCGGACGATGAGAGAAAAAAAAAATCTAACTGGGTCTCCTGAGCTCACTATTTGGAATGATATAGCGAGGAAGGGTCTTCTAGTTAGTTTAATCAATAAAAAAAAAAAAAAGAAAATGGCTGACGAACAATAATCTCTTGATGGATGTAAAAAGTTGGGAGGAAAGGTTCATGGGATAGAATTAGAGGTTGTAAGGGAAGCGTCAAAAATAACATTTTGAAAATCTATTAAGAAAAATAAAATGATAAATGTTTTATCTGTTTAAGAAATATTATAAATATTGTTAGGTGTAGGTTTTTTAATATGTTGCCTAAAATAGTTGAAGTTGTAAAATTCTAAGTCTAAACATGATGAAAAAGAAAACAAAAATATTAAAGGTAATAATATATAAAGGGTTGATTGGTAGTTGATGGCATTAATGTTGATGGTTAATAAACAAAATGATATTATCGATTAATAGTGAAATGTTTTATCTACATCTGTAAGTTAAAAAACAAAGTCCAACACCACAAAGCTAGAAAAACTATTAAATGGGGAATAATTTGGGGCATAAATTAGTTACTAGAATAAAAATAAAGATAAAGGGGAGTAGTGGTTGTTGTTGTTGTCGTGTCCAAAGAAGAGTCTCAGATGTCTCCATGCATCTCCATCACAGCAGCAGCAATATCCACTATCTTGGGTGTGTAAAGCTGCTGCTCTGGGTCTAAGTTGATTTTCTGCAAGGCTGCGGCCATTGCTGGGCATGAGAATATGTGAGTAGGTGTTAGTTCCACACCAGGACAATTGTTGCACGCTTTATAAGTTCTTGTGCCATCTGGATGTATTGTCATTCCTTTATGGTGTTTTGTTCTAAGTCTTGTTATGGTTTTTGTCAGTTTTCTCTCAGAGTTTATTTCACATATTTGATCTTTTCTTATTTTTTGTTTGATTATCTTGTATTTTGCCAAAGCATCAGCGTCAAATACTGACATTTGTTCTTTCCTTTGGCTCAGCTTTCTGGCTTCCTTTGCCAATTCATCTGCCATTTCATTACCCTCGATCCCAACATGGGCAGGAATCCATTGTAGAATGCAGTTCTTCTCCAATGTTTCCAGTTGGGTAAGTAATGAGTGTATTTTCTGCGTGATTCTAGTATTGCCCTTCTGAATTGTTTCTAGAGCGGATCTGGAGTCGCTGTATATTATGATTCCTTCTGCTTGATGCAGGGATGGTTGGTTCAGGCATACATCAAGGGCTTTCCAGATAGCTGTCAGTTCACAAGTGAAGTATGACGAAATCTTTCATGCTCCTTCTTTGATTTTGATGTGTGTTCCATCTTGGAGTATTATGTTAATTCCAGCCCCTCCATTACTCAGAGTAAGGTCTGATGATCCATCTGTGTATGCTAATAAATAATTTTTCTGATCATATAAATCAATTGTATCAAGTCCCTTCTTTTTAAGTATGGTTTTGTTCTCTTTTTTATTGCAGGGTTGATGATTATATTTGAAGGTAATGTGGTAGGAAATGTTGGTTCTTCTTGAATTTGAAAGTCACTGTGTTTCATGTTTATGCCTTTTCTAATGTTGTTGTCGTACTGAAGTGTTGAAGATCTTTTAAGTCTTTCTTTTTGTGTCCAGTTTAAATAGGTTCTATGGGATATGTGTTAGTTTTTTTTACTTTTTAAGCTATTTGTGAATTTTATTGTTTTTAATTGTCTTCTGCTTTCGAGTAGGTCTAGGCCACATTCTCTTTGAATTTTCTCATTATTGGTGGAAGAAACAGCGCCAGTGATTATTTTGGCCGCTTTTGCTTGAACACTGTCTAGTCTTCCTTTTAGTGATGAGCTTGAGGGAGCCCAGACAGGTGTTGCATATTCCATTATTGGCCTTATTAAGGTGGTATATGTTGTTCTGAGGGTTTTGGGTTTTGCTCCCCAATTTGTTCCACACAACCTTCTCAGAATATTCAGTTTTCTGGTAGCTCTATTTGAGGTGCTAATTATGTGTTCTGTAAAACGCAATTCCTCATCAAGTATCACACCTAGGTATTTTGGATTTCTAATTTTATCAATTATTTGGTTGTTTATACTTATTTTGGGATTAAATTTATGCCTGTATTTCCTGTCAGTGGAGAAGACGCATAGGTTTGTTTTTATTGGGTTTATGGTCATTTTGAGTTCCATTGCCCACTTCTCCAGTCCTCTCATTGATGTGTTCAGTATTTTTTCTGATTTTTCTATACTGCTACTTGTGTGCCATATGGCTATATCATCTGCATAACAGGCAACCTTTGTGTCTTCAGTGAGGTAAGGATGGATGTCGTTAATATATAGCAGGAAGAGTAAAGGACTGAGCACAGATCCCTGAGGTACACCAGCCCATGTTCTTCTGTCCTTGGAAAATGCTCCATTAACCCGAACCTTTATCCTTCTTCCCCTTAAGAAGTCTGCAATCCAGATTAAGGCTTTTCCTCTTACTCCGATGTTGTGCAGCCTTTCAAGTAATTTCTCCCTCCACACTCGATCAAAAGCTGAGGTCATATCCAGGAATACGGCCGTTGTCTTCTTTGTTGGTTTTTCCTGGAAAGAATCTATTATTGATTGGCAGAAGTAGAACAGTTGATCAGTTGTACAGTGTCTGGATCTATAGGCAGTTTGGTAGAAGTTTATTTTATTATTGTTTGTGAGCCAGACTATGAGCCTATAGTGGATAATTTGTTCTGTTATTTTACAAAGTATGCTGGTGAGAGCGATTGGCCGATAATTCTTGCATTCCTTGGCATCTTTGTTTGGTTTCAGTATTGGCACTATAATTGATATCTTCCAATCCTTTGGTAGTTTACCAGTTTGCCATGAAATGTTCAGTATTCGTAGGAGTTGATTTTTAGCTTTGTCTCCAAAGTGTTTAATCATTTGACCAAAGATTAGATCATCTCCTGGTGACCTCTTGGGATCTAACTTTTCTATTGATGAGTTTAGCTCATTCAGTGTGAAGTCTCTCGAAAAAATATCTTGTTGATGGTAATTTCTTGCTTGTTTAACTAACTTGTTTATATTATTTTTTAGAGTCCTGTCTTCATTCGTGTAGTTGAGTCTGGAAGTGCTTGAAAGATATTCAGCAATTATGTCAGCCATCTGTTTGTTCGTTCTCGCTGTTCTATTCATATCGGTTAGAGTATTGGAGGATTGGTGTTGGTTTTGATTGTTTTCCAACACTCTAATTATATTCCAGTGTTGGCTGTCCTTTCTTGGATCCATTTTTTCGCAGAATTCTGCCCATTTTTCTTGTTTGCATATCCAAATTTCTTGTTCTATTTTGTGACTAATTTCAATGATGTTGAATTTCGCGGATGTTATTGTTGTTTTTTTCACGCTGGAATTTCGGCATCATGCGCTAACTAATAATAATTTTTATTTTTTTATTTTTAACATTGAAATATTTTAGCTATTTTTATATTTATAAATAATTTCTTTTTAAATAAATAAATCTTTATAAAATGTTCCAACAATGATTATGATAACATTTTATTTCAATATTCCATTTCTGTGTTATTATAAAAGATTTAAACACAAAATCAATAACACCTTCAGCAGCAGTGGATGCCTTTAAAACATTAAAATTTATTTATTAAAAGACATTTCAGAGGAAGAAAGGCATGCATGTTTTTTCAAAATGCCATCTGGAATACATCCTGAATAGGATTTCAGTGCAAAAACAGATATCTATAAAGGATTTTTTTAAAAGATCTCTTCATGATTATTTAAAAATAATATTTTAAAATTTTCTTTTTATATATTTACCATATTTATTTCCTTTCAACTGCTATATTTTTCAATTAGAATAAAATATTATTTAATATATTATATTTAATATTTTAATGTCTGTATAGAGTTAATATTTGATTATATTACTGAAAAGAAACACATTGCCAATAAATTTATTTGTTACAATTATTTATGTTTCTAAAATATGTATTAATGCCATTTTGTCACTGATACTAAAAGTTAATCATGAAAATAATATAAAAACACACAATGGTTTCAATTAATATCATTAATTTATATTACAAAGCTATTTTAAAAAAATATTATTTTAGCGAGTTAGATGATTACCTAATCATATAACCTTAATTCAACACTTCCTTTAATTCAACCGAAAGCTCTGATCCCTTGGGGTGTTGAATTAAAGAGGTTCGACTGTATTTTATATAGATATGGGGTTATAATAAATATTAGAAGGTTGTGAGCTATCTAACTCAAAATATACTACATATATATATATATTTTTTTTTTAAATAAGGCTTATTTTGGATTGTAATAAGATTATTTATTAATCCGATATTTCGATGGACCAATCTTCCATCTTTTTCGAGGTATTTTGCTATGAAGCACGCAGCAAGTCGCGTGTATTTGAAAATGCAAGAGTTATTTTATAAAACCTATAAAACATTTTTCTAAAGCCTAACTGCAATAGTAACATTATAAGGTACAATTTGTAATATAGATTAGGATCTCAAGGTAACAAGACCAAATCAATCTATATCTATAAAACTGAAATCCAAAATTGATGTTTGCTATCGCGTTGCGCAAAATCTACTGAATCAATCATTATGAAATTTTGCATGTAGGTAGCTGAAGATTTCGTTTAACATACGATGTCGCGACATTGCGCAACAGCACAGCAAAGTGAAACTTAAACTAACCAGTAACCAAAAGTGCGAAGGCGCGATCCTATCGGCGCCCGCCGATCGCAGCCGTAATACCTTTTTAGCAGTCAAGTTTATGTAAAAAAAAACAAGATTTCGAATTTTAAAATAGTCAATCTATCGAAGTGTCGAATTATAGATATGTCGAATTATGGTTTGTTATTTGATAGAACAGAGGTCGGGACATCAGAACATGGTCGAATTATCGCCGAGTGTCGAATTGGCGTGTGTCGAATTAACGAGGTTATACTGTAAATAAATAGTGTGTGACATTTCAGTAACAATGTTATTACTGAAATGTGACACACTATTTATTTGGATTTGGTCTTTTTGCCTTGTGTTTCTAATCTGTAATTAGGTGTTGCCCATTACAGAGAGGTTCTACTGTTTCTGAATAAAACTATAAATGATAAAATTATTAAAAAGGAAATTTTATTGCTAATTGTAAAGGCCAGAAAATAAGCAATATGAAACCACATGCAACTTAGAAACAATATTGTTGGGTTGTAGTAAATGACTAGACAGATATATGATTAAACAAAATAATATTTACTTGTTATGTCAGCGCGACTCAGCGACTGCAATTATCTAATAAATTATCTACAGCTAGAGAACATTGAGCAAACAAATTATGAAACGTGCGTGATAGTTTTGAAATATATATATGATAAGTTATATTTTGGATTATAGATTAGAAATAAAAGGTAATAATACCAAATCTAAATAAATAATGTGTGAGGTTTCGGTAACAACGTTGTTACCATCAGACTGACAATTGTTACCGAAACGTCACACCCTATTTATTTATTTGGATTTGGTCTTATTACCTTTTATTCAAAAATACATGAGTTATATTATGTTGCATTTTGCATTAAAATAAGTTATTTCTTCCCCCACAATATTTTGGTCAAAAAAACAGTAACCAAATTATGGTTGAAATCCAACCTAATTCATAACTATCTAATGTCTTCAGTTCTAAACATCAATTAATGGCCTATGTGAACAAACAAGTAACACCCAATATGATGCATTAGTTCACTATCTGTTATGAGAAATTGAAACTATTTTTGACGCATATGATTCTTTTTAAAATAAATCATTTACTACTGCTCTTACTGCAATGATAAATTGATGAGCCAAGCCTTCCCATCAATTTATAATTGCAGTAAGGGCAGAAGAAAATTATTTTATTTTAAAAATAATCATGTGTCAAAAATAGTTTCAATTTTTTTTTCTCAAGTAACACCCAATATTTTTTCTTAAATCATCATCAGATAAAAGTTTATTTGGTGTTATTACCTTGTATTTCAAACATGAGTGAATATGCTAGATTTAACCAATGTTTCCTTCAGGTCAATCTAATCATGATTGTATGTCCTGCACAGCTGGTGACACACAGAATGGTGACACTGGAAATCAGCGGGGACTACGGCCTGGTGGTGGCTGTGGCTATTCTCTCCTACTTCTTCAACCTCTGGCTTGCCATCAACGTGGGCTCTGCACGGAAGAAGTACGGCATCAAGGTAGTAACACCTGCTGAGAGGAATTCCTTTAACAACTAACTACCTTCCATCATCTAGGATTCATAAGGATTGTCGAGCTTTGAACAAAGAATTTGAATCACTGGACGGCGTAACCAGCATAGAATAAAGTAAAACTATTGCAACTCAATGATTGTTGGGAATAAAGAGAAATTTATTATAATTAATACAAAAATTCTAAGTAAAGAATTATTTCAAAAGAGAGAGATAGAGTTTTGGGTCTCAAGACGTGAGTACGCGACGATGACAACAACTTGAGAACAAAGAGAGGGGCGCGAGGGGGGGGGGGCGGAAGTTGCATCATGGGCGTGACATCACCCCGCATGGGTGGTGGCTGGCTCGCGCTGCGTGGGGGAGGGGGGCGTCTTCTTCCATGGCTTTCTTACATTTCATCTCATATCTCCAAATAAAATGATAATTAAAACACACACACAAAAAAAGGCAGTGGATCTGCAACATACTCCCACCAATAATTTTGGAGTAATTATTCTTCAGGATTCACTATGATCAATATCTGTCAGACGGCTTAACGATTCTTCCTGATCTTGTGATAACAGGTGAATCTTTCCCTCGGATGCTCCATTGCGATATACTTGGTGTGTCAAGATTTATCTTCTTCTCTTTCTCTAGATCACGTCCTCTTCCGAAATCTTCTTTAGAATGGTTTTCGCTGGATTCAAGAAAGAACAATCGTTGAACAACTCGCAAAAAATTTCCACGCTTAGTTTTTATCATAGCGACTCTAACGATGCCATCTTTTCCCGGGTAGGTCTTCTCAATAACTCCGATTGGCCATTCTGTTCGCTTTTTGTTATCTACCTCCATGAGTACAACATTGCCTTCTTCAATTGACTTTGTCTTGTTTCTAGTATTTTGTCGCAGAAACCCTAAGTACTATTTTCTAAATCTTTGTCGAATTGTCTCGCATAACTTTTGTACTTTTGCATGACTTTCTTTGAGAAACTTAGAGTCGACAATGTCCGCTTCAGGTACAAATAAGCATGATGTGTTGTCACACATGAATTTGGCAGGTTTTATAGGTACCAAGCCAGATTCTTCACTGATCGCGGTCAAAGGTCTCGAATTCATTGCTGACTCTACTTCACATATCACAGTCTGTAGTTCTTCATATGAGACTGTTTTGTCTCCTAATACTTTTCGGATAAATTGCTTCATGACACCCACAAGGTGTTCCCACCATCCTCCCCAAAATGCTGCTGTGTGTTCTTGTGTCAAGAAATCCTTCAGTAGACACTGTTTTTGTGAGTTCCAAAAGTACAGCTCTGTACACAGCACAGGTGTACAACACTACCCATATTTTCCTTCCACCGGTCTCAGTCAAAGGTCCAGCTAAATCCACACCGATCACTCCAAATGCTGGTGTTGATCCGATCCTGGTTGCCAGAATTGGAATGCTCTCAGTCTGGACTCTCTTGGAATTGTAACGACGACACGTAGCACATGCAGAGATGATACTTCTTATGCTTCTCTTGCCTTTTAGAATCCAAAAACGGCGTCTCACCAGTTGTTGAGTTGTTTGAATCCCTGCATGGGACATCATCTCGTGCTCTTTTCGAATCAAAAGCTTGACTACTTGGTTTTCCCCCGGAAGAACTATTGGGCATCTTGTATCATAGTCGTCTTCTCCAAAATACAGTTGACTCTTGATTCGATATAGTCCATATTCATCTGTAAAAGCATTGAACTTGTTTATTCGCCTGTCATCTCTCCCAAAACTTATTAGTTGGATATGCCATAATACTACCTTTTCGGCTTCTTCGAATTCTTCTACAGAGATTTCTTTTGACATCTTATCATGTTGTCGGGATCGCGATTCATCTGAGATAGTCTTCCTTTTAAAACGCAGTAAATAAGCGACAATCCGTACTATACGATGATAATCTCCATACCTCTCAAGTTTGCCCATGAAATTATCTTTCATGCTGTTGACGGCGATGTTTACCGTCTTCTTCAATTCCTTATTGATTTCTTCTTCATCAAAAATCGGATCAAATTGATTCCAGCTTGCTTCTTCACTCCAGAGAAAAGAGGGTCCCTCCCACCATTTATGCTCTATCAATTTCTTTACACTGCTCCCACGTGATGGAAGGTCAGCTGGATTGTTTGCCCCTGACACATGATGCCAATTTTCTTTCTTTGAAATAGAACAGATTTCATTGACTCTGTTTCTAACAAATATTGCCCACGGTTTCTCATTTTGGATCCAACAAAGTGCAGTTGAGGAGTCCGTCCAAAACCATATATTTGGCTCTGGTATTGCAATCGATTCCGATATAATCTTCATGACTTGCTTAGTCAATCTGGATCCAATGAGGCATGACATTAATTCTAATCTCGGAATAGTAAGTTTCTTTTTGGGAGCTACTCTTGCCTTTGATGCGACGAGTTGTACACTTACTTCTTCATTTTTCACTGTTCTTAAGTAAATGCAGGTTGCATAGGCATCTTGACTCGCATCACAGAACACATGCAGTGATGCCAGTTCAAACCCATCTCTCATCACCCACCTTGGAGTCCTGACAGACAACAATTCGGGAATTTGACTCTGCCATTCCACAAACTTCTTCACAATGTCCTCTGGGACCGGCTGATCCCATTTTAACTCAGACTTCCAACATTGTTGTAGGATGATCTTCGGCACTATGGTGAATGGAGAAAACAAACCTAGAGGGTCAAACACCGCATGGGCCTCCGATAACATAATCCTCTTGGTCAATTTATGAGTCTGATTTTCTATTTCGGCATAATTCTCTCGAACCAATGACTTGTAGGTTGGAGTCATCATTAGCTTATCCGAAATTGTCAAAGTGTCATCAGCTGTGTCCCATTTCATACCCAGCACGGAAATATTCTCACCGTTAACTATGCCGGGGCCTCCCATCTGCCACTCTCTTATATTGAATCCTGCTGGGCTGAGCAGGTCAATAGTCTCTTCTAACGAAGTAACACTATTGATGCAGTTGTCCATGTACATACATTTTAGCAATGGGATTACTTCTCTTTCATATTGCTCCAAATGTAACTTCAATGTAGCAGCTAGGAGGAAAGGACTTGATGTATATAACTCCGAAAACCACTCTCTTGTGTTGATAAATCCAAAGATTATCTTGCTTGCCATCCTCCCACCATAGAAATCTCAAAAATTGTCTGCCTTCTTTTGCCACTGATATTTGAAGGAAGGCCTTTACTATGTCTGCTATTACGCCGATTTTATTGAGTCGAAATCTCAGCATGATATCCGGAATGAGCTCCAATAAGTTGGGTCCCTTCGCCAAACAATCATTCAGAGACCATCCACCCTTTGTCTTACAGGAAGCATCAAAAATCGGTCGTACTGGTGTCGTGCTGCTACCAGATTTCTCTACTGCTCGGTGTGGTAGAAAGTATTCTAATGTATCATCTTGATCTGACTGGATTCTTTCAATGATCCCATTTTCCTCCCATTCTTCAAATATCTTGTTGTAATGGTGATAAAAGCCTATTTTCTTTAGATCCTCTGTCATCTTCCAGAGTCTTTTCTCGGCATGGCTTTTATTTTCTTTCAGCTTCTGGGCTGGTTCTATCCATGGAAGGTGCACCTCGTATCTACCGGATTCCAATTGCTTCGTTTCAGTCCGAAACTTATCCATAACAGCCTGATATGTCTCTTTCTTTGACTATGCTTGCCCGTCATCCATGACTCCAATATTTTCCAGAGACCATAAATCGGAAACCTTTATTTCTTGTGTCACTAAAGATGTGATCAGCATACTGTTATGAACCTGGTTAGGATTTTTATCTGGGAATTTTCCTTCCGTTTTGCCTTGAACTACCCAACCTAACAATGTTTCTCGAGCAATAAGATCATCTGATAATCTTATCATATTGGCTGTAGCTATTTTGGGTCTGCACCGAGGAGAAGCTCTACCACATCACTTTCGGCTTTAAATGCTGAGAGCTGTATCTTCTTTGATGCAAGTTCACGGGCCCATGAACCAAACGTAGGCTTTCTTATACATCTGGCTATTTGATTAGTGGCCGATGCCGGACATGAAATGCATCTATCGTTCTCAATACTTGATAGAGTCAGGCAGTAGATCCGATGTCGATCAGTATACCTGATCCCACCAAATATTTCATGATCAAGCTCTTCTTCTCCCATGATAGGAACACCCAAATCCTTTACAATGTGTTCCAAAATGTACGATTGGGATGATCTACTATCAATTACTGCCCATACCACTTTTCTACCTTTAGGACCCCAAACTTTCACTAATAATGTCTCAAGGCATGCTTTGGTGCTTACACAGTTGGACATCTCGTTCACCGTAGCTAGATCACTCAAACCCAAAGTTGGCGTTGAATTCTGTGGTCGTTGTGGACTCTTTCTTTCAGATTCAGCATGATCTGCACCTCTACACATGATGGAATAATGCCCATCCCTTTTGCAGAAATCACAGCACACTTTTCTTTTGCATTGCCTGCTTCTGTGGCCTGGAAGCAGACATTTAAAACATCTCTTGTAGCTCTTGATTTTATCATTTTTCTGGTCCATGCCTGTTGTATTCCAATTTGATTACACACAGCGCTCAACGTTGATTATTATTTAAATAACTACAAGGTAAAAGGATTATATATAGATTAAATGGTAAACATGGAGAAAAAAAGAATAAGTCAGCGTGGCGACGCTGCTTGCAGGTTACATAAACAGGAAGTGACGTCAGCTCCAGTGTTGCCGAAGCCAGTCGCCCACCGTCACGGTCTAGCAATCTCCTCCCTCGAAGTGATCTCTTAGTTATGGACCACTTCGCCGCCCAAAAGTCTCGAACGATGAAGTTCGTTTAGGTTTCTCCCCAGTGGCTTGGTCAAAATGTCCGCTAGGTTTCTTCCACTTGTAACATAGTCCAGTTGAATCACACAGTCATCCACCTTTTCTCTGACGAAGTGATATCTAATAGCGATGTGCCTGGTCTTGGATCGGCCGATGTAGCTCTTGGCGTGTGCTATAGCCGCTTGGTTATCGCACCACACTGGAGTTGGCTCAACCATATTATGTGGTATATCCAAATGGTTCAGGAACTCCCTGATCCATGTCACTTCCCTGTCTGACGATGATAGGGAAATGTATTCCGCCTCCATTGTGCTGAGGGCGGTGACAGTTTGCTTTGAACTTCGTCATAGGATTGGAGCACCTGCAAACATCACTACGTAACCCGATGTACTCTTTCTGTCTTCCAGGTTGGTTCCCCAATCTGCATCCGAATAGACACACAGTTGTTCCCCATTCCTTTATAGGTGATACCTAGATGCTCTGAAGATTTTAAGTATCTTAAAATTTGTTTCGCAGCTAGTACCCACTTACAAACAATTGGGGCAGAGTCTTTTGATAGTTCTGTTAGTTCCTAAACTTTGTGCTTTCTCAAGGATTCAAATTCTTCTTCAATTGCTTCAAGCCAATGCTCAGCTTCAGGGCCTTGGATAGCTTCTTTATACGAAGTAGGATCTCCCTTATTTACTTCAGTACTGAGGAGTTCAATTGAGTTTTGAGCATTTCTCTGGTTCCTTAGGATCATTGGATGAGATCGAGTAGGAGAAGGCTTCACAGTACTTCATTATGGCTGTCCTCTTCTGTAGGTATCACGTCTTCTTGATCTAATAAAGACACTGGATTCTCTTCAATCTCCCGTTGAGTCCCATAGCTGTAGTGTTCAACTGATGGAAGCACCTCCCGGTTGCTGTCGTTCCTCGATACATCACTCTCTTTGAAGACACAGTCCCGAGATTCCACCACTTTCTTCATCTCAGGAATCCACACTCTGTAGCCACGTCCTCTGAGTGCATATCCAACAAGGTTAACTTTGACAGCTCTCCTTTCGAGTTTGGATTTACGAACTTGTCTTGGAATATGGACAAATACTTGACAGCCAATAGCTCTTATGTGTTTAAGGCTAGGCTTGTTCCCTGTCCACAGTTCATATGGCGTGCTTTCACCATTGTGATTGTTGAGAACTCTGTTTCTGACATAGGCTGCGGTGTAAGTCAGCTCCGCCCAGGAAGCCTTTGGCAGACCACTTCCAGATATAGTGCTCCTGACAAGATCTAGGAGTGTCCTATTCATTCTTTCTGCCACACCATTCTGTTGGGGTGTATACGTCATAGTGTGTTCATGAACTATTCCAACGCTCGTGCAGAAAGTGTCCCATTCCTTGGAACAAAATTCCAAGCCATTATCCGTACGTATTAGTTTTAGTTTCCGGCTGGTTTGTTTCTCAGATTCTTGAATCCACTCTTTGACTTTTCCCAGGGTTCCGCCTTTGTTTTTCAGGAAAAATACACTTGTATATCTCGTAGATTCATCAATGATGGTTAAGATGTACTTGGCTCCTCCCCAGCTCAATACGTCAAGTGGACCCATCAAGTCCGCATGCACTAAGTCCAACGGCATGATTTTTTTTCCTCCTTGTGTGTGTGCTGAAGGAATGGCAGACGGTAAGACTTGCCGATCAAGCAGTCTTCGCACTTTTCTGGCTTTGCCCGGCTGCAATCAAATCTTCTTACGCTTTGGTTCTTGGCCATCTTTGCTATCGTATATGCATTTACATGCATTAGCCTTTTGTGCCAAAGTTCCAGTGTAAGCTCTTCCTTGCATTCAGATGCAAGAGAAACACGATCATTCTGATCTATCGGAGAGGATGGAGTAGTCTGGACGTAGTAAAGTCTACCCAGCTTCTTTCCCTCTATCAAGAGTTTACCTTTCATGCCCATAATGTGGCAACCACTCTTGTTGAAGACAACTTTTCTACCGTTTTCTATTATTTGGAGTACAGACAGAACACTGTGATGCATATCTGGAACGTACAAGGTGTTCTGGGCAACCAAATTGCTGGCATCTCCCTTGTGTCCAACAATATTGGCACTGACAGTACCGATACCACATGCTTCTATAGAAAATCCATTCGCAATAGTGATGGAACTCATATTGCTTGTGCACTCTTTCAGACATGTGAAGTAATCTCTCTTGGGAGTCATATGGTGCGTCGCTCCAGAATCTATGATCCAGGTCTCGGCGGTAGCTCCAAACAAAGTGTTGCACATTTCCGACATATTTATGCCTTTGTTTTGGTCAAACCTCTTTGGTCTTTGTTCATTCTTTCCTTTCTTCCTGCATTCCCTTGCATAATGGCCTTTACTTCCACATTTGAAACAAACAACCTTTGCTTTAAATTGTTTTTCTGTTTCAATGGGCTTCGAAGAGGCATTAACGACCATGGCACCCACATCTTTTGGTAGATTAGACGAACGCCTTTCTGCTTCTGCCAACAGCCGTCTTTTAACTGTGGCGGTCGTGAAGTCTGAATCAGGCAAGTTACATATGGTTGAGACAATGGTGTCCCAATCCTCTGGTAATCCACCCAAAAGAACCATAGCCAAATCGCCATCATCAATTTTGTCGCCAATTTGGGCCAGTTCGTTTACAGTGTGGTTTATCTTCCCCATATACCCTTCCATATTGCTGTGCTGAGTCAACCTTTCGCCATATAACTGCCTTCTTAGTTGTATGGCTCGATATCTACTATCCTTTGGTGCGTATAATTTTTTCCAGTTCCTCTTTTGGAGTATTCAAATGTTGAACATGCAATTGTTGTTCATCATTAATCCCGAGGCAAATTTTTGCAAACGCCTTACCCTCCCGCGACAAAAAAAGTTTTGTTGCAACAAGGTCACTAGGGTCAGGCTTAGCCTCTCCTGGATTGATCAAA
The DNA here is from genome assembly GCA_030710605.1 of Cordylochernes scorpioides. Classification (NCBI taxonomy): domain Eukaryota; kingdom Metazoa; phylum Arthropoda; class Arachnida; order Pseudoscorpiones; family Chernetidae; genus Cordylochernes; species Cordylochernes scorpioides. The sequence goes on along the minus strand of CP092881.1, from coordinate 48,214,463 downwards.
CTCCACAAGTCGTTTTCGATTAGAACGAGTTTCATCTGGAAGCTCCAGCTGGAGTAATTAGCACCATTTAATTTTGTAATCGTCGTGTTTGCCATTTTACAAAATATTTGGTAAGTAGAAAAAGGATGGGAAAGTAATCAAAGGAAATTTGGTTACTCACGTTTTAGGCCTTGCGCTTCTTCAGTCTGACATTTTAGGCCTTGCGCTTCTTCACTCTCATAATCTTTGTTGTATTCCAATTTGATTACACACAGCGCTCAACGTTAATTATTATTTAATTAACTACAAGGTAAAAGGATTATATATAGATTAAATGGTAAAAATGGAGAAAGAAAGAATAAGTCAGCTTGGCGACGCTGCTTGCAGGTTACATAAACAGGAAGTGACGTCAGCTCCAGTGTTGCCGAAGCCAGTCGCCCGCTGTCACGGTATAGCAATGCCCATTTTCATTCCTTTTCAACAGTCTTGACTTGGATGACTATTGTCGCAGAAAATGCATTTAAATTTCTCACGCAGTGTTGGTGAGATGTCGGAATGCATAAATCCAGAGGTTGTAGCAATTTCACGCCTTGCATTGAAACTTCTTTTCTTCGTCTCTATCTTCCCTGGTGTAGGCTGAGCTAAGGAATCTGAATGCTTATTGTAGGCCATTTCTCTATCCTTAGTCTGATTGACCTCACGACGAAGAAATTTCATCAAGTTTTCTAGGTCTTCTGGTTCGCTGCTGCGCTGCCATGAGATGAGGACATCCTCCGGTAGACATGATTCAACTACCTGATACAATATATCGGCACACTTGTCCGTAGTTACACCAGGCATACTTAAATGCCTAATTTGAGAGAGTTCAACTTTGTCACAAGATCTTTAAAGTTGACCTTTCTCTCTTGTGCACTTCGGATCACCAACCACAATAGATTTCGAACGTAGACCTTGATTAGCATGTTATCTCGCCCAAATCTTTCTTTAAGATCTTTGATAACTGATGCGTAATTCTTACCCGAGACAGGATAACTTAATACTAGTTGCTGAGCTTCGGAATTTTCCAACATGCAGTCTACTAGATATTGGTACTTATCTGAGTCTGAGAGATCCTCGTCGTTGTGGATGTCTTCAAACCTTGACCAGAAGGTGATCCATTCCCGTACATCACCTCCAAACTCTGGGAGTTTTCTCTTGGGAAGCAGAATTCTTCTTCGGGTTGTACTGTTGCTCGTATCCGAAGATGTTTCATCAGGCTGGGGCGACACACCTTTCTTCGGATTCAGTACACTCTCTAACTCTTCTCTCATCCTTTTGATTAGTCTGTCATACCTCAGACGTTCATCATATTCTTTGTCCTGTTCTGCTTCAGTGTCACTTCTTCATCCAACATTGCCTCAGTTACTTTCTCATCTGTTGGGTGGAAGGTAGGACAGATGGCACACACACCTTTTAAAATAACTTCCTTTTTAATACCTGAAGCCCTGAGAGCATCCAGCCTCTCTGCTCACAACAAAACTACACTTTTTTTTCTAACTAAATAGAAATATGCAAATCCTCTATTATACATTAATTTTGGACAAGAATTTACATATATAAATTTACAATTTTTTTTTTCTTCCTTTATAATCAATTTAAAAATACAAATTATTTAAATAATTAAATTTACAAATAACATAGTATCCTATATTCAATGAAAAGATGATCATCTCTAACAATCGGCCCCATGATCATCATTTCTCATGATTTACAACATCATAACTCTATTTACAAAAAGTACAATGAGATAGAATGAAATAAACAGGACAACACAGTGAAGGAATTTACAGATGATGCAGAGTCCCTTGTCGACTTGTACAAGTAGTGGACTTCACACTCCCTCCTGCTTCGGGTCCAGTCCTGTCTGAAGATAAGTCTTGAATTAATTCGTAGATAGTTCATCTCCAAAACAGTTTCTCTATGAAACGACTTAGTTTCTCTTTAGATAAAGGTTTAGTTAGGAAGTCAGCTAAGTTTAAATTACTATTAACAAATTTTTATGTGAATTCTTCCTCCTCAACAAGTTTTCGAATGAATTGTAGTCTGATATCAATATGCTTGGTTTTTATATTTTCTACACTATTCTTACAGAAATATATAGCTGACTGATTGTCACAAAATTGAATAGGTTTTCCCACATTAGGTAGTACGTCTATTTCTTTTAATATATTAAAATACCATATTGTTTCTTTTACACTTTCAGTTAAGGCTATAAATTCGGATTCCATAGAACTTAATGCAATACACTTTTGTTTTCTCGATTTCCATGTAAATGGGGTATCATCTAGATATAGTATGTATCCACTTGTAGAGTGTCTATTGGTCAAATGACTTCCCCAGTTTGCATCAGAATATGCATTTAAGATGCCTCTATTAACATTGGATAGGTTTATTTTATAATGTTTTGTCCTAAAAACATAATTCATTAGATCTACAACGATTTTCCAATGCTGATATTTGTATCCATTACAGAATTGAGCCATTGTGTTTACTGAAAAAGAAATATCTGGTCGGCTTCTGTCTGCAAGGAAAGATAAACAACCTATTATTGATCTATATGGGTATTTTCTCATGAGTTCAGTCTCAATAATTTCATCTTCCTTAATTTTTGGTGGTAACCAGCACCCTGTTTTAAAAGGTAAATTTACCAATGTCTTAGGTAGATCTGTAAAACTAGTTATAAGTCTGTTTATATATGTTTCTTGATGTAAGTATATGCCCTTGTCTGTAGTTTCAAAGTTAACTCCTAACAGATATTTGACCTTTCCTAATTCCTCTATATCTAACTTTTCTTTAATAATTTGAATTGTTTTTCCAATTACAGATGTTTCTATTCCAAATAACAAGATATCATCAACATATACTATCAAGATAACACTATTATTCATTTTATATACACAGTTGCACCATTTAATGGTCTCAAATCCTATTGAATTCAAAATTGAATCCAATTCTTTATTCCATTCTCTTCCACTCTGATGTAACCCATAAATAGTCTTTTCTAAAAGACAAATTTTATTCTCACTACCTTTTATTTTGAATCCATCAGGTTGTTGCATGTAAATTTTTTCCAACAAATTTCCATAAAGATAGGCTGATTTAACATCTAACTGGACATGCTTCCATCTTAGCAAAGATACTAATATTATAAACAGGAATCTAATTATTGAAAAATTTACAACTGGTGAAAAAATGTCAGTGTAATCTATTCCATATTTCTGTCTATAACCTTGTGCTACAAGCCTAGCTTTATATCTTTTTATATTATTTTTATCATCCCTTTTGAATGAGTTCTTCAAAATTACAATTCTTTCTTTATATTCCGGTACCTCAATGAGAAGTGGTGAATTGACTTTCCCGGACAATCTTCTGCATTTTTGTATTTGAATTTCCTCTGATATTTGCATCTTATCTGTAATTAATTTTTGTATCAGCGAGCGAGACTCTTCGGGGCTTTCGTTTTCTTTTCCTTCTATTCCAAAAAAAATCAAGTTTCTTTCCCTCTGTTTCATCTCGTAGAGATCCATCCTTTTCTCGATTTCACAGATCTTTCCCGAGTTAGCCGATACAGACTTCGCCATAGTTCCTAGGGAAGTCTCCAGTTGTAGTAGGCGCTGGTTAATTTTTTCCAAACCTGTTTCTAACCCCGAAAACCTTGATTCCAGCTTTGCTCCCCAATCGTCAATTCTATTTGACATCGCTGCCATTAACTCATGTAAATCTCTCTCTTTACCCACATCCAACGTTGTCTGTCTTGTAGATTTAGGCCCTGGATTTTGCTCTATCCCGGATAGCAGTAATAGCATTAGCACTATACATCTCAGATTAGCTTTCCTAGTGTAGGAGGGTACTTTCATTTCAGGCTTATTTGCATAACATAAAACAATTTCATTGTTGAAATTTCCAAAGTTGATCTAAAGTGAGTTTCTTCTTTAATTACGATCCAATTAAGCAAAAACAGAATTATTAACAACTTCATTTTCCCCTCAATAAAATAAGGAATATAAGTTTGCTTATCAAATATTCAAGGTACAGCAATGAAAACCAAATACAGTCGAACCTCTTTAATTCAACACCCCAAGGGATCAGAGCTTTTGGTTGAATTAAAGGAAGTGTTGAATTAAGGTTATATGATTAGGTAATCATCTAACTCGCTAAAATAATATTTTTTTAAAATAGCCTTGTAATATAAATTAATGATATTAATTGAAACCATTGTGTGTTTTTATTTTATTTTCATGATTAACTTTTAGTATCAGTGACAAAATGGCATTAATACATATTTTAGAAACATAAATAATTGTAACAAATAAATTTATTGGCAATGTGTTTCTTTTCAGTAATATAATCAAATATTAACTCTACAGACATTAAATATATTAAATAATATTTTATTCTAATTGAAAAATATAGCAGTTGAAAGGAAATAAATATGGTAAATATAAAAAGAAAATTTTAAAATATTATTTTAAAATAATCATGAAGATCTTTTAAAAAATTCCTTTATAGATATCTGTTTTTGCACTGAAATCCTATTCAGGATGTGTTCCAGATGGCATTTTGAAAAAACATGCTTGCCTTTCTTCCTCTGAAATGTCTTTTAACCCTTAAGCGGTCGCAATGGGTAAAAATTACCCAGAAGGAACTTTTCGAAAATATTTCTATATTAAAAAATATATATATTTAAAATATATTCTCAGTACCTTTCTAAATCTATCTAAAGATTATTATAATAAACCTATAATTTTAATTTTATGACATATATTCATTTTATTAGCATGTTTGGGTCAATTTTACCCAGTGCGACCTTTTGAGTTCTCGTCATTGGGTAATTTTTACCCAGCGCGACCTTTTAACGCTTTTGGTTTTGGTTTGCGTAATTAAGTTTCGAGTTACTTTCTGGCTTCTTGTTGTTTGGTTTTGCTGCCCCAAGTGCAATAATACAATCTATTCTTCCAACAATGAGGTAGGATTTATATTTTATTTCCTCTTTTTACATTATTTTACATAAAATGCTTTCAAATGCTGATTTTCTCCGTGATGATAATAATATTCCAAATCCTGATGATGAGGAATCAGAAACTGATGATCATATAGAAGAGAGGAATTGGAGTACAGACACTGAACAGTATACATTATCAGAAGAAGAAAACAATGAGGATCCAAGCTTCAATTACTATATAGGAAAGGACCAAAAAGCTCTTCCCCCAAAAAATGTTTGAACTCGTAGTGAAAATATTATCACCCATCTACCAGGGGTAAAGGGTGAAGCAAAAAATGCTGAATCGATATTAGATTGTTGGAATCAATTTATAGATGACAATATACTTGAATGCATAGTTACAAATACTAACATTTACATTAGGAATATTCAGCAGAACTATAGCAGAGAAAGAGATGCTAATTTGACAAACCTACATGAAATTAAAGCTTTATTGGGAATTATTTACTTTCTTGGGGTCATGAAAGCGAATAAATTGAATACAGATGATGCATGGGCAAGAGATAGTACTGGATTTGAATTGTGTAGAATAGCTATGTCTGAAAACAGATTCCGATTTCTTCTCAGAGTAATTTGTTTTGATGACAAAGCTACAAGAAATGAAAGACTTCGTCAAGATAAATTAGCAGCTGTGAGATTGATTCTTGATACTTTTGTAAAAAATTGCCAAAAGCATTATTCTCCTTCGGAATATACACTGCGTGACATTGAAAATGGAACACCAAGAAATAGTGGCCAGAAAATGATGAAACTCGGCAGACAGAGAGAGACAGGGACGAAAAATAAATGATCTTTATTTCAAAATGATAGTCATAATACAGAGCGAGAACGGCGTCGGCTTAGTAGCAAGTAGGACCACCGCGGACGGCGATGCACGCAGCAACACGTCTAGGTAGAGAATCAATCAGAGTACGGATGGCGTCCTGAGGGATGGCTCTCCATTCCCTCTCAACCATTTGCCACAGTTCGTCTTCTGAACGTGGCTGTGGCAAGGCATGCAAACGGCGTCCAATGATGTCCCAGACGTGCTCGATTGGTGAGAGATCAGGAGAGTACGGTGGCCAGGGAAGCATCTGTACATCTTGCAGAGCTTGTTGGCTAATGCGAGCAGTGTGCAGTCGGGCGTTATCCTGCTGATAAAGGGCATTGGGTACCCCCTGAAGGTAGGGGAGTGTCACCGGTCGCAGCACATCATCAACGTATCGTTGAGCCGTCATAGTGCCCTGAATACGAAGTAAAGGTGACCTGGAATCATACGCGATTGCGCCCCAAACCATGATTCCACGTTGTCGCACGGTGGGGCGTTCCACAATTGCTGCCGGATTGGACCTTTCTCCACGTCGACGCCACACGCGTACACGGCGACTATCACTGGACAAGCAGAAACGTGACTCATCTGAGAACACGACCCTGTGCCATTCCGTCATCCACGTCGATCTAGCCCGGCACCATTCCAAACGTTGGCGCCTATTCGGTGGGGTCAATGGCAGTCTTCTTAGCGGATGGCATGAGTGCAAGCCATTAGCAACCAATCGACGGGAAATGGTTCTGGTCGAGATGGAATGATCTAGGGTGTCTTGCACATGTTGCAGGATGGCGGTACAAGTGGCTTGTGGGGCTGCCACTGCTTGTCGAAGGATACGCCGATCCACACGTGCTGATGTCACTCTGGTTGCACCGACATTCCTATAAATTGCCACATTTCCTTGTTCCAACCATCTTCTCCACAGTCGGTGCACCGTGGACGCACCAAGGTGTGTATCAGCTGCGATTTGACGTATGGACCAACCTGCCCTTTTCAGTCCGATCACCATGCCCCTCGTAAAAGCGTCTGTCTGCTTGAACTGCCTCCGTTTACGATGACCTGGCATTCTCTGTTATTACACGTGTCTTTTGACACAAGAACAAAATTTCTACAATGATTTTCCTTGAAGAAATAACGACACGAATACTGTCCTTTCTGCAAGTTCCTTCCCTTATATCTTACTCCATGTGCGCACGAGAGCTGCGCATTTTACATCATTTGCATAACTCGGTTAGGCGCGTCTACCCTGAAATTTGCATAATTTTCTGGCCACTATTTCTTGGTGTTCCATTTTCAATGTCACGCAGTGTATAACGGTGGATGAAAAGCTTGACGCTTTCAGAGGGAAATGCAATTTCAGGCAGTATATTCAGAGTAAACACAATAAATATGGAATAAAATTATTTGCTCTCGTGGATTCAAAAATGTTTTATACTTGTAACTTGGAGATTTATTCAGGAAAAAACCCTGAAGGTCCTTACAATGTCAGCAACAGTCCAAGTGACGTTGTGGAACGATTGTGTGAGCCAATCAAGGGAACTGGCCGCAATGTAACAATGGATAACTGGTTCACCAGTTATTCTATAGCTCTAAACCTTTTACAACAATATAGACTAACAATTGTTGGTACCTTAAAAAGAAATAAAAAGGAAATCCCCTCAGAGTTTGTCATCAGCAGAGGTAGAAATGTACACACTAGTGTTTTTGGCTTTCAAAGTGAAATGACACTTCTTTCTTACAAGCCTAAAGAGAATAAAGTTGTACTTATGCTTTCAACTCTGCACCACGATGCAAATATAGATGATTCAACGGGAGAATTGAAAAAGCCAGAGATGATAATGTTTTATAATATGACAAAGGGTGGTGTAGATATGATGGACGAAATGACAGCTACATATAACTGTGCTAGAAATTCAAGAAGATAGCCCATGGTTATTTTTTATTCACTTTTAAATATTGGGGCAATAAATTCCCAGATAATTCTTTTTGCAAATGGCAACGCATCAAAGGTTAAATCAAGACGTCATTTTTTGAAAACCTTATCCTTAGATCTTATTGAAGAGATGGTCAAAGTTCGCACAGTAAGCGGAAGAATGCCATGTGAAATAAAGGAAAAGGCATCCGATATTTTTAATTTGTTAGAGCCTGGTCCATCTAAAAAGCCAAAATTAGGAGAAAGACATCGATGCAAGAAATGCCAGAAAGAAAAAAAGGACAGAAAAACTATTCAACATTGCCAGTACTGTTTTGCTTTTTTTGTGTAAGGAACACTCTGTAATAATTTGTCAAGAATGTCATAAAGGATGAAACAAGTCCTAATTTCTATGAAAGGAAGTGATAACTTTCATACAAATTTATATTTTATAACCTATCTTTAATATATATTTTTATTTTCATAAAATAGTCAAATATATCATAAATATTTGATATTTTGATTTGTTATTAATAAAATAAATAAAATATGATTTTTATATCTCAGGATTTTATGTAAAGTTATTTGATAGACAAATCATTATTCTAACATAGAAAACAATAAAATATTGAAAATAATATTTGATTTATTTAGGTTTTTAAAAGTGGGTAAATTTTACCCACCGCGACCTTTCAAGGTATAAAAGAGGGCGCGACCGCTGCCGGGTTAATAAATAAATTTTAATGTATTAAAGGCATCCACTGCTGCTGCAGGTGTTATTGATTTTGTGTTTAAATCTTTTATAATAGCACAGAAATGGAATATTGAATTAAAATGTTATCATAATCATTGTTGGATCATTTTATAAAGATTTATTTATTTAAAAAGAAATTATTTATAAATTTAAAAATAGCTAAAATATTTCAATGTTAAAAATAAAAAAATAAAAATTATTATTAGTTAGCGCATGATGCCGAAATTCCCGCGTAAAAAAAAACAACAACAATAACATCCGCGAAATTGCGCAACGGCACTGCAAAGTGAAACTTAAACTAACCAGAAACCAAAAGTGCGCAGGCGCGATCGTAACGGCGCACGCCGATGCCGATCGTCGCCGCCGTAATACCGTTTAGCGGTAAAGTTGCATGTAAAATAACATTCAACTGTCGAAATTCGAATTTTAAAATGGTCGAACTATCGGAACTGTCATATTATCGATACTGTCGAATTACGGTTTGTTATTTGATAGGCCAGAGGTCGGGACATCGGAACATGGTCGAATTATCGCCGAGTGTCGAATTGGGGTGTGTCGAATTAACGAGGTTATACTGTAGAACATTGATGAGGCTGAAGTGGGGATATAAAACTCAATTTATTGGTAGGTTGCAGTACATTGTCCTGGTGGGCTATGGTCACCATGGCCCGTTCCAGGGCTGGGCTTGTGGTCCGGTTCTGGAGGGTTGTTGAGGTCCGATTCTCTGCGGTATAGCCGTTGGGAGGGTTAGATCTGGTACAAGACATCTTTCGTTCGCCGGGCAAGGATAAAAAGAAAAAAAAATAAATAAATAAAATGCACGAAGGTCCAACGATAACTGGCACGTTGTATTTGTAAGCATTCCGCGAAAACGGTGGTCCGTGGTCAAATACAACTTGTGCCTGTTATCTCTATGGTGCCGTTTCTCTGATAAATAAATAAAATAAACAAAATTTAAGATAATTTTGCAACGTCACGTGTATTTCCGGTCGGTTGCTTGTTGACACACAACAATATATTATAGTAAAAAGCAATATTTACCGGATATCAAGAGCGATGCGACGCACATCTAGTCAATTCGGCCACCTAGCGGCGAATGCACATGTGATATATGTAAAGTAGCTAAGATCACCAGATCATCATTTAAATTTATCTATACAATTCTGACTAGAAAACCTTTAGAAAAAGTGCATATGGATATCTGGGGTCCTGCACCAGTGAGATCACTTGGTGGCAGTAGATATTTTCTTTCTATCAGAAAGGATGAGGTATGAAAGGATGAATTATGAAAAGTAATGATGAACGGAAAAATAAAAGTGTCCAGGGATGGAAATCGAACCCACAATGTTCCGCTTACCGGGCAGATGCCATGTCCACTAGGCTACCCTGGACGTATTTTTCCGTTCGTAAATGATACATAAATTAACTTATAATACAATATAATACACTGCGGCCTGTGATTGTAAAATGATACTTGAAGTTACACTGCATGAGTTTCTTTTCAACGAAAAATCAAACTTTTATTTTTCCGTTCATCATTACTTTTCATAATTCATCCTTTCATACCTCATCCAAAAAGGTTAGAAATAGTCGATATTTCACCTTGAAATAAATATTTGATTTTTCGTTGAAAAGAAACTCATGCAGTGTAACTTCAAGTGTCGTTTTACAATCACAGGCCGCAGTGTATTATATTGTATTATAAGTTAATTTATGTATCATTTACGAACGGAAAAAATGTCCAGGGTAGCCTAGTGGACATGGCATCTGCCCGGTAAGCGGAACATTCTGGGTTCGATTCCCATCCCTGGACACTTTTATTTTTCCGTTCATCATTACTTTTCATAATTCATCCTTTCATACCTCTCATCCAAAAAGATTAGAAATAGTCGATATTTCACCTTGAAATAAAAATTTTATTTTTCGTTAAAAAGAAACTCATGTGGTGTAACTTCAAGTGTCGTTTTACAATGGTCACTTTGTTTTAATTCCCTAAATTGACCTATTTCTTTACAGTAATGCTGAATATCAAAAGAAGTCATTTGTTAATAGGTTCTTCTTATCATTAGCATACATGTTTATATATAAACCTATGTATTATTTAAAAATTAAAAAAATCCCCCTAGGCAAAACATTATTAATTATCACAAAGCAATAACGCGCCATCTATACAAATAAAATGAAAGTATTTAAAAGCACGAATGTTTCTTTTATACATAATAAAAATGCATACATAAGCAGAATCGTTTTCAATTCAGTATTAGAGCTCTGAGAAGCGGTCTGGTGGATTAAATTGGCAAAACCGCTGGGGGGTTCACCACTGATGAGCCAAGCCCTCCCAATATATTTGTTCATCGCAGTAAGGGCAGTAGAATTTTTTATTATGTATAAAAGAAACATTCGTGCTTTTAAATTATTAATTAAATATTTAAAAGGTATAAGAGTATTTTAGAACATATCTTTCTCAAATAATATAATACTATATATATATATATTTATTTAAAAAATGCCTCTAATACCTTGTTGTTTGAAAGTGAAAAGCGAAAATCAGAATTGTCTTGAAATATCGTTATTTCCATCAAAGGAATGAAGCTCCGTGTATTCTGAATCAATTGAAGATGAATTAAAAGTATCCAATTCAGAAAAATCGGACGCGAAACATGTTGATACGATAGCGCGATCGCTAAAATTGCGAATAAAAAACGCCAATTTGCAAACACAAAATCGCTGGTAAAACGGCCGGCCAGGGGGAATATTCGCGAACCCTAAATGAGTCATATACCTAACAAGAATTCCATTCTGAAAATAGAACTGTAGTGGTAGTTTTTGAGAATTTATAAGTTGATTTGTTTGTGGCTCATGAAACAAGAGGAACTTGGGGGGAACTGTTTTTTTTTTTTTTCTTCTTCTTCCAATTCCAGTTTCCACATATTCTTCTGAAGTGTATATTATGTTATTAACCTGTTATTTAAAGCATTTCTGGCTTTAAAATTATTTGGAATTATGTTTTAGCCTAGGTTAAACTTGATATAGAACGCTTCTAAAAGGGCATGCTGCCACAGTTTTTTTGTTTTTTTTTTTAAACGCCACTCTTTGTTTCTTTTCTTTATTTTGGAAGCCATTTGTATTTTCTTCTATTTCAAAATTGTCGAATGCAAAGATATTCTATTAAATAAAAGTATAATGTGTAAAAAGTTATACAACATACAGCAAAAATAGAATGGAAATGAAAACAAACAATGCCGCTAATTTTTTGTTTTGAAATCGCAATCCGTGAGCTGAAACATGCTCAAAATTTTGTTGTTTTAAAAATTTTTTAAATCACAATTTTAAGTTTGTTATAAGTATAGTATTTTTAATAGACTTTATCATTTTGGGACCGAAAATAGGTTCGTTACAGGGGTAGTTCGTTATTTTAAAAATCGCATGGTAAAAAAACTATGGTATTTTCAATGGAATGGAATTGGGAATCGCCGTGGGTTCGTTATAAGGGGAGGTTCGCTATATCCAGGGTTTGTATTAGCAGGGTTTTACTGTATTACTTTTTTAACAAGAGTTCAGAAGAAAATTTAAAAAATTTATAAGCATATAACATATTAGTCTGTGAGAAAGGAAACTTCTTATTTTGTAAATGCATTAAAATAAGAAGGTTTGTCTCTTACAAATATAAATGATGAGCATTGTGAAATATATTTAGAAGCCATATAGGAGCTGGGCTAAAGTGATTTGTTTGGTTTTCCAGTACCCAGCCATGTACTCAGACAACAACAACTTCAACTGCTACCAGAGAGTCCATGGAAACTTGTAAGTAGCATTCCTCTTCTCTACCTCACTATTGTTGCCATCTCACTGGACTTGTCCATTGTTGACATATCACTGAAGTTGTCCATTGTTGCCATCTCACTGGACTTGTCCATTGTTGACATCTCACTGAAGTTTTCCATTGTTGCCATCTGATTGGAGATGTCCAATGTTGCCATCTCACTGGACTTATCCATTGGTTCCATCTCACTTGACTTGTCCATTGTTGCCATCTCACTGAAGTTGTCCATTGTTGCCATGTCACTGGAGTTGACCATTGTTGCCATCTCACTGGACTTGTCCATTGTTGACATCTCACTGGACTTGTCCATTGTTGACATCTCACTGAAGTTGTCCATTGTTGTCATCTCACTGGAGTTGTCCATTGTTGCCATGTCACTGGAGTTGTCCATTGGTGCCATGTCGCTGGAGTTGTCCATTGGTGCCATCTCACTGGAGTTGTCCATTGTTGACATATCACTGAAGTTGTCCATTGTTGCCATCTCACTGGACTTGTCCATTGTTGACATCTCACTGAAGTTTTCCATTGTTGCCATCTGATTGGAGACGTCCATTGTTGCCATCTCACTGGACTTATCCATTGGTTCCATCTCTCTTGACTTGTCCATTGTTGCCATCTCACTGAAGTTGTCCATTGTTGCCATCTCACTGGAGTTGAACATTGTTGCCATCTCACTGGACTTGTCCATTGCTGACATCTCACTGGACTTGTCCATTGTTGACATCTCACTGAAGTTGTCCATTGTTGTCATCTCACCGGAGTTGTCCATTGTTGCCATGTCACTGGAGTTGTCCATTGGTGCCATGTCGCTGGAGTTGTCCATTGGTGCCATCTCACTGGAGTTGTCCATTGTTGCCATTTCACTTGACCTGTCCATTGTTGCCATCTGGTTCACAGCAACTAATTTTGTCACTCTCTATAAATGATTTTTCCATTGTTGAAAGCACCTAATTTTGCACTCTATATTTTAATGTCTATTTTTATCAGCAACTAAGTTTGCTACTCTTAATCATATGTTCATTTTTTTTAACACGCATATCATTAACAATCTCTTGTTATCTCAAGATGAGTCATCAACGTTTGTCTCTTAAAAAATGTTCTTAGGTATGTGTGTGTGCTCTGTCCATAAGTTTAATCACCAAACTCTGTTCTGACCCACTGAGTGTAATGTAGAAGTGTGCCCACATGTGTTGCCATGTGCTGTGCAATAGTATGAGGAATCTCAATCACAAACTGTACCTGAAAGTACCAGCCTAGAAGGTGTAACATATTACAGAATGTATAAACTCCCCATGTTTACTATTTATTATATTGCATAGTGTGCTGAGAACATGTAAGAAAACATCTACGTATGTTTTCCCACGTGACGCAGCGGAGCGTGACCTTGCCAGCACGGGTGAGTCAGTTGTTGTTTGGCTCTCTATATGGATGGACATTAAAACATGGTGGCAACGATAACTGGATAAAATACGAACCCGCGTATTGCAAAATATCGATTTTTGCGTACCTTGGAAGATAATTCAACATGGCTCAGATTCAACCTCCAGAAACTTTCGACTTCTCGACTCCCAACGAATGGCCCAAATGGAGGAAGAGATTCGAACGATACCTCGTGGTCAGTGGAATGAAGAAGAAAGAGGAGGCGGACAAGATCGATTTGTTCATGTACTTGATGGGTGACCGCGCGGATGATATATTCAGGACCTTCAAGTTCGAAAAGGAGGAAGAGGCAACGAAAATTGATTCCGTCCTCAAAGCGTTCGACAGCCACTTCTGTGTCAGGAAGAATATTATCTACGAACGTGCGAAATTTAATTCAAGAATCCAAGAGGATCGGGAGCCAGTGGATGAATTCATCACTTCATTGTACAAATTGGCTGATAGTTGCGAATTTGAGGGTCTTCATGAGCAGTTGATCCGTGACCGAATTGTGGTTGGAGTGAGGGACAAAGCTTTGTCTGAAAGAATGCAGTTGGACAGCGAACTGACTTTGGAAAAGGCGGTGAAAATGGTTCGACAGCATGAGGCCGTTCGACAGCAGCAAGTCGACCTGCAGCGTCCCTCAACAAGCCAAAAGGTCGATCAGGTGAAGTTCAACTCGAAGAAGCAATCACCGAAACAACAACAGCAGCCTTCGAGGAAGAAGGAGAAGTCAGCCAAAACAAGATCACGATGTCCAAAGTGCGGAGGTTTCACCCACAGGGAAGGACAGGCTTGCCGTGCTGAAGGACAGAAATGTAATCTGTGTTCAAAAACAGGCCATTTTGCAAATTGCTGTCCAGTTAAGCAGGCGAAGACTGCGGAAGTCAAAGCAGTTTCTGAACTTGATGAAGAAATTGGTTTTCTCCTGGAGGTCTCAGCTGTGGAGGATTCATCTAATCTCGATGATGATGAAGGCGAGTGCAGGAGGCGATGGACAGCAGAAATCCAAGTGAACGGGAAACAGGTGAAGTTCAAGCTCGACTCCCAGGCGGATGTTACATGTGTTCCTCTGTGTCTCTTCAAGAAGATAATGGGACAGCAACGACTAGTGAAAAGTGATATCAACCTTAGAGCTGCTGAATTTTCCGAACTTCAGACTGTGGGTATGTTTATATCAACGCTGCGAAATGGCAATTATGAAATCAAGGAGAAGATTTATGTCATTCGTCGTTTGAGTGAACCTCTTCTGAGTCGCCGGGCATGTGAGCTCTTGAACCTGGCGAGGCGAATTGAAGTGGTTGCGACGAGAATTAACCCGATCAAAGACGAGATGTTGACGAAGATTTTTGAAGCTCAACAAGAAGATACGACCCTGAAAGCAGTAGTCAACTACCTTGAGCAAGGCTGGCCAGATAAGAAGAAGATGTCACAGGCTCTGCTCTCTTATTGGCATGTCAAGGATGAACTCGGCGTTCAAAATGGACTACTGATGCGTGGCTGTCGTCTTGTTATTCCAGCAAGTATTAAACTGGAGATCCTAGATAAGTTGCACGCTGGGCACTTCGGGATTACAAAAACAAGACTTCGCACACGTGAGACGGTATGGTGGCCTGGAATTTCGGAGGAGATCGCGGAAACGGTCAGAAAGTGCAGTGTCTGTATCCAGGAAGCCGTCTCAAAACATGAACCTTTGATACCAACCAACTTTCCTACACGACCATGGCAAAAGATTGGAATGGATTTGTTCAAGTTCGAGAATAAGTGGTATCTAGTCGTCATTGACTATTATTCTCGCTTTCCTGAAATGATTCAGCTGGATCGGCTCACAGCCAGTGTGGTGGTGCGTAGTTGCAAATCCATATTTACCCGACATGGAATACCAGAAACTGTTGTAAGCGATAATGGGACGCAATTTGGAGCTGCTCGTGAATTTGCAAATTTCGCAAGGCAGTACGGATTCACACATGTCACTTCAAGTCCTCGATTCCCGCAGAGCAATGGGATGGCAGAAGCAGGTGTGAAAATTGCTAAGTTGATCCTCAAGAAAAATCAAGATCCATCGCTTGGACTC
The DNA here is from genome assembly GCA_030710605.1 of Cordylochernes scorpioides. Lineage (NCBI taxonomy): Eukaryota > Metazoa > Arthropoda > Arachnida > Pseudoscorpiones > Chernetidae > Cordylochernes > Cordylochernes scorpioides. The sequence continues at coordinate 48,198,656 of CP092881.1, read as the reverse complement.
CTGGAGTATCGATCGACCCCTTTGGAGAACGGTTACAGCCCTGCTGAGCTTCTCATGGGACGTAAACTCCGAACGACCTTGCCAATTGCACCAGAGAATCTTAATCCAAAGTTGGTGGACTCTCAGACCCTGAAAAGAAAGGAGGGGAGAAGGAGAAAGGATATGAAATCCAGATATGATCGACGCTGCGGAGCTACGGACATGGAGGAGCTATCTGAAGGTGACACGGTTTGGATTACAGATATGCGAACCTGGGGGATTGTAAAGCAGAAAGCATCGACACCAAGGTCATATATGGTTGATACTCCAGTTGGGACTTTACGTCGAAACAGGTTCCATCTACGAAAAGGAGTTACAGTGCAATATCCAGCCGACCCATCGACGCCGACCTTTTCGGGGGAGGAACTGGTTGAAAATGAAAAGACCCCAGTTGTGGATTATCCCTCTAACGACTCAGAAGACGGCCAGATAAGAACCCGGAGTGGACGAATTGTTAAACCTGTGGATCGCCTTCATTATTAATTATATTATGCATTTAAAGTTTGTAATGTATATATATTTTAATGAATGAAAGGAAGAAAAAATTGTTTGCAAAAAGTTTCTTTTATTCTTAAATTTGGCGAGCTTTCAGGCGTTAGCCTATCATCAGGCCGACATCGCAAATAGGCCGATGTCGGCCTGATGATAGGCTAACGCCTGAAAGCTCGCCAAATTTAAGAATAAAAGAAACTTTTTGCAAACAATTTTTTCTTCCTTTCATTCATTAAATTACGGATTGCAATTATTTAGGTTTTTATAATGTATATATATATTTCAAGTCTTAAAAAGGGGGATGTGCTGAGAACATGTAAGAAAACATCTACGTATGTTTTCCCACGTGACGCAGCGGAGCGTGACCTTGCCAGCACGGGTGAGTCAGTTGTTGTTTGGCTCTCTATATGGATGGACATTAAAACACATAGATTATTTTAGGTTCATTATAAGGTGAACACAAGGTAATAAGACCAAATTTATATAAATAGTGTGTACCATTTCGGTAACAGGGTTGTTATCATCATCAAGCAAAAGTACTGAATGGAAAATATATCACAGCATGTTTCAAATAGTTACTGTTATTAAATGTGTAAGCATGATAGCAGATAAAAAAAAGATAGTTTTCAAAGAACCCCAAAATATTATTCTTAGAATTACAAGTATAAAAAACCCTCTTACTACTACACATTTTTTTTTTTTGCTTATCCCCAATACACGTGGTACAGGCCATGATAATCATGGTGGGTAGTTAGTGACTGCTTTTACTGTAAGCGCACCACATGTCTACACATGTGAAAAGCAGTTCGACTTTGCACTTACAAATGTGCCAGAGCCCCGTTTGGTTACTTGCACTCGCTGGTGGGGTTGGACTTTTGCAAGAATCGGGGGCCATTGGAGCATTTTTTTTTTAAACAGAAAAAGTGTCCAATGTGGGAATCGAACCCGGGTCGTAGTGGTCAAAAACCAAACGGTGTAACCAGCCTTCCACCAACCCCCCACTACACACTTGATTACAGTAACTATTTAAACATGCTGTGATATATTCTCCCATTCAGTACTTTTGTCTGATGATGGTAACAACGCTGTTACCAAAATGTCAACCCTATTTTTTTTTGTCTTATTACCTTGTGTTTATAATCTATAATCCAAATTGTACCTTATTATTATAAGGCAAAGTTTACTATATCCTATGTTTGTTTTAGAGTTATTTTAATACAGTCTAACTTCTTTTATTAAATATCCAATGAAAGCAGAATTTTTTCTTTAAATAAAAGTCTGTGTTGAATTATAGTCAGTTAAGAGGATTAGCGATTCAGAGCGCTATATTCCAACTGATAGTGGATATTTTTCAAGATATATTCTTGTTAACATACAGGGATGTATAATTATATTTTTTAAATGATACACTGATATACCTGAATCTGTGAAAGAAAAATAAACATTTTTTTTCTTTCAAATAGCCAGGTATGCCTATTTAATAGAATTATATTTAATGGATATTACCTTTTAACTTGGGGGTTGGTAAAAGGGTGGTCTAAACTGTTGGTTTTCGACCGCTACGACCCAGGATCGAATTCCGCTTTGGGCACTTTTTTCTAATTAAAAAAAAAAAAAGCTCCAATGACCCTGATTCTTGCAAAATCCAACTCCATCAGCGAGTGCAAGTAACCAAACAGAGCTCTGGTACATTTATGAGTAAAAAAGTCGAACTGCTTTTCACATGTGTAGACATGTGGTGCACTTTCAGTCAAAGCAGTCGCCAACTTCTACCCTCTATGATTATCATGGCCTGTACCACGTGTACTTGGGATAATAATAAATAAAACATTCTAACTTTCAAATATGAAGGGATATTCTACAAGGTAATAATACCAAATCAAAATAAATAAAGTGTGTGGCATTTCGGTAACAACTTTATTGCCATCCTCAGACAAAAGACTAAAATGTAGTCTTTAATTTTAATTCTTAATTTGTAGTCTAATAAAATTTATAGAGTTTGTCTGAGGATGGTAACAATTCTGTTACTGAAATGTTATGCACAATAATTATTCATTTGGATTTGGTCTTATTACTTTGTATTTCTAATCTATAATTCAAATTGTGTCTATGATAAATAGAGGGATGTTGAATTAAAGTCTGTATTGAAATCATAGCTGGTCAAATTAAAGTAAATAGGCCAATTATAATTTGAAAATGTTGAATTATAGTCATTTAAATTAGAGTTTTTCTCTTCATTGGAAGATCAAGGCCACAGCCTTGCAGAAAATTGACATGGACCCAGAACAGCAGCTTTACACACCCAAGATAGATAACATTGCAACTGCTGTGGTAGAGATGCATGTGTGTGTGTGGAGATCTCTGAGGCTCTTTATTGAACACAACAATGAACACAACAAAGACTTTTTCAGAGCGCGGATGATTCCAGAGTTGAATGGTTCACCGGGCCATATGAAAATCGAGTTGTTTATAAGCATTTTTTAAATAAATAAAAGATCATTTCAAAAATGCAATTTTTATTTTAATATAATCTATAGAGTTTCAAATAATAAATAAAATTTAAAAATCATATAAAAAAATTATATATTTATTTTATTTTTAAAATGTTACTCAATTTTTTATTGAGATTGTACAAAATACAAATTCACTCCAGTGACAGTGAGTAGACAGTAAAGAGTGAGTAGAGAGTAAAAGGTAAATATCATCATTTAAGCTATTTACACATTTCTATAATATTTATTTTAAGGTGAAAAAATATAAAAGCAGTCTTCACACAAAGAGGCACTTGACATCAATTATATATACTCTATATCATCTAACAAAAAACTTTCAGATTTTAATTAATATTTGTGGTTAATGTACTAGGTACAGGTTTTGTCTAAAAAAAAGTGTGCGAATAAAGAAAAATTTTGTCTATTTAAAAAGAAAAATTATCAAACAAGGAAGAAAGATAGGCAGGCAATAGGGGCTGCTGGAATGGCAGTCGCGCATGAAGTTTTACAGGTACATTGAGTCACCTGACATATTTATAGAAATCGGGGACCTGAATTCACGTCCTTTGGGTCCAAAGTGTTAAAGAGGTTCTACTGTGTGTGGCAGTTTGGAGAACTACCCTCAGTTCCTGGCAATGATGCTGCTTGGAGGGATCATCCATCCTGTGAGTCAATATATAGTTGCTTGGAATTTCAACTTTCTGAGCTTCCCTCAGCAGAGCTGACTGCTACAGGGCACGTCCCCAGGTGGCGGATAGGGGAACGGCCTTCAGATATGAAGGCCAGCTGCGAAACAAGCAGAATAACTCTGACGAATAAGCAGTCACGGACCAACAGCAGCATTGTTAGAAAGATAAGATAGACCTCTTTGAAAATTCTTAGTTCAACTAACCCGGTTGACGGACCTCAGAAAGGGTCCCTCTCTAGGGATGCGGAGGAGCTGCGTCAGTACTCATGTTGGAGTCGGCAGCAAAGGCGTCTGCTTCCATGTTAGGAACGGCCCCAATTTACAGGCAAAGTCATACTTTCACCAAAATGTGCCTGGATCATGGTGTCATGAACAAAGAAAGCTGCACCCCTACACCCTATTCCATGAGATCAGATGTTGAATTGCATTATATGAACTAAACAGGACTTTTGGGAGAGGCCACTGCTTATCATAAAATAGATTGAGAAGCGATAAGGCACAATTTGGATTATAGATTATAAATACAAGGTAATAAGACCAAATCTAAATAAATAGTGTGACGTTTTGGTAGCAGTGTTGTTACCATCTTCACACAAAAGTACTGAATGAGAAATTTTACCAAAAACCCCACTTTTTTATTTTAATTTTTTTTTTATATATAATTAAAAGCATATCTATAAATATCATTTATATTTCCTCTTTCTTCCATTCTGTTAATTGTAGCAGATTTCTTTTGAATGAAAAAGGCTTCTTTAAATTGTCTCTTAAAATAATTTTTCTCATAATCTAGTATCCTTGTTTCATTTAGGTTAAAATTATTATGCCCTGTGATTTTTCTATTTTCTACAAGTGCAGAATTCTCAATTTTATCCCATTTTAGAGCATATTCTTGGTTTTTCATTCTTTCTTTTAAAGTTCTGGATGTTTGTCCTACATAGCATTGTCACATTTTTCACATTTCACTTCATAAATTAAACCTGATCTTTTTAGTAATTGAGTGTTATTATGGTTGTTGATATATTGAGAGATAGGGTTACATATGGTTTCCATGCAATTTTTATTTTTTCATACTTTTTGAATATATGTATTAATAATATTTATTGCAAACTTTTGGTTTATAAATGGTAATGTGATAAATTTAGATTCTTTGTTTTTGCAATATATCAACAACCATAAGAACACTCAATTACCAAAAAGAGCAGGTTTAATATATGAAGTGAAATGTGAAAAATGTGACCAATGCTATGTAGGACAAACATCCAGAACTTTAAAAGAAAGAATGAAAAACCAAGAATATGCTTTAAAATGGGATAAAATTGAGAATTCTGCACTTATAGAACATAGAAAAATCACAGGGCATACTAATTTTAACCTAAAAGAAACAAAGATACTAGATTATGAGAAAAATAATTAAGAGACAATTTAAAGAAGCCTTTTTCATTCAAAATAAATATGCTACAATTAACAGAATGGAAGAAAGAGAAAATATAAGATAGATATTCTTTTAATTATACAGTAAAACCCCTCTATAGTGAACCCCAATGGGGCAAAGCTTTTGGTTAACTCTAGCCACGGTTCACTATAGCCACGGTTTGGCCATTTTTTTAAACTTTTCTGAATTTTTAGACCATATAATTGAAAAACAGCCATACAAACAGGAAAAGGCAGCCACTTAATAATGGTCACTTTATTTTAATTCCCTAATTTGACCTATTTCTTTACAGTAATGCTGAATATCAAAAGAAGTCATTTGTTAATAGGTTCTTCTTATCATTAGCATACATGTTTATATATAAACCTATGTATTATTTAAAAATTAAGCCAAATCCCCCAAGGCAAAACATTATTAATTATATATTTAAAAGGTATAAGAGTATTTTAGAACATCTTTCTCAAATAATATAATACTATATTTATTTGAAAAAATGCCTCTAATACCTTGTTGTTTGAAAGTGAAAAGTGAAAATCAGAATTGTCTTAAAATATCGTTATTTCCATCAAAGGAATGAAGCTCCGTGTATTCTGAATCAATTGAAGATGAATTAAAAGTATCCAGTTCAGAAAAATCGGACGCGAAACATGTTGATACGATAGCGCGATCGGTAAAATTGCGAATAAAAAAACGCCAATTTGCAAACACAAAATCGCTGGTAAAACGGCCATTCAAAATAAATGTGCTACAATTAACAGAATGGAAGAAAGAGGAAATATAAATGATATTTATAGATATGCTTTTAATTATATTTAAATTTAAAAAAAATTGGGTTTTTTCCACTTTTAATTCTAAGAATAATATTCTGAGTTTCTCAGAAAACTATCTTCTTCTTATCTGTTATCTTGTTTACACACTTAATAACAGTAACTATTTAAAACATGCTGTGGTAAAATTTCTCATTCAGTACTTTTGTCTGAAGATTTTATTTTATTTTATTTATTGTTACAAAAGCACGAAGTCCAAAGGACTATTGTGCTGTGCTTGTATTATTTACATATATATGATTAATTATTTACACGATGGATTAGTAGTGATGGAATGGAGACAGTCAATAGATGGTATCTAGTTTTGACTTTTTTTTTATGAGAGAGGTGACCTTTATATTTTTAGATTTTTATCCACCAGGCAAAATTTCCATCTATATTTTGGCCATCGATTTGGCCTAGCCACTTTGCCAGCTAAACACCTCTTTGGTGGATTGTGAAGATTCAATTAGATCTCTTGTGGTTGTCATGGAATAACGACTGCCCTCGGCTGATGAGGGGCATAGCCTGAAACCATGGTCTCCAGGTGGACACTTCTCAGTTTTCCACTGGTGTTGTGGCTTTCTCACTGACCCGAGGCTGCTAGTTTACCACGAGAGTCAATATATTTCAACAAGAGAGGTGACCTTTAATTTTTAACCTTTAAAGTCCACACATGTCTCTCTATATGGATAAGTTTTACCTAATGAAGCTCTAATGTAGGAAAGCTCGCCATTTTGAGAACTAAAAATAAACTTTTAAAAATAAAGTCAATCCCCTTTATTCATTATGTATATTTTATTTTGATTTTATTCTTTTAACTATGAATCAGGAACACTCTCTTCAAAGGCTAACAAGACCAACTAAATAATTTCTATCTACATTATGTGATATTTTTAGAAACTTGAGAAAGTTTCGCATGGAGTACTCTGAGGTCCATATTGGCAACAACACTTATCTAAACACACATCACTAAATCTCCTTTACGTATTTATATTTGATGTTAAGAATCCAACAAATTCCCACCGCCATCATTCGGCTCATTAATATAACTTTCATAATCTGGGGATACATAACAAGTGGTTTTCAACTGTTCTACGACCCGGGATCGATTCCCACACATTGGGGACTTTTTTTCTAATTAAAATAATTCCCCAATGGTTCCCGATTCTTACAAAAGTCCAACCCCACCAACGAGTGCAAGTAACCTAATGGGACTATGGCACACTTGTAAGTGCAAAAATCGAACTGCTTTTCACATGTGTAGACATGTGGTGCACTTACAGTAAAAGCAGTCACCAATTCCTACCCACCATGATTATCATGGTCTATACCACACATGTACAAGGGATAAATTTAACTTTACTAAAGCAGGCTCTCTCTAGGTCCAGACCCACCACTAAGAGAGTCATTACCCCAATATTTATTATGTATCTACAGTATACTACACTACACCAGTAGAGACACCATCCCAATATACATAATGTATCTACAGGTGCTAAGTGCGGTAGGAGGACTAATCTACCTGGTGGGCCGACTGCTCTACTCCCAGGGCTACTACACTGGAGGTGAGTATCTACCTCGCTGGTAGACATCAGCTTGCTGGTGGTAGTCAAACCATCACCTGGCAGCAATACTTCATGTTGTTAGAACCAGAGGGACAATTGGAAAACTTGAGTCTTTAAATTTCTTATGTTATAACCAAGTTGCTGTCCTAATGAGGTAATTAGAATTGGGTCTCATGGAAATATCTTAAAGAAAATAGAGACAGTATCCAAAACATAAATAAATAAGAACTGGAGGATCCCACCTAAGCACAGCTGGTACAGTGGAGTGGACCCAGGAGGAGCTTTGAACCTCAGAAATAGACAGCATCAAATAACACTAATAAGATTTAGAACAGGCCATCTCAAGCTATTGAAGATAGAAAATAATAAGAAAATCTTCCTACTTGTCCAAAATGTGGCTTGGCACCTGCAGCTCCAGAACACATTTTGGCTTGCATTAAATGCACTAAATAGGACTTTTGGGAGAGGCTGCTGCTTATCATCAAACAGCTTAAGGAGCATGGACTCATGGAATTTGTGTAATCTTTGCACAAGGGGATAAAAAACAATAATAAAAAACAGAATTGGGACTGAGACAATTTAAGTGTTAAATAGGTTTTTCAAAGTAACAAGGCCCTGAATCATGTTACTGAATGGTCATGTACACTCATGGACAAAACCTAAGAAAGTTGAAAGTCTTTGATGCCACCAGTCATCTATTTTTTGAAGGAGACAGAGGAAATTTTGTTCACGCTTGGTTATCCCTTGCCTTCAATAAAGGTCACTGTGTTTCAAATATCTTTCAGAATTTTTGTCCAAATCAAGATGTACATGCTAAAAGGTAAAACTTCCTTAAGTTTTGTCTATGAGTGTATAAATTAGTTATTTGGCCTTGTAATTATCATCTCAAATTGTACTGTATCACTGTAACAAATACGTATTCTATATATGATGTGACAACATGTTACTTTCCTAGCAGCATGGATTGACACATCATGTATTTATTTGGTGCCTTCCTTGTTGTGATAGGAACTCAGACACTACTGGACCTGGGGCCCATATATTGATCTGAGATTCTTTAAATGAAGATAAAACTGCATTAGAACCAAGAGAACAAGGTTCAGCCATTCAAAGTGCACTAAATAAGTTAGCTATTATAAGGAATGAAAATTTTTTAATTAATTTTTTTTTCATTGAAGAGATAATTTGTTTGAGTCAAAAGGCGATCCATCAATTAAGATTATATAAAAGGGTGTATCTGGATCTGTAAAGAAAAAAAAAATTTTTTTTTTCAATATATTTCGAGAGTTTGCCCCCTCTTTATCTATTTATTGCACAATAAATTCATAAAAAGGGAGCAATCTCTCGAAATATTTTGAAAAAAAATATATTTTTTCTTTTCTTTACAGATCCAGGTATACGCCCTTTTATATAAAGATAATTTATTGTCATTCTTCAATGATAAGGCACAATTTGGATTATAGATTATAAACACAAGGTAATAAGACCAAATCCAAATAAATAAATAGTGTGTGACATTTCAGTAATAGCGTTGTTACCGAAATGTCACACACTATTTATTTATTTGGATTTGGTCTTATTACCTTGTCATTCTTCAATGTTCTGTTGATGTTTATTCTGATAGTGCTCACCATCAGCAATATCAAGTTGGACCATCTAAAGATGCCTTTTCTTTATTCATGATCCAAAAGGTAATAAGACCTAATCTAAATAAATAAATAGTGTGTGACAAAAGACTGAATGTAAGATTTCAGTCTTTTGTCACACACTATTTATTTAATTAGATTAGGTCTTATTACCTTTTGGCTGAATGTAAGATTTCAGTCTTTTGTCTGATGATGGTAACAATGCTTTTACCAAACATCACACACTATTTATATTAGGTCTTAATACCTTTTGTTTCTAATCTATAATACAAATTGCGCATAATAACACAGGTCTACAAAAAAACTTTTTTTTTTTGCACAAGAGAACCTGATGTTGTTTCTAGTGTAACTTTTCATGCAGAACTCAAAAATCTAATCAGAAATTTCCCATCACCCATGGTTTTTGCCTGATGGTCTTTTTTTAGTATTGGGATAAATACAGTAATAAATGCAACCAATGTTACGTAAGCATTTTTTAAGTTACATCATTAACTAAGCTAGCGCTTTATTTTTGACAAGAAGAGTTGGTATGTGGAGCCAAAAGCTTTATTTTAATTGTTATTAATTAAATTTTGCTCTTTAAGAATCATAAATATTAATTTAAATAACAAATTATTGAAATTTTAATTGAATATATATAATTTATTATTATATAATATTATAATCTGTTTTGCTTTCAACTCAAAAATAACAAGAAGCTCTGTAATGCTATTTGCTCATTACCAGTTTTAATATATATATTTAAATTGAACCTAACAATTTGTTTAATAGATTTGCAGCAGAAGTGACAGGTAAATTTGAAGTGATTAGTTTATTCTTCTCTATCGATTTGCTTTTATTAATCGTGTGCACTAGACTGTGTCAATATGCAGAGGCGTTGCATTAATATTCCTGATATTTTCTGTTATATTTGTGGGGAATTAACTTTCAAAGTTCAAAGGCGAAACTTTACACCGCTCATCAAAAAGTGCTATGACCTTTATTTTGGCTTTAAAGTCGGTGACCAAGATAAGACTTGGGCTCCTCACCATTGTTGTGTAATTTGTGTTTGACATCTTACAGGGTGGATTAAAGGTGAACATCATATGCCTTTTGCGGTTCCAATGATATGGAGGGTACCTAAAGACCATTCTTCAGACTTATTTTTGTTTGAAAAAGACTACAGGTATTACATCCAAATCAAGACATACAGTTGAATATACAGATTTGCCTTCTGCTATGAGACCGGTTCCTCATAGTGATATTTTACCTGTTCCACAGCCTCCTGAAAATGTAATATTTAGTGACGATGATTCAGATAGACGAGAGCAACAGTGGGATGACACAAATTTTGAAGCAGGTGCTTTATCTGAACCTCATTTATTAACCCAAGGAGATTTGAACGACCTCGTACGTGATTTAGATTTATCCAAAAAACAGAGTGAACTTTTAGGCTCTAGGTTAAAAGGCTGGAATCTGCTGCATAAAGGCACAAAAGTATGCTTTTTTCGCAAGCGTCAAGATGAATTTCAAGACTTCTTTTCACAAGAGAATGATTTAGTATATTGCAATGATGTTGTTAGTCTAATGGAAGCGCTTGGTCATGACCATGATACAGAAGAGTGGCGTTTATTCATTGATTCTTCAAAAATTAGTATGAAATTAATATGGAAATAAGTTCCCATCAGTGCCAATAGCACATGCATCCAACATGAAAGAGACTTACGAAAACATGAAACTGCTTTTGAAAAAGATAGAATATGAAAGATACGGTTGGAAAATATGCAGCGATTTGAAAGTTGTTGCTCTCTTGCGTGGATTACAGCTTGGATATACAAAATTTTGTTGTTTTCTGTGTGAGTGGGATAGCAGAGATAGGGAAAGGCATTACATTAAAAAAATCTGGCCAAACCGTAAAATCTTTACTCCAGGATATAAAAATATTGCAAATCTACCCCTGATCGATTCAGAAAATATTTACTTACCACCATTACATATTAAACTGGGATTAATGAAGAACTTTGTCAAGGCAATGGATCGAAATGCCAGTGGATTTGCCTACCTAAAACAAAAATTTTCTAGTATAAGTGAAGCGAAGATTAAAGAAGGCATTTTCGTTGGACCTCAGATTCGAGAATTGCAGCAGGATGGAAATTTTCAAAATAGTTTGAATGAAGGTGAAGCAGCAGCATGGAATTCCTTTAGAAACGTTTGAAAAAACTTCTTAGGAAGTGTCAAGGTTGAAAATTACCGAGACATAGTTAATGATCTGTTGCTTTCCTACAAGGCACTGGGATGTAACATGTCCCTCAAGATCCATTTCCTGCATTCACATCTAGATTTCTTTCCAGACAATCTTGGCGCAGTTAGCGATGAGCATGGTGAGAGGTTTCATCAAGATATATCAAGCATGGAGAAGCGGTACCAAGGTAAATGGAGTCACGCTATGCTTGCCGACTACTGCTGGACACTCAAGAGGGATCTACCACAAGCAAAGTATAGAAGAAAATCCACTGTCACTGCTTTTCAATAAATAAATATGTTTCGTTCATATATGCCTATATACAGTCAAACCTCTTTAATTCCACACCCCAAGGGATCAGAGCTTTCGGTTGAATTAAAGGAAGTGTTGAATTAAGGTTAGATGATTAGCTAATCATCTAACTTACTGAAATAATATTTTTACAAAATTGCTTTGTAATATAAATTAATGATATTAATTGAAACCATTGTATGTACTTTTTTGTATTTATTTTTTTATTTTCATGATTAACTTTTAGTATCAAGGACAAAATGGCAATAATACATATTTTTGAAACATAAATAATTACAAATAATATTTTATTTTAATTAAAGAATATAGCAGTTGAAAGGAAATGAATATGGAAAATAAAAAGAAAATTTGAAAATAATATTTAAAAATAATTATGAAGATCTTTTAAAAATTCCTTTATAGATGTGTTTTTGCTCTGAAATCCTATTCAGGATGCATTCCATATGTTTAAAAAAAAAAAAAAAACAGGCATCTCTTTCTTCCTCTGAAATTTCTTTTAAATAACAAAGAGCATTTATTGCATTAAAGGCATCCACTGCTGCTACAGGTGTTATTGATTTTGTGTTTAAATCTTTTATAATAACATGGAAAAGGAATATTGAAATAAAATGTTATCATAATCATTGTGGCTACATTTTATGAAGATTTATTTATTCAAAAGGAAATTATTTGTTAATTTTAAAATAACTAAAATATTTCAATGCTGGAAATTAAAAGAAAATAATATTATTAATTAGCGCACAATGCCTAAATTCCCGTGTAGAAAAAAAAAATTACACTTGCGACATTGCGCAACGGCACTGCAAAGTGAAACTTAAACTGAAACCAAAAGTGCGTGGCACGATTCTATCGGCGCCCGCCGCTCGCCACCGCCGTAATACCTTTTTAGCGGTAAAGTTGTATGTAAAAAAACATTCATCTGTCGAAATTAGAATTTTTAGATGGTCGAACTATCGGAACTGTCGTATTATCGATACTGTCGAATTACGGTTTGTTATTTGATAAGCCGGAGGTCGGGACATCAGAATATGGTCGAATTAAGGTAAGGTGTCGAATTTGCGTGCGTCGAATTAACGAGGTTATACTGTATTAACAATATTTCCAAATTTCAAGTAGGTGTATCTCAGAAATATTGCGTAATAGAAAAAAACTAATGGTATATTTGGATTCAAGACATGTAGATAAGATGCTATTTCTTTGTGGACAAAGAAAATTTTTTTTTTATAAACCAATGTAATGTAATAAGGGTTATGCAAAACTGCTTACATAACATTGTTTGCATTTTTTACTGTATTTATCCCAATACTAAAAAAAGACCGTTACGCAAAAACCATAGGTGATGGGAAATTTCTGATTAGATTTTTGAGTTCAGCATGAAAAGTTACACTAGAAACATAATCAGGTTCTCTTGTGCAAAAATCTTGTTGACCAGTGTAATTATTCAAGATGTTGAGGTTTGCTTATTTTAACAATTAGAAAAAAAAAAAAAGGTGGTATGCAACTTTTTTTTATTTTTCATTATTGCAGTGTCACCTACTATGTTTCTAAATTTTTCATTATGTTACCAGCCTGATTCATAAGGTTACAAGACCAAAAAGGTAAATTATAAATGATTCAACAGCGTTGTCACAGAAACTTCACATTTAATTTTACTTATTCATATTTGGTTTTTGGATTTGGATATTATAGATAAAAAAATATTTCCTGATCTTGATAAGGTGTCATATGGATTCTAGATTAGAAGCATAAGGCAATAAGACCAAATAGACAATCTATATGTGACACTTCAGTAACAGAGTTGATGTCGAATATCACACATATTTTATTGATTTAGTCTTTATTATTTTATTTACCCCCTGGTCTTGTTACCTTGTGATCTTTATAAATAATCCAAATTGTGCATCATCATTACCACATTCATCTTGGCTCCACATGGTGCAAGTGGATGAAATGTCCAGACCCCAGCAAGAGGATGCGAGGCATGGTGATGCATGTGGGCAACCTGATCCATCTGGGCTGCACCATCCACCTGGCCTACAACCTCCTTCATTCCACCTGATTGAAGATTAAATTGACACAATACCTTGGTGTTCATCTTTAATGGACCCTTTGTAAGGGCAGGGTACGGCACACACATACTTCTATATATATATATATATACAGTAGAACCTCCATGAGAAGACACCTCTCTACAAAGGGCAGTTTTCATTACCAATATTTTCATTTTTAATACAGTAAAACCCCTCTATAGTAAACCCTAATGGGACAGAGCTTTTGGTTCACTATAGCCATGGTTTGGCTATTTTTTTACTTTTCGAAATGTTTAGACCGTATAATTAAAGGATAGCCATACACACAAGAAGAGGCTGCCTCTTAATAGTGGTCACTTTGTTTCAATTCCCTTAATTGACCAATTTCCTTATACAGTAGAACTTGGATAATTCGAACTTCTTTAATTTGAAAACCTCTTTAATTCGAATATTTATCTTGGTCCCTAGAATTTCCTATAAATATAATTTCTGTTTTTAATTCGAATTTTTGGATAATTCGAATTTTTTTATGGTCCCTTGGGGTTCGAATTATCCAAGTTCGACTGTATTAATACTGAATAATAAAAGAAATCATTAGATGATAGGTTCTTCTTATCATTAACATACATGTAACTCTATGTCTAATTTAAAAATCAAGACAAATCCTAGGCAAAGTTTTATTAAATATATATTCAAAGATATAAAATGATATTAAAACATCTTTATCACATTATATTGTGACGGTGTTTTGACCCACCGCCAATTTTGAACAGCCCTTTCAACCGCCACCACATCTGCTGGCCGTGTACGCTAAGTCGGCGCATGCACGGCGGCGGTGACGTGATAAGCACGGGGGCGTAAACCATTGTTTTGACGCCTCCACGAGCGAACGGCGATTTTGGATATCCATTTTCATCAAACCTTTTTAAACTCTTCTTTACTAGATTTTAATTTGTAACAAAAATAAATATCAATGTTAATTATTATTGTTACAAATTAAAATCTAGTAAAGAAGAGTTTTAAAAGGTTTGATGAAAATGGATGGATGAAAATCGCCGTTCGCTTGTGGAGGCGTCAAAACAATGGTTTCCTCTCTGTTGAAATTGGTAAACAAATCAATTTAAAATAATCTGTGGTGTCAAATATGTTCCTTTTTGACTAAATCTGTTTTGTTTATGTTGTAGTAATAGCTTAGAATATTGATGCTCAACTTTTTCTTCATTTGTTAAGTTAATTAGTTTGTTTAACCTCTCCTTGTATTTGAATAATAAATTTGTTTAAATTAATAAGCTGCAGTTATGCTAAATTAAAATTCAAAATACAACAACTGGTAGCAGAAGCCTGGTTAATTGTTATTGTGTCAGAAGAAAACAGCCGATTTTTTAAAAGAAAAGTTGAGTACGATTATATATATATTTTAAAATGGCAGAATATTTTTCGATGAATAGAATAGAGCCACTGACATCTTCAAATTACCACATATGGGTGCTTAAAATATCAGCAATTTTGAGAAGCAAACAATTGTTCAAAAAAGTGATTGAATCGCCTAAGCCTAACCGTGCAATGGCAGATTCAAAGGAAGAAGAATTTTTCAAAGAATGGGAGGATAAAAATGATGAGGCCTTTGGAATAACAATAGTAAATTTGTCACCTGAGCAGGCTGGCATATTTATAGGAGAGACAAATGCTAAAACTGTGTGGGATGAACTGAAGCGTATCCATACTGGAAATATTGAAGATAAAATAATCGACATTGGACTTGAATTGAAAAATATTCAAATGAGAAATAATGAAGGCATTGAAGCCTACATAACAAGGGCCAGAAATATTGCATCCAGAAGTGCTAACTTGGGACAGCCTATTTCACCAAGGGAAATGGTGTTGTGGAATAATGGCGTCCAGACGGCTCAGGTGACGACTGTAAACAAACATGCCCGGCGGCGCCAGCCGCCAACAAAGGACTAGAACACGGCTTGGTCTGCTACCGACTAGTTGGGTGTTTTCCTCTGTCCTCTTAAGATGTATTAAATAAAGTTAGTTAGAAGGAGACTTTTACCCTCTCCTTTCTGCTATTTAGTGATCTTATTTAAATCCTTGCAACAGCCCACAAAGAATCATCACTGCAAATTCTTCTACCGAACTCGCACAGTGTTTTGTGAAACGACTACCCGACATTTCTTCACAAAGTGGCGTCCCCGCGGGTGGGCTTCTGACAAGGCAAGATCAAGTGGATTAACGGCGGAGTACAAGTCAAGACTCAAGCTAAGTACCTTTTGTTTTACCTTTTGTTTATAGTCTTTTTTGAAAACTGGAAATTTTAAAAAGACATAGAAATTTACTTAGAAAGCGACTAACTCGCAGCTTGAAGACGACAGAAGAGTTTCTGTTAGGTACTCCACCGATACCTGTAGAGGACATTGAATATAATAGATAGATCATTGAAGAAACTCACAGTGAGATTCTTGTGATCCAAAGCAAGATAAGAGACTTCATGCTAACTTCAGGCATTAGCGAAGAGGAATTAGAGCAAGACGATGAGGAAGCCTTGCAATATACCCAGAGATATAAGAGGATATATAAAAAATGTCTCGCTCTTGTTGAACCCAGGATCACTGCATCCAGTCCCACGACCAGTGAAGTGAGCTTCGCTTCTAGCTCACACCATAGAACTGTAAAACTACCCAAGATAGAATTAAAGAAGTTTACAGGAGAAATAAAAGATTGGTTGGGATGGTGGGCACAGTTCAACAAGATACATGTCGATCCTACTTTAGAAGACAGCGACAAGTTTCAATATCTTGTGCAATCTATGTCGCCGGGAACCATAGCTAGTAAACTGGTTGATAGTTACCCCCTGACTGCCGAGAATTACCCCAAAGTTATAGAAACTTTGACAGAAAGATTTGGAAGGCCTGAACTACGCACTCGCAATCCCGGTAAAAGATACAAAGGCGGAAACCACATGCAACGCACTCTTAGACAATCTGCTATACGTTAGCACACGTGTCTAGACTTAAGGAATTTTTAGAGAGATAACGGCGACTCGAGGGACCGAGTCTAAGATAAGAGGGGGGTGGTGTTGTGTGTCAACAAGCAACCGACCGGAAATACACGTGACCGTTACAAAATTATTTTAAATTTTGTTTATTTATTATTTATCAGTGAAACGGCACCACAGAGATAACAGGTACAAGTTGTATTTGACCACTGACCACCGTTTTCGCGGAAGGCGTTAAAAATACAACGTGCAGTTATCGTTTGACCTTCGTGCTATTTATAATTTTTTTTTTTCTTTCTTTTTTCCTTGCCCGGCGAACGAAAGATGTCCTGTCACAGATATAACCCTCCCAACGGCTACACCGATGAGAATCGGACCCCAACAACCCTCCGGGACCGGACCACAAACCCTGCCCTGGAACGGACCCTGGTGACACCATAGCCCACCAGGACAATGTACTGCAGCCTCTCAATAAAATGAGCTTTACATCGCCACTTCAGCCTCTCCAATATGTTTAGCGCATTTAACATATATAATTTTGAATTTTCGGTTTTGAAGCGATCACAAAATTGGCAACGCTTCCGTTTCGCTGATGATGTGACCCTGGATGATTTTCCTCCTGAAGAAACACAAGAACTTTATATCTGTCAATTAATTATAACATTTTAGGACTTACTTGTTGTGGCTAATGTGTAGAAGAATGTGTAGATATGTTTTTGGTATATTTTAGTGGAAAACATTTATTTTCCCGTTTTTATAGATTTGGATCAATTAGCCGAATTGCTATCTCTTCAAAAAACGATTTTCTTTTTAATATCTCTAAATTTTTGTTCATTTTATATATAACTTCTGTTGAAACATTGATGAAATATAAGGAAGCACAATGGTCATCTCCTTGTCCTCCTACTTACCGTGTAATTTTATACAATTGATCAACTACATCTGATTTTGTTTCATTACAATATTTTCCACTATATTCAGGATCTATTTTGTTTTGTGTATCCATGATTAAAATAAAAATAACTGCTTTGGACTTTTTTGTGGTACATATGAAACCAGTCTACTCTCTCTTTCCTTGAAACCAAAAATGGAAGAGTGAGTTGAACGTAGCTTTTGTAATAAAAAAATGTGCATAATTTTTGACGTGACAATGTCTTAAATTAGGTTCCGGCTGGGAGTCACTTATGAAAAAGTGTAACGCCCGGTAACGTTACGATGAGTCACTGAACGAGAGTGCTGCGCGCGCAGCGCTAGAGAATTAGGCGCATTGAATCGGCGCATGCTTGTCTCTGTCTTTGTCTTTCTCGAACGTTCTTGGCGTTGGAAAAACAAGAAAGCGTCATAATACAAGTTCACACGTGTGGTTAAAGTATCGTCAGCTGTGTCTGTAGTGAAAATGTGGAGTGCTTAGATTCATTTACAACAACTACAACAATAAAGGTAAATAATTGTACACTGATATTTCATTATCGTAAACTATGATTGATTGATTAATTGTTAGATTGACACAAAAGTTGAGAAACTGAGTTTATAGGTTATGTCATACTATTGATAAATGTTGATAGTGTTAAGTAAATTATTAGTTTAAAATTAATTAATTAATTAATTATTATTTTACAAATTTTAAATAGTTTCAAATTTATTTAGCAAAAATTTGAACCTTCGATCTGAATAAATGTTTTGATTTTCGAATTGATTATTTAAAATTACAAATATTAAGAAAAAGTGGCAGATATAAGAAAACTTTATTTAAACTGTGTTGAGCAAGAATTTTAACATCTAATATAAGTAAATGTTTTAATTTTCAACTTCATCATTTACAATTACAAATTATATTTAATTTCAAAATTATTTAGCAAAAATTTGAACCTTCGATCTGAATAAGTGTTTTGATTTTCAAATTGATTCTTTAAAATTAAAAATTCATCCATTCAATTTCAAATGTTCAACAGGAATCACCACTCTCAAAACAATGGAAACGGTGCCTTCAACTTCCAGTACTTCAATGGAGACGGAGGATATCGTGCTGTCAATGTCTGCAGTACCTTTCGTTGTTCCACACACCACCTCTACCGCCAGAACGAATGCTCAGCGACAACGTGAGTACAGACTACGAAAAGCATTGACCAGAACTCCTGAACAAGTAAGAGCCTTTGCAAAAGCGGCTGCGGAGAGGCAACGCAGGTTCAAGCTACGTAAATCTGCTAACATAGCCCTCACCAGCGGTACGTCAGAGTCACCTGCTTCAACGTCTTGTTCTGTGGTGGAGAGAACAAGCGTTCCTGTCGTGGCGGAGAGAACGAGCGTTCCCCTAACTAACGCTCAACGGCAACGTGCATTCCGACAACGTAGAGCAGCATCTTCTCGGACTGATGTACAACCGACTACTTCTTCAAGCCAAACAGCAATACAACTGGAACAATCCACCTGGTATACCAAATGGTCATCGTCAATACGGAGATTTCAATCTACTTTCCTGGACAACGATTTTGGCCATGCTTGCAAGGCCCAGGGTGGGACGTTTACTACAATTGTTTACAAGTACTCCTCAAAACAACCACAGCAATTGGTATATGTAGCCATGAGCCGCGTCACAAGTATCGACGGATTGTACATCATAACAGAAAAGGACTCTCCATTGGTTTTCAAACATGGCCGAGATGGAAACGACTCACAGACTACTCGAGATATTCGCAATGAATACTTACGACTTCGTGGACACACTCTAGACACAATTACCAAACAAGCCGTAAAATTCTGTGACGACGCAACCGACGCTGGACAACTTATTGTAACGAACATCAACTGTCAAAGTTTAAGTGCCCATGCCGCGGACATTGAAACAGATACAGTGATACCACGATCAGACTATTTAGTATTGACTGAAACGTGGATGCGCGACACTTGTGAACCAACTCCAATCAAGGGTTATGAGTGCGTATCCAGGGAAAATAATCGACCTAACTCAGATACCAACGCGGCTGGTGGAGTGGCGATCTATCGTAAATTATCATCGACATCTACGGCGGAAGTGTTCCAAGTTGCGATTACAGACGTAACTCGTGTCATTAAAACCAAGGGTGACATGTGCATGACTGAAGTTACTTGCTTCGCCGCTAATACTAGCTTCAAGTTTATACTCGGTGCTGTATATATTCATCCAGGAGCTAGTATGCAGGATATTGGAATGTTACTATGGCAAGGACTCGGTCCGTACATTCACAACAGCCAGTACGTGCCACCGTTCGTGCAAATTGATTCTAGTATACCGATTCTTCTGTGTGGTGATTTTAACAAAAACGTAAAGCCTGACAACTCGTTTCTTAATTTCATGAAAAAAACGTATAATCTTGATTGCGTATCAAACGTTTCTAAGTCAACTACGTTAAAAGGAACAACTATCGACTTGACTTTCGCAAGACACATTACAGCAGAAACACTTCCTTTCATTTCATATTTCTCCTATCATTGTCCTATCCTCAACAAAATCACTCAAATAGGAAATAGTTAAGTTTAAGTTTACATGTACAATGTTTTAGTAAACAAAATATATTTCTATAGTTAAAATTTGTGCAATTCTTATTTTCATTCAATTCCTTGTTCCTATTGTGCAATTTAATTATATTCATATCAATAAATATTCTACCGTTGTCACGTAAAATCTTCGCCCGTAAAACCGACTTTACAGGCAACCATTGTTTTTTTATTTTTATTTTTATTCATTGTTTCTAAAAAACTAAATAAGGTCATAGAAAAAAGATATAAAGTGTTGCCGAGCTATAAGGCAGCTTACCTATTTCACCATGCTTGAAAATTAAAGTTACGTTATTACTCGCGCGGGGTCCAGTGGACCCCAACTCCATATTATTGACTATTATAGCGCAACAATATTAAGTTAATATAGGTTTACACACACACACATATTCATTGTCATATAAAATTAAGCTACTAAAGTTTTGATCTCCAAATGTTTTATAGAATTCTAGATATTTAATGAAATATGTGTGTCTGGGGTCTATCAGACCCCGCGCGAGTACTTAAGGGTTAAAAAGATGCAGTAATATTTAGGAAGTAATAAAAATTATATTCATGGATTTAAAGATTTTTTCTGTGAAGTCTATTATATTTTGCTTGTTTGGCATCACGCATCAGATTCCAACAATAATCTGCCACCATATGTTGATTCCAAAGACCATTGTATCATTGCTCAATGATTTTAATATCTTGGTGGAAGCGTTCACCTTGTTCTTCGCTCTCTGCACCGAGATTATCAGGGAAAAAGTTTAAATGTGAATCCATAAAATGCAATTTTAGATTCATTAAGCACCCGATCTTATGGAATTTGAAAATCATATTTTCTAAGATTCTCGCATAATTCTATGACTTATTATTTCCTTAAAAGTGTTTGACAATGTCGATGAATGCAAGCCAAGCATTTTTCTCATCTTCTTTCAATGTTGCAATACACTCTTCGTCATTTATTATTTTACGAATTTGAGGTCCAATAAAAATACCTTCTGTTATCTTTGAACAACTAATCTTCGGAAATTTAGTCAATAAATATTTGACAGCATCACTATCTTTCTTTAAAGTCTTTACAAAATTTTTCATTACCCCTAATTTGATATGTAAAGGGGGAAGAAGCATTTTTAGTTTATGGACAAGCGGTCCATAACATTGTTCCTATTACGATAGGGAGATAATCCCTATAGTGTCGAATTCTTTGCATCCTCAGCCCACTTGTAAAGTCTTTACAAAATTTTTCATTAACCCTAATTTGATATGTAAAGGGGGAAGAAGCATTTTTAGTTTATGGACAAGCGGTCCATAACATTGTTCCTATTACGATAGACAGAGATTTTTGTTTGGGGTAACAAGAGGTTCCTTTGCTTTAATCTTGATCCAAGGATTTCTGCTGCTTCTTTTGATAGCCCTAGATCATTTAATGTTGGGTACAAGGAGGATAGGGATGGTACCTTTTTAATATTTTCTATTAATTCTTTGTTTTAAAGAGGAAAAAATAAATATACTTTTATGAAGAAACTAGTAGAAAAGCCCGTCCAAGGACGGGATCGGCTAGAGCAGGTGGATTCCTAATTTTATTTCTCACATTCCTTTTTGATACTTAATAATATGTAATCGGAAGCGTTCGAGGTAAAATAACGTTCATGGTCCGTCAGGGATCGATCCCCTTCCGAGCGTTGCAACATTTTACCTTTCGGGTCATTTTATTGATATTTTTTTAATTAACATTTTTACTTTAAAAGAGGTGAACTTACAATGAATAAATTTATTTGTAAACAACATTTTTGGTGAAGCAAGCTGAACTATTTTCAAGAAGCCTTCCTTGCTTGCTTCCGTGGATTATTTTTATTTTAACACACTTAGAGCTTTTCACCCTAGAAAAAGCAACATATAACTGACCAACCATTTCAAGGGTTTGGCCTTGTGATTTATTTATTGTTATAGCGAAGGCAAATTTTACAGGGAACTGTCCCCTTCTGAGAATGAAAGGAATCTCAGAATGTTGACGGAACGGATGTTTTCCATGAAGTTCTTTGAAAGTTGATGCTTTCCAGTCATTAAACTTTCAAGTAGTTCAGAGGTTTGAATCGGTTCAAGTTCGACTTTTCCTTTGGAACAGCATTTATGAAAAGTTTTACTGTATGTCGTTTGTTCCAATTCGAAATACTTTGCTCTACATTTTGGGCAAACTTGATCAAGTTGGCCACAAAGGTGCAGGGGAATTTGATCTTCCTCGAAACATGTCCCTGTTGGCAAAGGTAGATTATCTCCCTGTCGAATTCTTTGCATCCTCAGCCTACTGTTTTCCCTTTGAAGGGCTCTTTGATTTTCGCTCATATTCATTCGGTATTGCCGTTGTTGTTCATTATGCCGTTCTCTTACGGGTGAATTTAAACATCTTTGTCGCTGCTGTTCAATACGACGTTGCTTTGCTTCGATGGCCTCAACAATAGGAAGGGCTCTTTTAGGAGAAATTGTTTATAAAAATAAAATAATCAAGCTAAATTAAAAAAATAAAATTATTTAAAAAATATTATTCCTCAAATATTAACCGAATAAATTGCTGAAAGCAAAAAATGACTAATAAGGTCAGAATAGAATAAAATAAAGGATGAAAACAAAAACCAAAAAGACCTACAGCCGGCCACGTCACTTAAATACGTAACTTGAACACGTGACTTAACTACGTAACTTGAACACGTGACACAGAATGGACCAATCCTATTCGGCTTCAACGAACAAACGCTTTATTATATGTGATTATGTTTATGTTAATATAATAAAATTAAAGCAGAGAATTTTAAGATATTATACAAACATATTTACAATAAGGAAAAAACTAACCTGAGAGCATCTAGCTTCTCTGCCAAACAAAACTATTATCTTCTTTTTAACTAACAAGACATATGCAAATCCTCTATTATTGATTAATCTGGCACAAGAATTTACATATATAAATTTACAATTTTTTTACAATTAAATTTAAAAATACAAATTTTTTAAACAATTAAATTTACACATAATAAAGTATTTAACATTTAATATAAAGATGATCACCTCCAACATTTAATGATGCCTGATCAAATAAATGTGGAATGCCACTTTCGTTTGAAATAAATTCAGGGTCTTCTAATTGATGATCATCTGCAAACGCTGTGTGCTGATCATCCTTTTTGATATAGGATTCTTGAACCGTTTTGGGTATCGGTATGGGATTCTCGAGGTCGTGAGGAAAAGGTTGCCTAGCTGATGGTATATCAGTATAAAAGTTAGTTTATTTCTTTTTGCTATTAAGGGCTGTGATTTTGCAGACACGGAAATAACAATTGTCGTGGTGATTTTTTGGTTCCCGCCAAACCATTGGTATACCAAAGAGCATACCTTTTGATTTTCCCGATTTCCATTGCAAAAGCCCTTGATAGCACGTTCCACACACACTATGGGGGCACCACCACTTGTCTTGATCACCTAAGGCCACACCAAAATATTCTTTATAGCATTCTTTTCCTTAGTTTCCTCTCTTTGGGAATTGTAAATTTTCCACAAATGTAGCAGAACATTTCTGGATTAGCTTTGCATTTACACGGCATTATTTATATATTTAAAAATATTTATGAAAATAAATGTATTGTTAAACATTTTCTTGATATAAAATTGCAATGGTATGCATTTCATCTAAATAATGATTAAATTTTATGCTTACAAAGTCAATATCTTCAAAATATTTTGATGATAGCGATGACATCAGCTTCTTTATAAAATTAAATATTTTATTATATTTTTCAAAAAATTGAGCTAATTTTGAAAAATGAAGGTTATATTCATGGTCTACGGGTTGGAATTTACTAGAAACAACTTTCAAATATCGAGAAGGAAAAAGTGTGTGTACTAGTGTAATCGTAGATAGACACTATCTATGATTAAGAGTTTAACCAATATTGAAACCAAACAAATATGCCAAGGAATGCAAGAACTATCGGCCAATTGCTCTCACCAGCATACTTTGTAAAATAACAGAATGAATTATCCACTCTAGGCTCATAGTCTGGCTCACTAACAATAATAAAATATATTTCTACCAAACTGCCTATAGATCCCAACACTGTACAACTGATCAACTTTTCTACTTCTGCCAATCAATAATAGATCTTTCAAAGAAAAACTGCCAAAGAAGACACCGGCTGTATTCCTGAATATGACCTCAGCTTTTGATCGAGTGTGGAGGGAGAAATTACTTGAAAGACTGCACAACATCAGAGTAAGAGGAAAAATCTTAATCTGGATTGCAGACTTCTTATGGGGAAGAAGAATAAAAGTTTAGGTCAATGGAGCATTTTCCAAGGACCGAAGAACATGGGATGGTCTACCTCAGGGATCTGTGCTCAGTCCTCTACGCTTCCTGCTATATATTAACGACATCCATCCTTACCTCACTGAAGACACAAAAGTTGCCTGTTATGCAGATGATATAGCCATATGGCATAAAAGTAGCAGTATAGAAAAATCAGAAAAGAACACATCAATGAGTTGACTGGAGAAGTAAGTGGGCAATGGAACTCAAAATGACCATAAACTCAATTAAAAAAAACCTATGAATCTTCTCCGCTGACAGGGAAATAGGCATAAAATCAACCCTAATATAAACAACCAAATAATTGATAAAATTAGAAATCCTAAATACCTAGGTGTAATACTTGATGAGGAATTGCGATTTACAGAACACATAATTAGCATCTCAAATAGAGCATTGAGAAAACTAAACATTCTGAAAGGACTGTGGAACCAATTGGGGAGCAAAACCCACAACTCTCAGAACAACCTATACCACCTTAATAAGGCCAATAATGGAATATGCAACACCTGTCTGGGCTCCCTCAAGTTCATTGCCAAAAGGGAGACTGGACAGTTTTCAAGCAAAAGCGGCCAAAATAATAACTGGTGCTGTTTGATCCACCAACAATGAAAAAATGCAGAGATAATATGGTCTAGACCTACTCGAAAACAGAAGACAATTAAAAAACCACTCGTATTTACCAAGGTCTACCCCAAGGATCAATCCTAAGCCCTATTCTCTTCAATATTTACCTAAATGATGTACACACTTTTATCAAACCGCCAGCTAAAATTGCCCTTTACGCAGATGACATAATCATCTGGGTCTCCAAAAACAACCTCTCCGATGCAGAACAATCTCTGAATAAAGCCATGAAAAATCTACAAAAGGTAACTCAGAAACTAAAATTATCCATCAACACCAACAAATCTGAAATCGGCCTCTTCCCTATCAACAACCACCTTCTCCACTGGACCCCAAATATTTTCTTAAATAATTCAAAACTTCAATATTCAGATTCCCCAAGATATCTTGGTGTCACACTCGACCCTGCGCTCACTTTTAAAAAACATATTGACACCATGATAAGCAAAGCCAAAAATAGGCTCAAAATCCTGAAAAAAATATCAGGCTTAAACTGGGGTGCAAATGCCAATATCTTACGCACAACGTACCTTGCACTCGTAAGACCTATCTTGGAATATGCTAAACCAGCCTGGATCAATGCAAGTAAAACTAATCTATCCAAAATAGACAGAATCCAAGCAAGCGCAGCTAAAATCATCAGCGGACTTCGAGGATCCTGCCCAAATAACATTGCTGAACTCGAATCTAACTTTCTTCCCCTGCACCTAAGGAGAAAAATCTGCTTTTCAAAATTTATAACCAGAAAGATTAACTCTCCAAAAGAACATCTTACAGGAAAATTTATTAGAAATTGGGTCCCAAATCAAAGATTAAAATGCCCCACTCCTCTCAACCTGGCTCACAACTCTAATCTTTTAGACATCCCAATTAATCCCAAACACAGAACTTCCTATCCCCCACACAAAACTCACAACAAACTCATCTGTTTCCCTCATCTACCAGACAATCCCCACAAACATGAAACTCAGCCAGAATTACTTAAAGCTCTTGGCCTCCAAATCATTGAGGAAAATAGCTCCCTCTTCGACATCACAATTTACACTGACGGTAGCCAACTTGAAACTGGACTGTCTAGCAGTGGAATTGTTATCTACAAAGATAAGATCCTGGAAAAAACCTCCCTCTCCCACCCTAGACATCTTTCAGTTTATAAATCAGAACTCTCTGCTATAAATACGGCTCTAAAAGACATCAACATCAACTCGCCAAGCAAAATAATAATCTACTCCGATTCAAGAGCAGCCATTTATACCCTTCAAAGCTGCTTTTCCAGTCAAGAACCTCTCCTCAAAAGCATTGCTAAGTCTGTAAACAGACTCCCAGCCAACAGCTCAGTTACAGTGCAATGGCTTCCAGCTCACGTTGGAATTCCTGGTAATGAGCTGGCAGATTCTCTGGCAAAGGCTGGAGCTCTTGGCCTACCTGAAGCAAGAGAATCCACCACCCAACTAGACGAAAAAGACCTCCTCCATACCATCAAAACCCAATGCCTGCAGGAATGGTAATCTGATGCTGCACATGACTGGTACAGAGCAGGAGGGACAAGCACCGGTTCTGTCCTCCCAAGAGAACAACAGTCTTTGATTTCCAGACTTAAGTCTGGTCATCTACGGACAATGACTTTCCAAAATGGTTGCAAGGTTTTCCCACTATGTACTAAGTGCAATTCTCAGCCTGCGACCCCAAGACATATTATTGACTGTATTGACTCATCCATTGATGAGCTCTACTCTTCCCCGGCAGACACCATCAAAAAACCTCAAGCTTTACAAGCTTGATACCTTAGTGTGATTGAGTGGAGATAAGAAAGAAGAAGAAAAATAATAAATTTACCAATAGTATAAAAATTAAGAAACCGAACACATATTCCATAGAACCTATTTAAACTGGACACAAAGAGAAAGATTCAAAAAAGATCCTCAACACTTCAATACAACAACATTAGAAAATGCATAAATATGAAATACAAAGACTTTCCAATACAAGAAGAACCAATATTTTCTACCCCATTGCCATCAAATGTGCTCATCAATCTTAATATGAATGAACCCAGCAAAAAAATAGAGAACAAAAGCGTACTTAAAAAGAAAGGACTTGAAACAATTGGTTTATATGATCAGAGAAATTATTTAACAGCATATACAGATGGATCATCAGATCTTACCCTGAATAACAGAGAGGCCAGAATTAATATAATACTAAAAGATGGAACACACATCAGTCAAAGAAGGAGCAGGAAAGATTTCCTCAAACTTCACTTGTGAACTGACAGCTATCTGGAAAGCCCTTGATGTATATGCTTTAACCAAACATCCCTGCATCAAGCAGAAGGAATTGTAATACATAGTGACTCTAGATCCACACTAGAAGCAATTCAGAAGGACAGTACTGAAATCATGCAGAAAATACACTTGTTACTAAGCCAACTGGAACCATTGGAGAAGAACTGCATTCTACAATGGATTCCTGCCCATGTTGGGAATGGAGGTAATGAGATGGTGAATGAATTAGCAAAGGAAGCCAGAAAGTTGAGCCAAAGGAAAGAACAAATGTCAGTATTTGATACTGGTGCTTTGGAAGAATACAAGATAATTCAGCAAAAGATAAGGAAAGATCAAATATTCAAAATAAACTCGGAGAGAATATTTTAAAAAACAATAACAAGACTCAGAACAAAACACTATAAAGGAATGACATAACATCCAGATGGTACAAGAACCTACAAGGCATGCAACAATTGTCTTGGTGTGGAACTAACACCTACCCACATATTCTTATGCCCAGCAATGGCTGCAGCCTTGCAGAAAATTCACATGGGCCCAGAGCAGCAGCTTCACACACCCAAGATAGAGAATATTGTGACTGCTCTGATAGAGATGCATGGAAACATCTGAGACTCTTTATTGGACTCGAAAGCCAATTTTATGTGGTGTCACCTTTGTTGACAACTGTACTAAAGAGCTATATGCAATTTTTTCCACAAACATAGGCCAGTGTAATCATCATCAAGATAAGCTCTGATACCATTTTTTATTATGCCATTAACTTCTGTCAAAGACAGACTTTCACCAAAATGTGCCTGGATCATGGTACCATGATCAACGAAAACTGCACCATTACACCCCATTCCATGAGATCAGATGTAGATTTGCATCGCCCATCGCGCAGAATAAACAGGGGCGCGTTCAGGACTTAGGTAGAGGGTTCTGTCCGATAAGTATAATACAGTCTCAACACAAACTCCAAACTTTACAGCTTCCAAACAATTAAGCATTTTGCAGTGCCACATAAATGAAATGTGCTCGACAGCAACAAAAATAAAATTAGATGAAATAATGGAAATAGCTGACAAACACAAGGTACAAATTATAGCCCTACAGGAAACCAAATTAAATGAAAAATACAAACTGAAATATAAAAATTACAATATCTTCAGAAAAGATAGAAATAAAGAAGGGTGTGGCCTAGCATTTCTAATCAAAAATTTGTACTATGAGAACATTACTATAAATATTCCAAATATATCGGACCTCAAAGCCCAAGGTATCAAAGTCTACATCAACCAAAACAAAATATATATATGTATCACTCTCCAAACAATAACTTGTGTAATCTTTACACAAGGGGATAAGAAACAACAACTTCTAGATCTTCAAATGATTGATGGATGCTTCAACAGTAAAGGATTTTATGTAAATTGTCACACAAGGTCAACACTGGAACTGTGTAAGTGTGTGTACACCTAGCTAGCCTTCCACTATAGAAGCCTCCCATACCATTACCTTGCTCTGTCAAAACTTGAATTTTGTCTTCATTCAGATAAAATTGTTGTTTTAAAAAGGACACCAGTCGAATAGAATATTTTATTGGTTTCTTGAAAGATATTTTTCCAGGATAAACAATAAAAATACAAAAAATATGGTATGGGGTTAGAAATTCCATTTTACCCCCAGTTCCATATTTTTTATTATTACTATTCTGTGATGAGGAGGAAAAAAGTGTTTTGTTACCACAAAATACTTAGTAGTATTCTGCTGTCCAAAATTTTATTTTGAAACCTACTTTTTTTGTCCACTTTTATTATTCTAAAAGAAAGTTTGAGACTCCATAAAAACCTGCCTCACAATTTTTTTTTTTTACATAGTTTGGACTTAAATACCCATTTAATTATTTTTCAGGATTCCCTGAAGACCAGTTTTTTTTATTTTTGGTCGTTGAGGTATAGCTTGCACCACGCTGTTGAGGGCCAACAGCCTGAAATGCATACGTGGTTAGCTTTTCTTGATTAATCAAGAATGAGTATTTGATGAATTCTTGAATAATTAAAAAAATCAACAATTAGCTGATATTTTTCAGACAGATGGTGCAAGTCATCAGTAACTTTTAATTGCAGGATCAGGAGATGCCTTTTTCTTGAATTTGTAGTCGTCAGGTTTATATTATAATTGGTCTTTAATCCCACATCTCTCTCTTTACACTACATTTATTTCATCAATATCATGACCAGTGTCTGTATTCCATGTTAAGAGCTGGCTTTACATGGTGTCTGTTCCTTATTTTAGAGGCAGCCATTTATTTTGGAGCTAAGTCGGCCTGCTACTGACTAGTGCTCCCAGTCTTAATGACAAAAAGCAGACTACTTCACCCAGTCATGGTTGTCTTCTCAAGATCTAAAAGCTTGGTATCCTAATATGATTGAGTGGAGATAAAAAAGAAGATGAAACTTCCATTTTTACAATATATCCTTATCACAATAATCCACATCAATATATCCTTTGACCTTTCAAAACTCAAACACCAAACTTGGTCAAAGAATTTTGTATGCTAACCAGTCACACAACAAAAGATTTATGATTTATTAGAAATTAGCAATATATGATTTAATACACAAGTTCTATTTATGTTAGGGAAAACAAATTCCAAGTTCACAAATCAACATAGATAATCATTAGGAAAACAAAAAAAAAAAACACTCAAAAGCATTTCATGATATATGAGAAATTTAAATGTTTGAAAAATTTGCATATAAATTATTTACATGAAAAAGGTATGGGGTATAAGAGCACAATATCAACTAGTGGATAAAACAAGAAATAAGTGTAGCAACCCTAAGATAATTTATCATAGGAGAAGTATGTAGTGATAATTGATAAAAACATGCATAGCTCCTCCTTATATACAAAAAGCTTGTCAATTTTCTATCAAAAAGAAATATGATAAAAGGCCATCTCATTTGTGAAAATGACACAAGGAAACTCTTCACTTTTAGTGAAAATAAATACATGAATTTAAAATTTGTAAAAGGATATGAATAGATATGAGTTTAAAAGAATTTTTCAGAAATTTCAAATATAACTTTAAAAAATAATTTATTGTAAATCATTAAGAAAGAGAGAGAGTTAAATATATTTTTAAAAATTGTAATATCCTTTTCAAAAATTTCTAACTGAATTCACCCATTTAAATTTTTATTGCCATTCAGGATGGTAAATTTGTCATAAGAAAGGTTTTCCACAAAAATATCAAAGGCTTTGAGTAGTGAAAATAAAATTGATTGAAATTTGTTGAACACTAAAATATGACTTCATAAGTATTTAATTTTAGCAGGAATATTTGCCTTTATTTATTTAGAAAATGCACTTTGTATATAAGATGACTTATTTGAGTTGTTCTAAAGGTAAAAGTTGCGTAAACACAAGGTAATAAGACCAAATCCAAATAAATAAATAGTGTGTGACGTTTCGGTAACAGCGTTGTTACCATCTTCAGACAAAAGTACTGAATGAGAGAATTTTACCACAGCATGCTTTTAAATAGTTCCTGTTATCAAGTGTGTAAACAAGATAACAGATAAGAATATTAATCAGCAGGTGTTTACCCATCTGTTTATCAGATAAATATCTTCTTATCTGTTATCTTGTTTACACACTTGATAACAGGAACTATTTAAAAGCATGCTGTGGTAAAATTCTCTCATTCAGTACTTTTGTCTGAAGATGGTAACAACGCTGTTACCGAAACGTCACACACTATTTATTTATTTGGATTTGGTCTTATTACCTTGTGTTTATAATCTACAATCCAAATTGTGCCTCATCAGTAAAAGTTGCGTGTTCAGTTGTACGATAAGGAGATGCCTTTTTCTTCAAAAGGTCTAAATCTAAATATTTAAATAGTGTGTGACAAAAGACAGAATTCTGACAAATCATCAGGCAAAAAAACATTCAGTCTTTTGTCTGATGATGATAACAATACTGTTACACATTATTTATTTGGATTTAGTCTTTTGTTGCTTTACTTTTTGTTTCTATTCTATTCTCTTCACAAACCTCCAGTAATGGGAAAACTACTGCTCTACTTTTAAAATGGAAAAAAGGAATATTTTTTTTAAATGGTTGAAAGTAGAAAATAGCAAAATATTAGCAGCTAGTCTTATAGTTAGTGTTAAATCTTGTTATTCATAAATTTCCAAATTCAATTTTTATATATTTATTCAAAATAATCCAAAATCTTTCTAAATTCTATTATTGTATTATATAAAATATTTTAATATTTAAATTCAATATGCATTTCTGTAAAAATGATTCTATTAATAATAAACTATTACTTTACTACATTGTTTTAACTCAAGTGAATTCAATGTACAGTCGAACCTCTTTAATTCAACACCCCAAGGGATCAGAGCTTTCTGTTGAATTAAAGGAAGTGTTGAATTAAGGTTAGATGATTAGCTAATCATCTAACTCACTAAAATAATATTTTTTAAAAATTGCTTTGTAACATAAATTGATCATATCAATTGAAACCATTGTGCGTGTACTTTTTATATTATTTTTTATTTTCATTATAAACTTTTAGTATCAGGGACAAAATGGCAATAATACATATTTTTGAAACATAAATAATTACAAATAATATTTTATTCTAATTGAAGAATAGCACTTGAAAGGAAATAAATATGGAAATAAAAAAGAAAATTTAAAAATAATCATGAAGATCTTTTTAAAAATTCCTTTATAGATGTCTATGTTTGCACTGAAATCCTATTCAGGATGTATTTCAGATGGTCTAATAAAAAAACATGCATATCTTTCTTTCTCTGAAATGTCTTTTAAATAACAAAGAGTTTAAATTATATTAAAGGCATCCACTGCTGCTGCAGGTGTTATTGATTTTGTGTTTAAATCTTTTATAATAACATGGAAATGGAATATTGAAATAAAATGTTATCATAATCATTGTGGTACATTTTATGAAGATTTATTTATTTAAAAGGAAATTATTTGTAAATTTAAAAATAACTAAAATATTTCAATGCTGAAAATTAAAAAGAATATAATACTGTATTATTAATTCGCACACGATGCCTAAATTCCCGCATAAAAAAAAAAAACAATAACACCAACGTCACACACTAATAAATTATTTGGATTAGGTCTTATTTTCTTTTATTATAATCTATAATCCAAATTGTGCTTTATCATTTATATTACTTATATTTTGCTACCCTGGAAACTTCCCTCATTTTCTATCTTGTATCTTATAAATGTTAAATTTGTGCTTGCCTTAAATAAATTGCTGTGTCATCCTGAAGTTTGTCTTTCCCAATTTTCTACGTTACAATATTATAGATTTCTTTAAAATTCTTTCTTTTTTAATCAAAACTATCTCTCTCAATTAAAAGTGAGATATTGAATGGAAAATGGAAATTATAGAAATGTAATTTTAAAAATTCTGAACTTGGGGGGGAAACTGATGGCCAAAGACCCTAAAATCAAATGCACAATGGATAATATAACTTTGGAACCAAGCTCTACCCAAACTTCTCTAAAACAACATCATTAAAAATCAAAATTGGGAATTGATTTAAGAACAAAGCAACCATATGGATGCAAATACAGTAGAACCTCTGTGAAAAGACACTTTTGCTAGAGTACACTTCTCTACAAAGGTCAGTTTTTATTGCCAAAATTACCATTTTTAATAATTAGCAACTCTCAAGTAAGAGGACACCTCTCTCTAAAATTGGCTCTAAAATCAGGTTTCTTTAACAGAGAGGTTCTATTGCAAGAGGTTAACACAGGTTCTAGCAACTGTATGGGTACATATAACAGGTATAAGCAGTTTTCTAAACATTTTTTACTCTATTTTGTAACAGAGAAGGGAAGAATAAAATACAAATTTATATACAGTTAATACCCTTTCTTGAAAGAAGAAGAATAAATGTATAGTAAAACAAAAAAATCATGTTATAATACAACCTTCACAGTTTTCCTGAATAACTCTACAAATAAGTTGTTACTTACTAAAGTATTGAATCAAAGAGGATGGATTTTGGGTAGGCTTCCATAGATGCTCAAGCACAAACTAGCTAATTATAAGGAAGAGATTATAAAATATTGTGAGACACAAAGTTGACAGGAAATACAGGATATGACGCCTCAGTCTCCTGAAAGAATCTTGTTAGTCTCCCGGTTTAGTCTTGCTCCTGGACATCACCCACATCTCTTATAATGTATGTCTCCAAATATTGGTTTATATACACCTTTAGACTTAAGGATGTATACCTCCAAAAATTGGTGTATATACATTGATGGAAAAAATATGAAAATGTAAGCCTCCAAAAATGGTTTTAGATACACTAATGGACAGAATTTAAGAATGTATGCCTCAAAAAAATTGTTTATATACACCATGGAGGACACTTTAAAATGTATGACTTCAAAATTTGGTTTATATATACTCATGGACAAAACTTAAGGATGTAATGCCTCCAAAAATGGTTTATATACACTCATTGAGACAAAACTTAAGGATATATACCTCCAAAAATTGGTTTATATACACTCACTAACGAAACTTAAGGATGTAAGGCTTCAAAAATTGGTTTAAATACACTCATTGACAAAAATTTGAGATCTAAGCCTCCAAAAATTACAGTCGAACCTCTTTAATTCAACACCCCAAGGGATCAGAGCTTTCGGTTGAATTAAAGGAAGTGTTGAATTAAGGTTAGATGATTAGCTAATCATCTAACTAGCTAAAATAATATATATATTTTTATAAATAGCTTTGTAATATAAATTAATGATATTAATTGAAACCGATTCTCCGCCAGGTGGCCAACGAGACAAGTCGTAAACAACATCGTCTCCGTGCTACAATTATTTCCCAGATAAGTAAATACTTTCTCTTCTTATTACTCTTTATCTACTTAATATTGGAATTTATTTCTAACTTTTTGGATTATATCAGATAGGTTCTGGTAAAACTGCTTAAAATGAAATTTTTATTTTTGGTAGCCATAATTTGCATAGTTATGAAGACAAAAGAAAGTAGTTTCATTGTTAGTTATGCAAATTTTAAGATGCAAATTCTCCCGGCTAAAATTCCTAATATGAAAGACCTTGCTTTTGTTGCAAAAACTAATCGAAGATCTATTATTCTTATGCTATTGATAATTTCAGGAATAGAGCAAAACCCTGGCCCTAGGTCAGCTAAACAAATGACATTGGAATCTTATAGAGAGAAAGATCTAGCTGAAATGATAGCAACTTTAATAACTAAAATAGACGATCTAGGTCAGAGATTGGAAACCCGACTATCTTCGCTGGAAAGCGGGATGGAGGAATTAAATCAACGTTTCCAACATATTGAGACATCCCTTGAGAAAACTGCTAAAGCAGTGAGTATTAACTCGGAGAGGATAGACGGTTTTGAAAAAAGACTAGATCTTTGCGAGATGAAGCAAAGAGAAAATAATTTTATTTTCTACGGAATTGAGGGAAAGGAGGGCGGCTCCAACGGAGATACTCGCGCTATAATCTTGAACCTGATTTCTTAGAAAATGCAAATTCAAGAAAACATCACGATCCAGCAATGTCGCAGATTGACAAAAAAAGCAAACTCGCCGATTCTGATTGAAGTGCCGGAACACAACGAGCGTATTATGCTCTTTAAAAACATGTTTAGACTAAAAAACACCAGGATCTATTTGAATAAAGATTATTCGGTAAAGATTAGAGAACAACGGAAACTACTTATCACAAAAAGGAAAGAACTCATGGGAAACGGTATTGCCACAAAACTACGGGATAACAGGCTCATAGTTGGTGGGATTGACTATTACGTTACAAATGGTAGAATAATGAGCCAAAGTGGCGACAATGCTTTATAGCCACTGACAAATCCCCAATCCTCTGTAAATAAAAATACTTATGGGCAAACTACTGTAAATAGACAATCTTGTTTTTCGTTCAAAGACGACACACAAGTGCTGTGTTGGAATGTTAATGGTTTGGAAAGGATGTTGCTGCAATTCGACCTATTCACACATCTAGAAAAGTGCCGCATTTTTGCACTCACAGAAACATGGAAGGATCAACATCTGAAGAATAAACCAACAGGATTTCATCTGTATGAATCACTTGCTCAGAGAGACCACAAGAAGGGTAGATCATCGGGGGGAATTATTGTTGGGATTCGAGAAGCTATAAAAGACAAGATTGAAAGGACTGAAATTGGAAAACAATGGATTATGATCTGTCTGAGGTTGGACGGTGATATGCGAGTGTGTATGATCTTTGCTTACTTGCCACCAAACGAACACTATTTGACCAACTGCAAAAATTTACTCGACCAAATAGAAGGGAAAATAGTTGAAGGATATGAAGTTTTACTGGCTGGTGACTTGAATACATGAACGGGTGCATTGGGAATTCTTCATAATAAATTATATCTTTCTTGCTACTTAACTACTAGACGCACTTCTAAAGATCCTGTAATATCAACGCATTCAGAACAATTCATAGATAGATTGGATAATAATACTCTTTTGAACGGCAGAACAAGGGGTGACAGAAGTGGTAACTACACATATATATCAGCACGGGGATCCTCGGTGGTAGACTACTGTATTGTCTCCCATGGGCTGTTAGGTTACGTACATGACCTATACATCGAGGGATTACCACACTCAGATCACTTACCTCTAATTATAAAAATGGATATGAGTTGGGGACCGAAACAAGTGACGAACCCGACTTCACGGGTAAAGGAAAAATATATATGGTTACCCGAAAGAGTAACGCTATTTGTAGAGGACTTAGGAGGAGCTTATGGATTTTGGAATAACTCGATTGAGAATATAATGAACAACATGGTTAATCAGATCAAAAGCGCAATGGTACAAAATGGTATGCAAATTGAAATAAAAGCGAATAACTCACTGTCGAAGCCTTGGTTTGATCATGAGTGCTACATAGCGAAAAAGATTATGAAAGCAACTCTGACAAAATATATTAAATCTAATAGGGATCTAGATCGTCTGGAATATGTTAAAACAAGGAACAAATATACATCGATTATTAACAATAAAAAGAAAAGATATTTTTGTGAAATACAAGAAAAATTAAATAATACATACGATTCAAGTGAATTCTGGAAAACAATAGCTCGCTTCAGAAAAAGAAACTATACACAGGGCAATATCTCAATATCAGACTGGCAGCAATTTTACAATAGACTCCTGGATACAGAATCAATACCAGATTACGAACCCGTTACTATGACCTTCCTAAATACAGATTATGAGCTAACTAAATGCATAACTCTTAATGAAATAAGCAAAGAAATTTCTCGAATAAGGCATGGCAAGGCGACTGGTTTTGACGACATAATGAATGAAGCAATAAAGGCCCTCCCAAAAGATTATCTAATTTCCTTAAAGGATATATTCAATAGAATTTTGAGAACGTCTGAATTTCCGACAACATGGTTGAAATCAGTTATTCAACCAATTTTTAAGAATGGTGATCCAGACGACCCCTCTAATTATCGAGGCATTGCGCTCTTAAGCAATATAGCAAAATTATTCACATCAATACTCAAATCTCGTCTAGGCAGTTGGATCGAAAGGAGAAATATAGTTCCTGAGAACCAGGCGGGATTCAGGGCCGGCCACTCTTGTCAAGACCATATATTCGCTCTGTCATCCCTGATTCAAATGACTCTAAGCCGAAAGAGAAGAAAATGCTACATGTTCTTCGTGGATTTGAAAAAAGCCTTCGACACAGTGCCCCACTCATTATTATGGAGAAAACTGGTAGATGCAGGTCTCAACCACCGTTTTGTTAACTTAATTAAAGATTATTACACAAATATGACTGTGGTAGTGCGATGGAACAATTCATTCACTGCGCCAATAAAGGTGCGTTCGGGAGTTTTACAAGGGGAGCCGATGTCACCTTATTTATTTATACTTTTTATAAATGATTTAATCGGTCTCTACAATAATTCAGATTTACCGGGAATATATCTCCCAAATTATGGATATGTTCATATTCTACTATACGCAGACGATATTGTCTTGATTGGAGAATCCAAAAATAACCTTAAAAAAAAAATCAATATGCTAAGAAAATATTTTGAAGAAAATTTATTAACCCTGAATGAAAATAAGTCGAAAATTGTAGTTTTCAGAAACGGCGGTCGATTAGCACAAAATGACAAATGGTTTTGGGGTGAGCGGCAACTGTCTGTTACTACGAAATATCTATACTTGGGATATCCGCTTACAAGTGCAAATTCACTAAACAAGATAGCGTCACACTACAAGGGCAAAGCCCTGGCATTAATTGGCGCTGTGTGGCAAGTTCTGACAAAATCCAAGATGAACTCTCTAAATGCGGCAATGAGATTACTTGATTCGACGGTCTTACCTCACATGCTATACGCCGCACCCTGCTGGGCACTCAACCAAGTAAAGGTAGTTGATCAGGTTCAGAATATTTTCCTAAGACGCTACCTAAATTTACCAAAGTATACTCCGGGCTTTATGCTAAGAATGGAGTGTGGACGAGTATCACAGGAAGTTATCATAACTAAACAGGTCCTGAGATTTTGGATGAGGATTATGAAAATGGAAGAGAGTAGGTTGCCCCGGGCATGTTTGTCACACCTCTGGACATTACACAGCAATCAAAGGGCTGGTTTAACCTTTGTCGAAAACCTGTCAACCATTTTAGACTCAAACGGTTTTTCGTTCCTGAAGGGTTGTCCAGATTACACTGCAATACTGACTGAAATCCCTGCTATTATTCGAATAGCAACCGAACAAAGCATCCAAAACGACATGGCGAAAATCCTAAATACTTCACATTACAGTCACTTCAAATACCTAAAAAATTCAATAACGGCAGAACGATATTTACTCACAACTATTCCTCTAGCAATTAAAAGATTTTTTGCACAACTGAGACTCCTATGGACGATCTTCCCAGAAAATCGTTCAAATCGCTGGAAAATTGATTTGACTCTAACTTGCGATCTGTGTAAAAACAGAATCCAAGACGAAATTATGCATATAATATTTAGATGCTCTTGCTTAGAGAAACAGAGGAAAGAAATTTTGGGTGACTTACCCTGGTCTCAACCTGACTGCCAACAAATTTGCAGCTGGATGAACACACTGATGGTTGATCAGGGTCTCTCCCTCGGTTTATACAAATTCTACAAGGCCGCAGTCAATGTCCGTTGGAGAACAATGGATGCGCCGAATGTTGTGGTTTGCTTGGAGGAAGAAAACGAAGATTGAATGCGGCTGATTCCACACTAGCCCTCTCAATGATATCCTAACCATGACATATTCTAAACATTGGTACTTTAATTTAAATATTTAATAATGTATGGTTCCTTTTGCTCTGTATGTTTATTTTTTGTATATTTGGTTATATTTATTTTTGTTTGTTTTTTCTTTCTTCTCTCTTTTCTTTTTCCTTATTACTTCTTTTATTCTAGTTTTTACTTTTGAAATATCTTCCTTTGCTAAATCCTGTAGAGGGGAATCATGTATAGGGCTGGATGCCCCAATAAAAAGGCTTGTGTGTGTGTGTGTGTGTGTGTGTGTGTGTGATATTAATTGAAACCATTATGTGTGTACTTTTTTTATATTTATTTTTTAATTTTCATGATTAACTTTTAGTATCTGGGACAAAATGGCAATAATACATATTTTCGAAACAAATAATATTTTATTCCAATCGCGAATAAAGGTTTAAAGAA
Organism: Cordylochernes scorpioides; assembly: GCA_030710605.1. Lineage (NCBI taxonomy): Eukaryota > Metazoa > Arthropoda > Arachnida > Pseudoscorpiones > Chernetidae > Cordylochernes > Cordylochernes scorpioides. The sequence goes on along the minus strand of CP092881.1, from coordinate 48,159,365 downwards.
AATAAATATGGAAAATAAATAGAAAATTAAAAAATATTATTTGAAAAGAATCAAGATTAAAAAAATATATATTTTATAGATGTCTGTTTTTTCTCTGAAATCCTATTCAGGATGTATTCCGGATAGTCTATTTTTAAAAGACATGCATGCCTTTCTTCCTCAGAAATGTCTTTTAAATAACAAAGAGTATTTATTGTATTAAAGGCATCCACTGCTGCTGCAGGTGTTATTGATGTTTTGTTTAAATCTTTTTCTGTTGGCTCTACCTCTTCATCTTCTTCTTTTCCCATTACCTCCTTTACAATTTCTTCATTGGACTGTTCCCCAGCAACTTGCACATCTTTATCAACTTCCAAGAAGTCAATATTGTTGACATCAATGGCTTGATGTTTTTTTAATGCCTCAAAACATCTGTTCATTTCTTCTTCAACAACTTCTTCCATTGCTTCATCCATCACAAATCCTGAATGATTAAAACATTTTTTTTTATTGTGGAAGAACTAACCCCAACCCATGCAGCCTCTAGCCAGCTAATTGCAAAGAGTAAATGTACTTGAGCATTTTTTTTTCTTCCATGCAAGTGAGAAGATACGTTATCATTCGCCTATATTGGTCTTTTAGGGCTTTAATGATACCCATATCACAGGGTTGTAATGCACTTGTAGTTAGGGCGGGCAAAAATCTTATTTCAATGTTCTGTAACCCTTCAGGTATTTGGTGGGCTGGGCAATTATCTAAAATTAATAAAAATTTTCTTTCCTTCTTTTGAATATTTGGTCCAATTTTTTCAGCCAATCCGTAAAAATTGCCCCAGTCATCCAGGCTTTTTTATTAAAATGATAATTTGAGGGAATATTCATGCCATGGAAGCCAAGGATTTAAATCGTGGTCTTCTATATTTCCCAATATAAAGTAAAGGCAGTTTTTCACTTCCATCCATATTACAGCATACCAACACCGTAATTCTCTCTTTAGACTTCTTACCCCCTTCACATTTCTCACCTCTGATAGTCATTGTTTGTTTAGGCAAAAGTTTATAAAATAACCGTTTCATCAGCATTGAAAATGTATTTAGCTAAAAGTGAAGGAATAATCTCACCTTTCCAAGTGGCTACACTATTGGCATCCACACTTCCAGCTTCTCCATGAAGTTGTTTAAAAGCAATATTCCTTCTGGCCTTAAACTTTTCTAGCCAGCCATTGCTAGCTTCAAAATTATCTTGACCCATTTTCAAGGCCAAGAGTATAGCCTTTTCTTTCAAGATATTGCCATTTATGGCAAGTTTCATGGCATTTGCCTGCCTTATCCACCTAAACAGGGCTTCTTCAATCTCTGGGAATTCCCCGTCACGATCACGTTTCAAGGTAGAGCTAAAGTTAGATTTCAAAAAGTCAGATTTTATGGCGAATTTATTTTTAAAAATTGTGCTAATGGTGGACCGTGGAATATTTCTCTCTCTGGAAACTTGACTATGTGATTTTCCTTGTTCTATTTCTTCTATAATTTTCATTTTTTCCACATAAGTGAGCTGGTGATACTGACTACGTTTCCAATTTTTTTTTGGCAGAACCTGACATACTTGCCCCACTCATTTATTCAAATTAACACAGAATATTGAATTAAAATGTTATCATAATCATTGTTGGATCATTTTATAAAGATTTATTTATTTAAAAATAAATTATTTTTAAATTTAAAAATAGCTAAAATATTTCAATGTTAAAAATAAAAAATAAAAAAAATTATTATTAGTTAGCGCATGATGCCGAAATTCCCGCGTAAAAAAAAAACAACAATAACATCCGCGAAATTGCGCAACGGCACTGCAAAGTGAGACTTAAACTAACCAGAAACCAAAAGTGCGCTGGCTCGATCCTATCGGCGCCCGCCGATGCCGATCGTCGCCGCCGTAATACCGTTTAGCGTTAAAGTTGCATGTAAAATAACATTCAGCTGTCGAAATTCGAATTTTAAAATGGTCGAACTATCGGAACTGTCGTATTATCGATACTGTCGAATTAGGGTTTGTTATTTGATAGGCCTGAGGTCGGGACATCGGAACATGGTCGAATTATCGCCGAGTGTCGAATTGAGGTGTGTCGAATTAACGAGGTTATACTGTAGTTTATTTACAATCCCTGACAAAACTTAAGGATGTAATCCTAAAAAAATGGTTTATAGACACTCATGGAGACAAAACTTAGGGATGTAGGCATAAATAAATTGATTTATATACACTAATGGGCGAAACATATGTATTCTTTCAAAAATTTGTGTATATATACTCATGGACAAAACTTAAGGATTTATGTCTCCAAAAATGGTTTATATACACTCAAGGACAAAATTAAGGATGTATGCCATCAAAAATTGGTTTATAGACACTCGTGGACAAGCCTTATGGATGTGCGCCTAAAATAATTTGCTTATATACACTAATGGGCAAAACAATAATGTAATGCTTTCAAAAATTGGTTTGTAAACACCATGGACAAAATTAAAGTATTTATGATTCCAAAAAGTATTTTATATACACTCATGGACAAAACTTAAGGATGAATACCTCCAAAAATTGGTTTATATACACCCACGGACAAAATGTGATGATTTAAGCCTCCACAAATTGTTTTGAAAATTCGAAACTATTATAGATGCGTAGAATTCTTTTAAAAATAAACAATTTCTACTGCCCTTATAATAGTTTTGAATTTTCTTAACAGATGGCGCACTAATACATCATAAAAATTGTTTTATATATACTCATGTAGACAAAATTTAAGGATGTATGCCTAAAAAAATTGGTTAAATACACTCATGGACAAAACTTAGAGAAGTATGCCTTCAAAAATGGTTCATATACACTCATGGCAAAACTTTAGGATGTATTCCTTCGCGTTTACCCAAAATATTAAAATTATGAAAAAAATATATATATATATTACTAAGTTTACAATCAGTCACCTAATAAAGGAAAACAAAGAAAGGTTGTCAGAGAGAATCCACCTTCTCAAAGGAACATTTCCACAATAATCTACTTTCCGTACTTACCGTATTATATGGGGTAAAATTCGGTCTAAAATTATGCAAAAAGGCTAAATGCAAGTGCAGTTTTTAATGCAGTTTTGTCCTTGATATTGTTACGTAGAAATAAAAGCACATTCCAGAATGGGGGGGGGGGGGGGGGGGGGGGGAGAGAGAGAATGTTCTAGAACATTTAAGAATAATGTAGAAAAAGCGGAAGACAACTGATTGCCAATCTAAACTGATTGCGCAAGGCTTGGTGCTGGCAGCTTTCTGATTGATTGACCAACCATGACTGTTCTGGAAAGATCTACTCCGAGATATATAGGGACATCAGAATATGGTCGAATTAAGGTAGAGTGTCGAATTAACGAGGTTATACTGTATATATTATTTTTGAGAGTTAGATGATTAGGTAATCATCTGAATAACTTCAACACTTCCTTTAATTCAATCAAAAGCTCTGATCCCTTGGGGTTTTTAATTAAAGAGTTTTGACTGTATAAACAGCATAATTGGATTATAAGAGAAGTAACAGACACCAACATTGGTAAAATAATTAGATAAAGAGTTTGTTGTACCTTGAAAAAGGTTGGCGTTGAGCCAACTGAAATATTGGTAAATACATTATTTTTTATCCAATATATGCCTTTTTAAGATCTATATATGGATTGTTCTCTAAAAAAAAAAAAAAAAAAAACTTTGAAAGGAGCAAGGACTATATAAAAATTTAGAATTGCTGAAAAACTCAAATTATGATTTAATTAGAGAACCTACTACAATAAAATAGACCTAATCCAAATAATTTAATAGTGTGTGATGTTTCAGCAACAGCATTGTCACCATCATCAGACAAAAGATGGTGGTGACAATGCTGTTGCTGAAACGTCACACACTATTAAATTATTTGGATTAGATCTTATTTTCTTGTATTATAATCTATTATCCAAATTGTGCTTAATCATTAGAGAACCTACTGTAGTATTGAATCACTGGACCTCATTGATGTCGAGTCCAACATGTTTTAGTCTCAACAGAAGGCTGTGACGGAACAAACAGAGACTATGTTCCAGCTTGAAGGCTATGATGGATAAATCTAGTAATCACATGGTCGCATCTAACATGTTTTAGCCTCAACAAAAGGCTGTGACTTTTTGCATATGGCTGATTAAAAGTAACTAAGTGAACAATTACAAAATAAAATAATAGATGAGGTAAGAATTTGATAGTAATATTTAATATAATATGTTAAGTCATCCTCCCTATCACTATAGTACACTATAACATACTCCATGAGATGACACCTTTCTACAAAAGACAGTTTTCATTGCCAAAAAAAAATTACACTTTTTTTTTTGCTTATCCCTAGTACATGATAATCATGGTGGGTAGAAGTAGGAGACTACTTGTTACACTAATTACTACTAATCAACTATTTTCTAAAACAGAATTTACCATAATTTGGTACCATAATTCATAATATGAATTATTTATTTCAATCCATTTATAATGCTAATTATACGATTCACACTATTTTTCCAAACGGAATTCCTACCTGGTGAAAGCCTAATAATATGTCATACTGCCCTTATAATAGTTTTGAATTTTCTTAACAGATGGCGCACTAATACATCATAAAAATTGTTTTATATATACTCATGTAGACAAAATTTAATGATGTATGCCTAAAAAAATTGGTTAAATACACTCATGAACAAAACTTAGAGAAGTATGCCTTTAAAAATGGTTCATATACACTCATGGCAAAACTTTAGGATGTATGCCTACAAAAATTGGTTTAGATACACTCATGGAGACAAAACTATAGGATGTATGCCTCCAAAAATGGTTAATTCACACTATGTACAAAACTATAGGATGTATGCCTCCAAAAATGGTTTATTCACACTATGTACAAAACTTGAGGATGAAAGCTTTCTAAAATAGGTTTATATATACTCATGTACGAAACGTTGGGATATATGCCTCAAAATATTGGTTTATATACACCATGGGAAAAACTTAAGAATGTATGCCTACAAAAATTAGTTTATATACATTCATGGAAAAACCTTAATAATATATGCCTACCAAAATTGGTTTATATATACTCATGGACAAAACATGAGGATGTAGGCCTCCAAAAATTGATTTATACAGGGTGTTCCATTTTTTAAAATAACAATTTTCCAAAGCTCTGTAGCTCGCGAAAAATGCTCGCGATTCGTGTGATATTATATTTATTCGAAAGAATAAGCATTGATTTATATTTCATCAAAAAACTATTTTTCAAATTGGAAATTCCTTTGTAAAAGGATACCTTCTCAAAATTCCAGATACCCTTTAGCGTCTTCGATTTTCTAGATCTAGGAACAGTTTTAAGCAAGGCAAAAGCACAAAAATCCATAGGGGCCAAGTCTGGATATTTTGCAAGCATGTGCTTAAAATTGATGTACGAAATACCAGTTTCATCCATCTTTTTGTCCAGGTATTGACGTGTTGAATGTGATGCATGACTTGTGTCTTTATCCTGGTGCAACCACATGGATCTTGAATCACTTGGATACAAAAACGGAACCTCATTGTCGAATAATGGGTCTAAGACAAGTCTTCGGTAGATTTGCAAATTTATCTTGACATTTGAGTCCAACTTCTTTATTGGAAGCTTCCATTGTAGCAGAAACCTGCAACTATGATGAAGTCCTTTGAGAAACTTTCCTTGCATTGCTTGACCCAGTTCTGAAAGGTGTTTATTTGAGAGTTAGCATAGTAAATGGCAAGGGGTTGGTTGCTATCATTGAGGTAAATCTATGCCTCGTCCAGTGTAACAGCATTCTTCCATTTTTCACCTACCAGGTAATTTTCATAAAGGGACCAGCTGCAGGTCTTTTGTTCCTCAATAAGGTGCAGCTAGAAGTCATGAACTTTCGCCTTTTTACATATTTTTAAGCCAATATTTTCCCTAGTAATACAGTTAAGTAGAAAGTGGTACGTTTGTTATTGTGTAAATGTACCTTTAAGAAGAAGGTGGATTCTCTCTGACAACCATTTCCTTTATTTTTCTTTCATTTGGAGTTGAAGGTTACTTCAGGCACCATTTTTCAGAGGAATATTTCGCTTAATTTCATAGATATCAGAATTTGATCTGTTTTCCTTTATGTGACTGATGGTGGACTTAGTAATATCAATATTATTTTCTTTCATAACTTTAATAATTTGGTAAAATGAGTATTTCTCCTCGGAAGGTTTAAAAACGTAACCTTTTACAAAATCACTTATAATTTTAGGCATTTTGAATATTTAAAAATATAGTTTTTTGATGAAATATAAATCAATACTTGTTCTTTCAAATAAATATAACATCACGCAAATAACGTGCTTCTTTCGCGAGCAACAGGGTTGCAAAAATGTTATTTTAAAAATGGAACACCCTCTGTATACATCAACTGACAAAACCTAAGGATGTATGCCTCAAAAAATTGTTTATATACACTATGAAGGAAATCTAAAAATGTATGCCTTCAAAAATTGGCTTACGTACACTCATGAACAAAACTTAGAGATACAGTATAACCTTGTTAATTGGACAAACCCCAATTCGACACTCGGCGATAATTTGACCATGTTCTGATGTCCCGACCTCCGGCCTATCAAATAATAAACCGTTATTTGACAGTATCGATAATACGACAGTTCCGATAGTTCGAGCATTTTAAAATTCGAATTTGGACAGTTGAATGTTATTTTACATGCAACTTAACCACTAAACGGTATTACGGCAGCGGCGATCGGCATCGGCGGGCGCCGATAGGATCGCGCCTGCGCACTTTTGGTTTCTGGTTAGTTTAAGTTTCACTTTGCAGTGCCGTTGCGCAATTTCGCGGATGTTATTGTTGTTGTTTTTTTACGCAGGAATTTCAGCATCACGCGCTAACTAATAATAATTTTTATTTTTAACATTGAAATATTTTAGCTATTTTTGAATTTACAAATCATTTCTTTTTAAATAAATAAATCTTCATAAAATGATCCAACAATGATTATGATAACATTTTAATTCAATATTCTGTGTTAATTTGAATAAATGAGTGGGACAAGAATGTCAGGTTCTGCCAAAAAAAAATTGGAAACGTAGTCAGTATCACCAGCTCACTTATGTGGAAAAAATGAAAATTATAGAAGAAATAGAACAAGGAAAATCACATAGTCAAGTTTCCAGAGAGAGAAATATTCCACGGTCCACCATTAGCACAATTTTTAAAAATAAATTCGCCATAAAATCTGCCTTTTTAAAATCTAATTTTAGCTCTACCTTGAAACGTGATCGTGACGGGGAATTCCCAGAGATTGAAGAAGCCCTGTTTAGGTGGATAAGGCAGGCAAATGCCATGAAACTTGCCATAAATGGCAATATCTTGAAAGAAAAGGCTATACTCTTGGCCTTGAAAATGGGTCAAGATAATTTTGAAGCTAGCAATGGCTGGCTAGAAAAGTTTAAGGCCAGAAGGAATATTGCTTTTAAACGACTTCATGGAGAAGCTGGAAGTGTGGATGCCAATAGTGTAGCCACTTGGAAAGGTGGGATTATTCCTTCACTTTTAGCTAAATACAGCCCACAGGACATTTTCAATGCTGATGAAACAGGGTTATTTTATAAACTTTTGCCTAATCAAACAATGACTATCAGAGGTGAGAAATATGAAGGTGTAAGAAGTCTAAAGAGAGAATTACAGTGTTGGTATGCTGTAATATGGATGGAAGTGAAAAACTGCCTTTTCTTTATATTGGGAAATATAGAAGACCACGATGCTTCCATGGCATGAATATTCCCTCAAATTATCATTTTAATAAAAAAGCCTGGATGACTGGGGCAATTTTTACGGATTGGCTGAAAAAATTGGACCAAATATTCAAAAGAAGAGAAAGAAAAATTTTATTAATTTTAGATAATTGCCCAGCCCACCAAATACCTGAAGGGTTACAGAACATTGAAATAAGATTTTTGCCCGCCCTAACTACAAGTGCATTACAACCCTGTGATATGGGTATCACTAAAGCCCTAAAAGACCAATATAGGAAACGAATGATAACGTATCTTCTCACTTGCATGGAAGAAAAAAAAAATGCTCAAGTACATTTACTCTTTGCAATTAGCTGCCAAGAGGCTGCACTTCCACAATAAAAAATTGTTTTTCTCATTCAGGATTTGTGATGGATGAAGCAATGGAAGAAGTTGTTGAAGAAGAAATGAACAGATGTTTTGAGGCATTAAAAAAACATCAAGCCATTGATGTCAACTATATTGACTTCTTGGAAGTTGATAAAGATGTGCAAGTTGCTGGGGAACAGTCCAATGAAGAAATTGTAAAGGAGGTAATGGGAAAAGAAGAAGATGAAGAGGTAGAGCCAACAGAAAAAGATTTAAACAAAACATCAATAACACCTGCAGCAGCAGTGGATGCCTTTAATACAATAAAAACTCTTTGTTATTTAAAAGACATTTCTGAGGAAGAAAGGCATGCATGTCTTTTAAAAATAGACTATCTGGAATACATCCTGAATAGGATTTCAGAGAAAAAACACATCTATAAAATATATATATATTTTTAATCTTGATTCTTTTCAAATAATATTTTTTAATTTTCTTTTTATTTTCCATATATATTTTCTATAAACTATTATTCACACACAATTGGAATAAAATATTATTTGTTTCGAAAATACAGTATAACCTCGTTAATTCGACACACCCCAATTCGACACTCGGCGATAATTCGACCATGTTCTGATGTCCCGACCTCCGGCCTATCAAATAACAAACCGTAATTCGACATATCGATAATACGACACTTACGATAGTTCGACCATTTTAAAATTCGAATTTCGACAGTTGAATGTTTTTTACTTACAACTTTCCGCTAAAACGGTATTACGGCGGCGATCGGCGGGCGCCGATTGGATCGCGCGCGCGCACTTTTGCTTCCTGGTTAGTTTAAGTTTCACTTTGCAGTGCCGTTGCGCAATGTCGTGAGTGTTATTGTTTTTTTTTTTTTTGTTTTTTGCGCTGGCATTAAGAATTTGTGCGCTAATTAACAATAATATTTTATTTTTAAATTTCAGCATTAAAATATTTTAGTTATTTTAAAATTTACAAATAATTTCCTTTTAAATAAATAAATCTTTATAAAATGTAGCCACAATGATTATGATAACATTTTATTTCAATATTCCATTTCTGTGTTATTATAAAAGATTTAAACACAAAATCAATAACACCTGCAGCAGCAGTGGATATCTTTAATACAATAGTTATTTAAAACACATTCTAGAGTAAGAAAACATGCATGTTTTTTTTAAATGGACCATCTGGAATACATCCTGAATAGGATTTCAGCACAAAAACGGACATCAATAAAGGAATTTTTTAAAAGATCTCTCTCTTCATGATTATTTTTAAAAATTTTCTTTTTATTTTCCATATTTATTCCATTTCAACTGCTATATTTTCAATTAGAATAAAATATTATTTAATATATTATATTTAATATTTTAATGTCTGTAGAGTTAATATTTGATTATACTACTGAAAAGAAACACATTACCAGTAAATTTATTTGTTACAATTATTTATGTTTCTAAAATATGTATTAATGCCATTTAGTCACAGATACTAAAAGTTAATCATGAAAATAAAATAAAGTACACACACAATGGTTTCAATTAATATCATTAATTTATATTACAAGGCTAATTTTAAAAAATATTATTTTAGCGAGTTAGATGATTACCTAATCATCTGAATAACTTTAATTCAACACTTCCTTTAATTCAACCGAAAGCTCTGATCCCTTGGGGTGTTGAATTAAAGAGGTTCGACTGTATGTATTATTGCCATTTTGTCCCAGATACTAAAAGTTAATCATGAAAATAAAAAATAAATATAAAAAGTACACACACAATGGTTTTAATTAATATCATTAATTTATATTACAAAGCTATTTATAAAAAATATATATTATTTCAGCTAGTTAGATATATATATGATTAGCTAATCATATCTAAACTTAATTCAACACTTCCTTTAATTCAACCGAAAGCTCTGATCCCTTGGGGTGTTGAATTAAAGAGGTTCGACTGTATATGCCTCCGAAAATGGTTTATATACACTCATGGACAAACCTGAGGATGTATGCCTACAAAAATTGGTTTATATACACTCATGGAGACAAAACTTAAGGCTATATGCCTACAAAAATGGTTTATACAGGGTGTACCAGGTAAATTGGGACTAACTTTGACAGTCCATAAAACAAAAACTACTTGAGATTAAAAACTTGTTTTTTTTTTTCATTACGTAGCCATATTCATGTAAAATGCAACAGTACATGTGTGCGCAGTGTAGTGATGAAGAGTAACCGAGAATTTGAAAATCGAGCTGCCATCATCGTTGCTCTGCGCGCCGGAAGGAGCCCCAAAGAGATAGTGGATTTTCTTAAGTTGCCCAAAACCACTATTTATCGTGTCAAGAAGCAGTTTGATGAGGCCGACAGTAACAAAGAGGGGATAGCTACAAGGAAAAAGCACTCGCGTCGATCGGACAGGGTAAGAGGCGAAGAATTTGTCAAAAATGTCAAGGAGAAGATTGATGGAAACCCTGGGAAGAGCATGAGGGCCATAGCCAAGGAAATGGACGTTGGCTCTATGACAATTGTCAGAACTATCCATGAGGACCTTGGTCTCAAGTCTTATGCTCTTCGGAAAGGTCAGTTGCTGACTGAGAATATGAAGAATAACAGAAAAGGAAAGGCTGCTGCCCTCCTCAACAACCTGAAACACGACTCTTTTGGCATGCTAAGGTTCTTCTCTGACGAAAAGAACTTTGACGTGGACCAAAAGGTAAATCCCAGGAATGATCGCTGGATCTGTAAAGACCCCTCAGAGATACCTGTCGTGATGCACACAAAATTTCCTGCCTCCGTAATGGTCCTTGGCGTTATCAGCAGTGAAGGTGATGTCATGCCTCCCCATTTCTTTGAGAAGGGCCTTAGGATGAACGCTGACACCTACATCAATGTTCTGGAGACCGTTGTGAAGTCTTGGATGGACATGGTGGCCGCAGGAAGGAAGTATGTCTTCCAACAGGACTCAGCTCCAGCCCATAAGGCAAAAAAGACACAATCGTGGCTGACACTTAACGTCCCTAGTCACTGGGGTCCTGATATTTGGCCCCCTAATTCTCCAGATTGCAATCCCCTCGACTACTATGTATGGGGCGTTGTTGAGAGAGATGTCAACAAAGCTCCTCATACCACCATCCAGTCTGTCAAGAAAGCAGTTCACACGGTGATGACCCAAATGGACAAGGTCATCGTCGCCAAGGCCTGTGCTTCATTCCGCACTCGCCTCGAGACTGTTGTAGCTAATAATGGAATCTACATTGAATAAATAAAAACTATATCCTTTTATCTACTACTGTGTCAAATTTCATTCGGATATTTTAATTTTTACTTGCAAAAAATTTCAGTTAAAATACCATTGTTGAAATTCCCAATTTACCTGGTACACCCTGTATATACTGATGGATAAAACTTGAGGATGAAAGCCTCCTAAAATAGGTTTATATATACTCATGGACAAAACTTTAGGATATATGCCTCATATATTTGGTTTATATACACCATGAACAAAACTTGAAGATGTATGCCTCCAAAAATTGGTTTATATACACTCATGGAAAAAAAACCAGAGAATGTAAGCCTCCAAAAATTGGTTTATATACACTCACTGGCAAAACTTAAGGATGTAAGCCACCAAAAATTGGTTTATATACTTTCATGGACAAAACTTAAGGATGTATGCTTCAAAATATTGGTTTATAAACACCATGGACAAAATTAAAAGATGTATGATTCCAAAAATTATTTTATATATACTCATTGACAAAACTTGAGGATGTATGCCTCCAAAAATTGGTTTATATACATCATGGAAAAAACTTAATGATGTAAGCCACCAAAAATTTATTTATATATTCATGGACAAAACTTGAGGATGTATGCCTAAAAAATTGGTTTGTATACACTCATTGAAAAAACTTGAGGATGTAAGCCTCCAAAATTGGTTTAGATACATTCATGGACAAAACTTAGGGATGTATGCCTCAAAAAATTATTTATATGCACCATGGAGGAAACTTAAAAATTCTTTATTCACTCATGGACAAAACTTAAGGATGTATGAATCCAAAAATTCCTAATATACACTCATGGACAAACTTAAGGATGTATTCCTTCGCGTTTACCCAAAATATTAAAATTATGAAAAAAATATATATATATATATTACTAAGTTTACAATCAGTCACCTAATAAAGGAAAACAAAGAAAGGTTGTCAAAGAGAATCCACCTTCTCAAAGGAACATTTCCACAATAATCTACTTTCCGTACTTACCATATTATATGGGGTAAAATTCGGTCTAAAATTATGCAAAAAGGCTAAATGCAAGTGCAGTTGTTAATGCAGTTTTGTCCTTGATATTGTTACGTAGAAATAAAAGCACATTCCAGAATGGGGGGGGGGGGGGGGGGGGGGGAGAGAGAGAATGTTCTAGAACATTTAAGAATAATGTAGAAAAAGCGGAAGACAACTGATTGCCAATCTAAACCGATTGCGCAAGGCTTGGTGCTGGCAGCTTTCTGATTGACTGACCAACCATGACTGTTCTGGAAAGATCTACTCCGAGATATATAGGGACATCAGAATATGGTCGAATTAAGGTAGAGTGTCGAATTAACGAGGTTATACTGTATATATTATTTTTGAGAGTTAGATGGTTAGGTAATCATCTGAATAACTTCAACACTTCCTTTAATTCAATCAAAAGCTCTGATCCCTTGGGGTTTTTAATTAAAGAGTTTTGACTGTATAAACAGCATAATTGGATTATAAGAGAAGTAACAGACACCAACATTGGTAAAATAATTAGATAAAGAGTTTGTTGTACCTTGAAAAAGGTTGGCGTTGAGCCAACTGAAATATTGGTAAATACATTATTTTTTATCCAATATATGCCTTTTTAAGATCTATATATGGATTGTTCTCTAAAAAAAAAAAAAAAAAAAACTTTGAAAGGAGCAAGGACTATATAAAAATTTAGAATTGCTGAAAAACTCAAATTATGATTTAATTAGAGAACCTACTACAATAAAATAGACCTAATCCAAATAATTTAATAGTGTGTGATGTTTCAGCAACAGCATTGTCACCATCATCAGACAAAAGATGGTGGTGACAATGCTGTTGCTGAAACGTCACACACTATTAAATTATTTGGATTAGATCTTATTTTCTTGTATTATAATCTATTATCCAAATTGTGCTTAATCATTAGAGAACCAACTGTAGTATTGAATCACTGGACCTCATTGATGTCGAGTCCAACATGTTTTAGTCTCAACAGAAGGCTGTGACGGAACAAACGGAGACTATGTTCCAGCTTGAAGGCTATGATGGATAAATCTAGTAATCACATGGTCGCATCTAACATGTTTTAGCCTCAACAAAAGGCTGTGACTTGTTGCATATGGCTGATTAAAAGTAACTAAGTGAACAATTACAAAATAAAATAATAGATGAGGTAAGAATTTGATAGTAATATTTAATATAATATGTTAAGTCATCCTCCCTATCACTATAGTACATTATAACATACTCCATGAGAGGACACCTTTCTACAAAAGACAGTTTTCATTGCCAAAAAAAAATTACACTTTTTTTTTTGCTTATCCATAGTACATGATAATCATGGTGGGTAGAAGTAGGAGACTACTTGTTACACTAATTACTACTAATCAACTATTTTCTAAAACAGAATTTACCATAATTTGGTACCATAATTCATAATATGAATTATTTATTTCAATCCATTTATAATGCTAATTATACGATTCACACTATTTTTCCAAATGGAATTCCTATGTCAATTTTTAAAAACCTCATTAAACACTTATATAAAGTAATTTATAATACAATATAATGCTGCTTATGATTGTAGAACGACATTTGAAAATTATCCTGCATGTGTTTCTTTTGAACGAAAATTCAAAATTTATTTTAAGGAGAAATAACGATTATTTCTAGCCTTAGGGATGAAGTATGAAAGGATGAATTGGGAAGAGTAATGATAAACGGAAAAATAAATGTCAAGGGATGGGGAATTCTCATCAGTCAAGAAGAGGCAAGAGTGTATCAACAAGGGAACAGAAGGGCCAGTGGTCAAGAAGAGGTTAGAGTGTACCAACAAGGTAACAGAAGGGCCAGTAGTCAAGAAGAGGATAGAGTGCACCAACAAGGAAACAGAAGAAGGGCCAGTGGTCAAGAAGAGGATAGAGAGTGCACCAACAATCACATAGTGTATAGCCTTGGCCCTGTGATTGGGAGGATGAGATGTTTTGTTGCAATTTTTTCTCTGTACCCACGGGCAGTATCAAGAAAGAGTGGTTCTTGTGCAGGATAGCAAACTCACTTCTGGAATAGTTGTTTGAGAATGCCACAATCTGTTCCTAGCTTGTAGAAATCATCCTCAACAAAAGCAAGAATTTTTCTTGGGCATCTCTGTCAAAATATGGTATGCAAATACAAATGTTTTTTCCAACTTTTGTCTGTAGGAATTTTGCCTCACAATTTCTCAGCATCTTTGTACCTTGAGCTAGCAAAAAGCATGAAAATGTGACCTCTTCTTTCCTATTTATTATGACTTAGTATGCAAGTACTTTCCCTCGGTCATCTGTTTCATTACTCATTCCACAAGTGGTATCTCTCCTGCAGGATCCACAACAATGGGTTGCACCACACTCTTTCACTACAAAATCTTGCTGCATTGTCAGTCAATCCATGGGACTTTTTAATTATCTAACTACCACTGTAGCTACAGGGTCCTTTGTCTTGGAGTTCTCTGGAATAAAAGTGTTGTTGACCTAGCGCTAATGATGCGAGATGGGAATCTTTCCTCTTAACTCTAGGCCTAACTGCAATCGTTTATAAATATCTATAATCGTATTATCTCCTTATTTTTCTCTGTCTGTCTGACATACAGTCTGTACTTTATTTGGCTCTTAACAGTACATCATGTTATACAGTAGTTATAAGTTTGGTACAGGGTACAAGGTGGTGGGACATATGCAGGAACATGGTAGAATGACTGGGGTTTTAAATTATCAGATATATATACAGTAAAACCCCACTAATACGAACCCCTGATATAGGCGATTCCCAATTCCATTCCATTGAAAATACCATTGTTATAACAAACTTTGTGATTTTTAAAATAACAAACTATCCCTATAACGAACCTATTTTAAATTCCAAAATGATAAATTCTATTTAAAATACTAGGCTTATAACGAACTTAAAATTGTAATTTAAAAAAATTTTTTAAATAACAAAATTTTGAGCATGCCTCAACTCACGGATCACGATTTCCAAACAATAAATTTAGCGGCATCGTTTTTCATTTACATTCATTTTTGCTGTATGTTGTATAAATTTTTACACATTATACTTTTTTTATTAAATAGAATATCTTTGCATCCATCAAATTTGAAATTCAAAAAAAAATGCAAATGGCTTCCAAAATAAGGAAAACAAAGTTTTTTAGAAAAAAAAAAAAACGTTATTACAAAAAAAAAAAAGCCATTTTCAAATAAGAAAATCAAACTTTTATAAGAGATAAAATAGAAGGCTTTCAAAAATTGTTAGAACAAGGAATCAACCTCAACTTTTACCGCAATCGTACGTGTTAGGGCTTTAAAAAAAAAAAAAAAAAAGGCCAAATTAACAGGCCCGTGATGCAAAAAAAATATTTGTATACCATGAACTATGGTGATTTTAATGCCAGCAATTGTTTGCATGACAGGTTCAAAACAAAACAAAATTTAGACTTGAGAAGAATACGAGGTGTGTTCAAAAAGTATCGCGACATTTGAATTTTCGCAGGTTACGTATATTCGAATTTCGATCTTTTTGTGGCTTTATGTTGGTACTCATGTCTCTCACTTATGCCGACAAGCTCGACCATTTTGAATGTTCACTTAATTGTTGATAGCTGCTTTGCTTGCAGGTGTTTTGGATCGTCTTCGATTTTTACCTATTTAAAAAAATGGATCAAAGAACCTGTATCAAATTTTGTGTGAAAAACGAAATTAAGTGCGCAGATGCATTCCGAATGTTGACTGTGGCATACGGAGAAGCTACCTTGGACCGAAGCAACGTTTATCGGTGGTACAAAATGTTCTCAGAAGGCCGAGAAGATGTGAACGATGAAGAGCGTGCCGGACGTCCGAGCACTTCAACAACAGACGAAAAAATTAATGAAGTGGAGAAAATGATATTGGCCAATCGTCGAATCACTGTTAGAGAAGTTGCTGAGGACCTGAACATATTGATTGGCTCGTGCCATTCGATTTTTATCAATGATTTGGGCATGAGACGGGTCGCTGCGAAATTCGTACCAGAATTGTTCAATTGCGACCAAAAACAGCATTGCATGAACATTGCTAATGAGATGTTGGACTCTGTCCGCGACGACCCAAATTTGCTCCAGAGGGTCATAACTGGTGACGAAGCGTGGGTTTATGGTTATGACGTGGAAACCAAAGCTCAATCATCTCAATGGAAGCTGCCGCATGAACCAAGACCGAAAAAAGCGCGCCAAGTTCGGTCGAATGTGAAAGTTTTGCTGACAGTTTTCTTCGATTGCAGGGGCGTGGTGCATCATGAGTTCTTGCCACAGGGTAGAACGGTCAATAAGGAATATTACCTGCAAGTTATGCGCAATTTGCGCGAAGCAATCCGCCAGAAACGCCCGGATTTGTGGAAGAACAAAAATTGGCTTTTGCACCACGATAACGCCCCTGCTCACACATCGTTGCTTGTGTGCGACTTTTTGGCCAAAAACAACACACTAATGATGCTGCAACCACCGTATTCCCCAGATCTGGCCCCCTGTGACTTTTTCTTGTTCCCTAAACTGAAGAGGCCCATGAAAGGACGACGTTATGCTACGCTTGACGAGATAAAGACGGCATCGAAGGAGGAGCTTAAAAAGATTTTAAAAAATGATTTTTGAAGTGCTTCGAAGATTGGAAAAACTGTTGGCACAAGTGTATAATATCTCATGGGGATTACTTTAAGGGAACAAAATAGATATTCATGAATAAATAATTTTTGAAAAAACACAAAAGTCGCGATACTTTTTGAACATACCTCGTACATATGTGGTAACATGAATTTTTTTTTTTGCTTATCCCTAGTACACGTGGTACAGGCCATGATAATCATGGTGGGTAGTTAGCGACTGCTTTTTACTGTAAGCGCACCACATGTCTACACATGTGAAAAGCAGTTCGACTTTGCACTTACAAATGTGCCAGAGCCCCGTTTGGTTACTTGCACTCGGTGGTGGGGTTGGACTTTTGCAAGAATCGGGGGCCATTGGAGCATTTTTTTTTTTTTAAACAGAAAAAAGTGTCCAATGCGGGAATCGAACCCGGGTCCTAGTGGTCGAAAACCAAACGGTTTAACCAGCCTTCCACCGACCCCCTCGGTAATATGAAATGGAAGAAAAACACTTATTAACTTTATTTGAAAGGTGCAATGCTAGAGTGCTTTGAAGCAACAAGGTATCGGAGCCATTTTTTCAAGTAAACATTGTATTATTATATAATGTGATAAAAATGTTTTAAAATCATTTTATATCTTTGAATATATAATTAATAAAACTTTGCCTAGGATTTACCTTGATTTTTAAATTAGACATAGAGGTACCTGTATGCTAATGATAAGAAGAACCTATCATCAAATAATTTATTTCATTATTCAGTATTATTGTTAGGAAATTGGTCAATTAAGGGAATTAAACACAAAGTGACCACTATTAAGAGACAGCTTCTTCCTGTGTGTATGGCTGTCCTTTAATTATATGGTCTAAAAATTTTGAAAAGTAAAAAAAAAAAAAAAAAAAAAAGCCAAACCGTGGCTATAGTGAACCAAAAGCTCTGTCCCATTGGGTTTTACTGTATTTCATTAAAGTAAATCTAATAAGATTTACGGTTATTTCCTTTTGCCACAAGGATATCACAGTTTTAGTTTAGTCAATTTCTCTGGTTGAAACAGCAATGCTTTCACTTAGTATCCAGGTCATTGATCTGTTTCATCTACCAGATGCTTTTATCAATACATTTTAATTAACTTTGTAGGTATACCAAGTGCATGCACTAAACTAGCATTAGTAAATACAAAAAAATTTTTTTAATAAAACCCTAGCGGGTAACATCATCTAATTAACTACTATGTAATGGCATGAAGTTACACTCGAAACAAAACTTAAGGAAGTGGAAAGTCTTTAAAGTAGCCACAGGCCTCTTTTTTTAAGGAGAGAGAGGCAATTTTGTTCACAGTGTGGTTATCTTGTTTTGTCTTCAATAAAGGTCACTGTTTATCAAATATCTTTCAGAATTGTTGTCTGAATCCCAATATACATGCTAGAGTTCTCAAGTTTTGTCCATGAGTGTAATTGGGGGAGATACTAATTTCAGCAGACCACTAGGAAAGCAATTCAGTAATTGTATTATTAGGCCTACTCATGGTAAGCGATAGTTACCTTTTTTTTAACCCTCGAGCACGCGCGCTAGAAATGTAACGTACTTGCGCGCGCTGGGTGAAATTTACCCGATATTAAAATTATATATTTTGAATATAAATATTAACTGAGGAAAAACAAAACTTTTTCTATTTCAAAGTAACAACATTTTAATTTTCAAAAAAGGCAATTATTAATAAAATATTTATATTTTTTACACAGATTAAACATTTTAAAAACTATTCTTGAATAATCCTCAAAATTGGTAATGGCATATAAAATATGAAACTATTGCTCCTTTTCAATATTAAATATATAAAATTCCAAGAGGATATTTTAAACAAATCATTGCAAACTGCAATTGTATGTCCTTTATAAATTGGCTTTGCACATTTATGGCACAAAGTTGAGGTCTTCCAGTCCTTACTGGAGGGACACACTATATCTAGTAGGAAGCTTTATCTTGCGGTTCCTGACCTTCTTTATGGCTTGAAGTGCCTTCTAAAAATAATTAAAATAAATATTTAGAGTATACATTTATGATTTAAATTAACTTAACTGTAAAAATGGGAAATTTTTAATAGTCTTTTAGGCAGTGAAGAAATGATTTTTCTTTGATTTAGTTGCTCTTTGATGAGTTCAAGGGCCAAAACTTTCAAGAATTTTCTTCAAAAGAGCCTATAAAGGTGTATTTTAATTTTTTGCTTCACCTTTCAAGCCTAGTAAATGTGTAATGACATTAGGCGTTCTCAGCTTTACTGTTTGTGAAGGACAATTTTTGAACCATTTGATTTTCGAGGCTCTCCCTATATAAAAATGTGTTTGTGGGATAATTCCCTTATTCCACAAAATTCCCATATCTGAATATATTCCAGTGTCACTTCCATAAAAATGTTCATTTAGATGATCTTCTTCAATATCACCTTCTACAATAATCTCTTCTTGATCTAATAAATATGACCTTCTTCCCTCCATTTTATATAGAATTATAGGCTGATAAATATATCAACCTATTATAGTTATTTTTTAAATTATTTATCTCACTTTAAAAAATGTTATTAAAAAATGCAACAAAAAAATTACGTGAGTGCGCGCGCCGGGTAATTTTTACCCGACAGTGACAATAGATGGAATTTCAGTGGGAGCTGTCAAAATGTGAAACCAAAACTTTATACTAATTGATGAGTCAGGAAGCTAAACGAAACCACTTCTCCGCCAACCGATTTTTTATTGGTTAATTCTCCATTCAAATGTTGCCATGGGTAATTTTCACCCGGCGCGCGCAATGCCGGGTTAAAGCCTAGGGGGGCAAAGTCAAACTGTCACATCCATGCAGTGCCCCCTGGAAAGACAACCAACGACAGCAGCTTTTTTTATTCATCATGGAGACTATGTACTAACCCTACCAAGATTGTGAATTTGATCAATGAATATGGTCTCCATGACCTTGTATAATTATAGAATAGGATAATAATTTTAAAAAAGCCTATTGATACAATCATAGCAAGTTGTTACCAGTGGTCCACAGAAATGAGTATATCACTGTTAAATAAATGATCAATATATATTGATTGGCATCTGCAAATAAAATTGTATTAAAAAAAAAAAAAAGGAGAAAACTATTTAAATGTTTTGATTTAATGTAACATTCCATACAGTAATACATATATATTTACATGCTTTTAAACCTCGGTAAATGGTGAGTTATATTTACAAATTATTCACCAATTTACCTTTTTTAGTTCAGCCTTCTAAAAGTTCAAAGTCATCCCTTTCTTCATTGTATTCCTTCATCCTCATCCTGATCTTTGAGCTGTCACACCAGGTGATATTATCCTCCATGCTGCGGGTGACAAAAAATGCTGGGTCCATGACAATCTCAGGTCCAACACGAACATGACCCTGTTGTATCAGTGTAGTAGCTTGGTGTAAATCAGTTGCCATGGTACTTTTTACCATTATTACTGGAAGGCGTCTTCTGCAAAATGCTGAGGCACTTATCATCGTTGCAAGTTCTAGATTCTTGGTTGAATTTATTAAGCCTTTTTTGTAACAATAATCAAGTAATTGACGTGTTAAATGCTCTCGCATAGGATCTTTTGGATCATATTCGGCTATAGCTTTAGCAAGTTCTCGAATATTTCTTGACATTTTGTTGTAAACTGTGTATTCACTTCTTTTTTGAATATAATACTTCCTCATAATTCTATTTTCATGAGATGTATTGTCGCATTCCCATGAAAGAATGTTAACTTTTTTTAGCAACTTCTGTTCTGCGTACTTAAGCTTCCTCATCGTTTAAACTGTATGACAGTTTATTTTTTAATGAATGAATTACAAAAACAAAATTTAAAGAGAAATTGATGACCAAATTTCGTAATTCAAAGACCACGCTACCACTATATAAAAATAATAAACAAAGGATGATGATACACTCTACAAAATATTAAAAAATAAAACTACTCTTTTTAAAATATAAATAAATTCAGCCTTAATTAATTTAGTTGTATATTAGTTTGTAATTAATTTTTTAAAATATTTGAAAATTTATCTCAAAGTTTATTTATTAAATGAATATTATGCGTTTTGACCTTAAAATAAGCATCCTTGGATGGTTTAATTTTATTTTAAATTAAAAATGAAATTTGTTTAACGCAAAAATTTTGAGAATACTTGCTAAAATATGTTTAAAAATAGTACAAATGTGAAATTGCACTGGGATAAGGTAGATAAATTACACACACACACACAAAACCTTTATTAGGGACTTTCTCCATACAGATTCTTCCAATTGGGTAAGGTAATAATCATCTTGTGTTATTTACATAGGTAGTGGAATAGAAATTAAATGTTGGAAAAAAGAAGAATAATAAAGCAATGATCTTAAAATATTTTTAGACTGACAACACTGTAATATAAAACCAACAAAGGAGTGTTTTTTTCTGTTTTACATAATTAGTAATTGTAATGTAAATTGTTAAATGTTTTTCTCTCTCTCTCTCTCTCTCTTTGAAAATAATAAATTAAAAGGTAAAATCGCCTAATTATTTGAAACCATTTCAGCTGTAAGTAAACTTGTGTTAAAATAAATGTGTTTCAGCAACCCTGGCAGTACAGAACAAAGGAATGTGTATAGCCCTGATGTTTACCTTTTAGTTAGTTGTAAATAATTCTCTAATTAATATGTTTTTTTCTTGGTAAAGATAATAAAATAAGATATTATCTTAATTTGTAGTATATTTATGTGTTAAATAAACTACAAAATAACAGATTATGAGACTGAAGTTTAAGTAATAACAAAGAAATATCAAGAACGTGTTTAGTAAGTACAACTTTAAATATATTTTAAAATGAGCGTAATTAATTCTAATTTGCCAATTTTGACTGGTACAAATTTCAACAGCTGGAAATTTGGAGTTAAACTATTGTTAGAAGAAAAACAAATACATCTAACATTAGAAAAGGAAATTAATGATTTTGTCGATGAAAAAGAAGGCGAGTTATTTGCAATTAAAGATGCAAAGGCAAAATCTACGCTTGTTCAATGTTTAACTGATAAACATCTAGACATAATTGAAGATGCAAAAACAGCTAAAGAAATGATGAAAGCGCTCGAAAATATATTTGAAAGAAAAAGCGTGTTCACAAAACTAACACTAAAAAGAAAGTTGTTGACTTTAAAATGCAAACATAATGAAAAATTAGAGGACCATTTTCTTAAATTTGTTTCTATAATTCGTGAATTGGATAATATAGGTTCCAAAATGGATGAATCTGACAAAATATGTCATCTGTTATTGTCATTGAATGAAGAGTATGAAAATGTAATCACAGCAATAGAAACAATAAATACTGAAATCAAAATGGAATTTGTTAAGGCAAGATTGCTGGATGAAGAACTCAAAAGGAAAAATAAACAAGGGGAACCTAGGAATGAAGAAATGACATTTGGATCATTCACATTTACATGTTATAATTGTGGCACGAAAGGTCACAAGGCTACAAAATGTAGAAATAAAAAGAAATTTTTCAAAAGAGAAAAGAATCAAACACAAAAAGAGAGAAATGAAAGACAAAGAGAGAGTCAACCTAGACAACAAGCCTATCAGATGGATGGAAAACTATCATTTGTAGCAATGAATGCTATAGATTGCTATAAATATGATCATTTTATTTTAGACTCAGGAGCAACACAGAACCTGATCAAAAGTGAATTAGAAAAATATATGACAGATGTGAAGATTTTAGAACATAAGGTTGAAATTCATATGGCAAATGGTGAAAAGATGTCAGCTAATAAAAGTGGAACTTTAAATGTAAAAATCAATAATATCCCAATAGCAATCCATGGACTAATAGTTGATGGTATTAAACAGAACTTATTGTCAGTAGGAAAAATTACACAACAGGGCCACAAAGTGATATTTAAGCAAGATGAAGTAATTATAATTACAAGAAACCATAATTTTAAGTGTAATAATTATAGAAACTTGTACTCACTTAAAATAGAAATAGACAGTAACCCTGAAAGTGTTACAGCGCATGCAATCAAAACCGATGACATATTGTGGCACAGAAGATTGGGACATCTGAATATATACAGTTTAAAGAAATTATGGCTACCAAGTTCACAAGAGAAATGTGAAACCTGTATCAAAGGAAAAAGCACAAGAAGATCATTTGAGAAAACCTGGAAGACAACAAAGGAAATTGGAGAGCTGATTCATTCAGACTTATCAGGACCAATTGATCCACCAACATATGATGGAGAAATATATTTTCAGGTACTAATAGATGACTACTCACACTTTGTAGTAGTGAGACTTCTCAAATCAAAAAGTGAAGCCGAACAAAACATAATTGATTTTATCAAGTTGATAAAAACTCAACATAACAAGAAAACAAGAAAAATTAGAGTAGATAATGGTAAAGAATTTTCATCTGGAAACTTCAAGCAGTTTTGCAGAACAAAAGGAATTCAAATAGAATATACCTCACCTTACACACCACAACAAAATGGCACTTCTGAAAGAATGAACCAAACATTGATTGATAAAGTGTGAACAAAGTTGGCAGAAACAAATCTACCAAAATATCTCTGGGGAGAAGCCATTTACTGCTCAGCATACGAATTAAACAGAAGTCCAACAAGTGCCAACAAAGGAATACCTCCGGCTAGCATATGGTATAAACGAAATGACCTATCCAAACTTAAGGTTTTTGGCTCAAGAGCTTGGAGACTAATTTTACCCAAACCAAGAAAACTAGATGCTAGAGCAAAATCAACAATCATGGTTAGATACAGTGGAAGCGGATATCGCATCTGGGATCCGGAAACTGATAAAGTAATGATTTCAACAGATGTAACATTTGATGAAACATTAACTAAATTTGATAAAGAAATCATCTCAGACCAAACAGAACCTAAAAGAATAATAACTGAATCTCAAGATGAGGAAGAAACCCCACAAACATCGAAACAATCAGACAAAGAAGAAAGTGTAACTACAAGATCGGGTCGAATAATCAAACCACCAGGGTATCAAGAAGATTATGAACTATGTTCAGTATATTCCTTGTTTACAAATGGTGAAGATCCAGTTTCTTACAATCACGCAATTAGGCAAAAAAAATGGAAAGAAGCAGAATATGTAGCAGCTGCTGCTTCTATACAAGACCTAGTTCATCTGAAGGAAATAAATAAGGACTTTACATCATTTGAGGACACAACTTTGCTAGTGGACAACAAGAGTGCTATCTGCATGGCCAAAACTTTTGAAAACTCCAAAAGAAGTAAACACATTGATATAAGAACTCACTACATAAAGGATTTATTGGCTAAAGACATAATCAGAATAGACTACATTGAGGGATGCAGAAACATAGCAGACATGTTAACTAAACCCTTATGTAAGGACATGTTGAACAAATTTATGAAACTTTCCAACATGGGGTGAAATTTGTGCAATTGACATTTGTGAAAATGCCAATTGAGGGGGGGGGGGGTGTTAAAATAAATGTGTTTCAGCAACCCTGGCAGTACAGAACAAAGGAATGTGTATAGCTCTAATGTTACTAATGTTTACCTTTTAGTTAGTTGTAAATAATTCTCTAATTAATATGTTTGTTTTCTTGGTAAAGATAATAAAATAAGATATTATCTTAAGTTGTAGTATATTTATGTGTTAAATAAACTACAAAATAATAACTTGTTATTTGTTGTTTCATTGTCTGAACCATAAAAGATTCCCAACATGGTAGCAGAGCTCGGTTTATGAATCGCGGTAAAATATATATAAAATATAGGATAAAATATAAATAAAATAAA
This sequence comes from Cordylochernes scorpioides, assembly GCA_030710605.1. Lineage (NCBI taxonomy): Eukaryota > Metazoa > Arthropoda > Arachnida > Pseudoscorpiones > Chernetidae > Cordylochernes > Cordylochernes scorpioides. Next base: position 48,134,377 of record CP092881.1, on the reverse strand, counting down.
AATGGCTGTCAGCGAAGATATCGCAAATATTGTGAGATCTGAAAGTCCTGAAAATTTTGATTTATGGAATTTTCAGATAATTATTTTAAAAGCAAATGGTCTTCTAGATATTGTAAATGGAAAATCGTTGTTTGAAGACTTGAAAGATGAAACTGGAAAATATAAATGGAGCCTAAAAGACGCCAAAGTGTTGGGCCAGATTTTCCACAAAATAGACCCAATAATGATGTAAACATTTACATCATATATATACACAGTGTCTTGTCGAAAGTGTTTGGTATCCAGATGGAGATCCCACCACGGTGGCCGACGGTGCTCTAAAGGTCGAGGCAGGGGAGGACGCCCAATCGGAGGTGACGTTGGTGGCACCGTGACCAAGATACCGGCCGACCCTCCACAGAAGGACAACAACGAGGCGGATTGGAGAATGAAGAGCTGGAAGCAACCCTGGGCGTGTACTCCAAGACCCGCTGTAGAAAGATGGAGAATTCCCCAACGAGGAACCTCAACGATGCTCTTAAGTCCAGAAAGCTGGAGATGACACCTATGCCTCTAAAGTCCAGAAAGCTGGAGATGACACCTATGCCTTTAAAGTCCAGAAAGGTGGAGATGACACCTATGCCTCTAAAGTCCAGAAAGGTGGAGATGACACATATGCCTTTAAAGACCAGTAGCCGGGGAAGACACCCAGCTGGAGATGACACGGGTCCTGCCCAAGGATCCAGAAGCCCATTGCAGAGAGGTCCAACGGAGGATATACAAACTATGTACATATGTTAATATATGAAATAATACCGATCATTTTTTTTCTTTTATGCAAGATGAAACGTCCAAAATCATATTACCTTTAGGGAAATTTCAAGTCCATTCTTTATTCTAAAATGAATAAAACCAATTAAATACATACCCAGATCAATTTTATTATTATCTCAAACTTTCTTTTAATAAGGAGTCTAATTTCGAATTTCGTAAAGAAGAAATTACTTTAAATTAAAAAAAAAATTATATTTTATTATCCTTATTTTTATCAATTTTTTTATTATCTCAAACTTTTCTTTTAAAAAGAAGAAGTTTAATTTCGAATTTCTTAAAGAAGAAATTACTTTAAATTTAAAGAAATTTTTTTATATTTTATTATCCTTATTTTTATCAATTTTTTATTATCTCAAACTTTTCTTTTAAAAAGAAGAAGTTTAATTTCGAATTTCTTAAAGGAGAAATTATTTTAAATTTAAAGAAATTTTTTTTATATTTTATTATCCTTATTATTATTTTTAAATATTCTTTTAAAAAAGAATATTTTCTTTATTACTATTATTTTTTTAAAAATAATATTCTAAGAATATTATTATCTTTTTTTTTTTTACTCTGTAGGAAGATGACGATTTACCTCGGGGCGTTGTTTGAAGATAACAGTCAGTTTTTGAGCGGTGGGCGTACGGACCTATCCGGGAGGGAGCGCCCGGGAGGAACGGTATGTTAACATATTCTATATTAATTCAGAGTTTATTTAATATGTCAAAGAGACATATTTTTAGCTTATTTTAATAGGCAAGAAAAAATTTTCATATTTTGTCCTTTGCATGAAGTCATAGTGCTTGATAAAGAAAAATAGATTTTATGTTCATTTAGTACTGCCTACAAACGAAAGTTTGTAAGAAAATCTACGAAGGTAGAACAAGGGGTCATGTCCCATTATGTTTTATTTGGTATGTTTGCCAACTATGACATGTTTTATATGTTGAGAAAGGCATATCCATATTTTTATTAGGTAAAAAGAAATTTTATTCTTGCTTGAGATCCTTAAACAAAACAAAAAATTTTTGTCCATGCAAAATTGCCCATAAAATGAAATGTTGTAAATTCACAGATTTAAATAAAATCTAATGTTTAATATTTTGAAGTGTATTGGTAATATTTTTATCCTTAATCAAATACAAAACAGGCGTGTACCCTTGGTGTGCGCTATATATTTCTTCTTGTGTATGTATCTAGGTTTAATCTACGGTGGCATACAATTATAAAAGTTATTATTGCTGAGCTAGTCAGGCCATGTTCGGAATAGGGATGTCCTTAAATAGGACATGAAAAACGATCCAACATTTTGGCGCCTTACAACGTGAGGCAGAGTCTTCCGAAAATCTCAAATTTTAATAAAATTAAAATTTGTGAAAAGTAGGCCTACAAAACCCCTGAGATTAAGAAATTTCGTATCACCACATATTTTAATTTTGAAAAATAACTCAAGTTTAAAATAAAAAAAAAAAACGCGTACCATATTTATACACCTCTTTATGAATTTTGCTGAATAATTGTTAGTATATAAAAAAATTACGTTAGGCTTAAAATAAAACGTTAGCCTTAAGGATATAAAAACGCACGCCATATCTATGCACTTCTTTATGAACATGATAAGTTAAAATTTTTATTTTTAAGAAAGTCACTGGTTTTTTCAATGCAACATTAAAGTTTTTACAATTATTTACCGCTAAGACCTTAAAATACAGACGAAAATTTTTTAAATTTTTATTATTTCTCTATGTATTCAGAATCACCGTTATCTGTTCGCGTGTGTCATTTTCTTTCTTTTATTCAAAAAGATGTATAATGTCTAAAATTTAGTTCACTTTAGTGTATTTTTCATGTTTTAGAGCGAACTTTGCAATATTCAAAATATACGTTACAATGACGCACAACCATGATAAGTTAAAATTTTTATTTTTAAGAAAGTCACTGTTTTTTTTTTCAATGCAACATTAAAGTTTTTACAATTATTTACCGCTAAGACCTTAAAATACAGACGAAAAAATTTTAAATTTTTATTATTTCTCTATGTATTCAGAATCACCGTTATCTGTTCGCGTGTGTCATTTTCTTTCTTTTATTCAAAAAGATGTATAATGTCTAAAATTTAGTACACCTTAGTGTATTTTTCATGTTTTAGAGCGAACTTTGCAATATTCAAAATATACGTTACAATGACGCACAACCATGATAAGTTAAAATTTTTATTTTTAAGAAAGTCACTGTTTTTTTTTAATGCAACATTAAAGTTTTTACAATTATTTACCGCTAAGACCTTAAAATACAGACGAAAATTTTTAAATTTTTATTATTTCTTGATATAGGCTTAGCAAAATACGGTTATTCTTTTTGAGGATTTCTGTTTGTTTTTGTACTCACGTATGTTGTAGTTACGAGGACATCCCTTTAGATAAAAACAAATATATATTTATTTAAGGAACGACTTGTTCCATTACATATATTGTTAAGACAAGTTAGCGGTAAACAATAACAGCAAGTTTGAAGGTAGAAGTTTGAATTAGTGACGTCATAGTAGTGACGTCAGCATCTATGATGATTAAAGTCAAAGTTTGCGTAACAATTCCCTCCTTACTTTGGCTTTATTCCCACGATGCTGAGGCTCTCCAGGTGTTTCTTCATCTGGTCTCGGGATAGGTCCTTTGTGAAGATATCCGCCTCCAGGTCCTGAGATGGCTTGTACAGAAGGCAGATGTCTCTGGATTCATAACAGTCTCTCAAGAAGTGGTACTTTCTGTTGATATGTCTACAGCGACTGCTTTGTTTAGGGCTGGAGATCCAGTTGATCAATGACTGACTGTCTGTATAGATCGCAGTTGGTTTTTCCATGAAATTCCATTCTTCCAGCTCTCGTAACAGGTTTATTATCCACTTGATTTGACAGCAGCTTTCACAAGCAGCTATCATTTCCGCTTCCATTGTGGAGAGGGCGACGAGTGGTTGTTTACTACTTTTCCAGTCTATAGTTGCTTCGCCGAGCTTCAATACATATCCGCCGTAGGATTTTCCGTCATGAGTGGTCGACCAGCTGGCATCGGTGTAGGACTTCAGGATTCCAGTCTTTCCTCTTTCAAATTTCACTCCTAGGTCAATTGTTCCTCGTAGGTATCTCATCACTCTTTTGATTGCTGTCCAGTGCATCTGTTTTGGTTGTCTGGAGTACTGTGAAAGTTTGCTAGTGATGTAAGCAATGTCGGGTCTGGTGTTAACAGCTAGAAACATTAGCATTCCAAGGGCTTCTTGGTAAGTGTGCTGATCACAATTGTCATCTTCAATATGATTATCCAAATTGATTTCTTTGGAACCTGGTGTTGGAACTTCCTTACAATTTTCCATTCCATATTTCTGCAATATTTGTTGTACATAGTGGCTTTGCTGTAGCGAAATTCCCTCCTTGTCTTGTATGATCTTGATTCCCAAAAACATGCCTTTACATGTTACATCCTTTATTTCCAGGTGATGTCTCAATTTATTGATGAATCTGTTTGAGGTATCTTTAGAATCTGAAAAGGTGATAAAGTCATCAACATATATCCCTACATAGAAGTATTTGTCTTCATTCTTCCATTTAAATAGGCAAGGATCAGATTTAAGTTTTTCCAGTCCACAGTCATGAAGTACTTGACTGAATTTCTCATACCACGATCTTCCGGATTGAGGTAGACCGTAAATACTTTTGTTGAGTTTGCAAACTTTGTTTCTGTCTTGAACAAATCCAGCAGGTTGTTCCATGAATATTGTATTTTCAATGTTTCCATTTAGATAGGCTGCTTTCACATCAAATAGTTTAATGACTGAATCTTTTGTTGCTGCCATTGACAAAATAGTCCTGAGGGTGGCATTTTTAATTACAGGGCTGAAACTTTCATTGTAATCCCTTCCTGGGATTTGGTTGTATCCCATTGCAACAAGTCTAGCTTTGTAAGTTTTGTTTTCTTGGTCTTTAGATATTTTGAACACCCATTTACTTTTGACAACTTTAGCGTTTACAGGTCTAGGTACCAGTTCCCATACTTGATGCGAGCACATGTTCTGTATTTCCTCAAGCATTGCGTTCTCCCAATGTTTCTTGTCTTCGCATGCGATGGCTTCTTCATAGTCTTTCGGAATGGTTTCATTCGTAGTAGCCAGAACGTAGTCATCGAATCTTTTAGGTATTGTTCGAGTTCTTTGTGGTCTGTCTGATCCACTTGACTCTGTCTGTCTGTTGATCATGGTATCTGGTGCTGGCTCTTCAATATCAACATCTGATAGAACATGATTGTTCAGTTGTTCATCCTCCTGAATGAAGAAATATGTGTCAGTGTCCGTATTATTATCACTTTGTTTTTCTTCCGAGATGACATTATTGTTCTCTCTGAAGTGAATGTCTGCGGTTTCAAGAATGACTCTCGCTGTGATATCAAATACTCGATAAGCTCTTCTGCATCTTGAATAGCCTACAAATATTCCTCTCTTAGATTTAGCTTCTAGTTTGTGTCTTTGATGATTCTCGAGTTTATAGAAGACTTCACAACCAAATCTCATGATGTGAGAGACGGATGGCTTTTTACCTTTCCATTTTTCCATAGGGGTAGTGTCTGGGTCATTAGTTGTGGGAGTTAGATTGTACAGATATGCAGCTGTATTCACAGCTTCTGCCCAGAAGTGTAGGGGTAATTGGGAGTCTGCCAGAAGTGTTCGGCCTTTGTCTAATAGTGTTCTGTTAGCTCTTTCAACTCTCCCATTGCTTCTTGGGGTGTACGGTGTAGTTAGTTCATGTTTAATTCCTTTGGATTCTATGAAGGTTTCAAGGTTTTTATTGATAAATTCTGTTCCGTTATCTGTTCTAAGTCGTTTTAGTTTTGAGTTTAGCTCGTTTTCTCTCTTTACAATAAACTTCTTCAAAACTTCTGCTGCCGAGAGTTTATCTTTGAGAAATTCTACAAATATTCTCCTAGAAAATCCATCTACGATGGTCAAGAAATATTTACTTCCGCCCAAGGAGTTTATTCTCATTGGACCACAGAGATCGACATAAATGGCTTCAAAGGGGTAGCTTTCCTGATTGCCATCTGTGTGAACATAGGGTACTTTGGCCATTTTTCCCAATGAGCAAGCATCACATTGATCAAGGGTACCATTTATAGAGTTCAAGCCTTTTAGAAGATTGTTCTTCAAAATCAGGTCTAATTTGTTGTCACTAGGATGTCCAAACCTTCTGTGCCATGCAGTCCTAGAATTGTCCTTTGAAATCAAGCAATGTTCGTTTGGAACATGAGTTGTTTCAGGTAAACGTGATAGGTTCAATGTGTACATGTTACCATCAAAGTTTCCTGTTCCTATTAGCTTGTCATCAGAAGAGTATATGTATGCTCCTTCAGAATTCAAAAGAACAGAGTTCCCTCTTCTTACTACGCTTGGAATGGACATTAGATTTCCTTTCAGGTGTGGTACATGGAGGACATTATGCAGGATTACAGCGTTGTTAAGTTTGTCCTTACCTTGTACAGTAGCTTGGATTAATCCTGATGAGGCAGATTCGATGTGTCTCCCTTCTTCCGCTACTTGTATGCTTCTTCTATCCTCCGTCTTGTGCTCGATCCATTCACCATGGGAAGTCATGTGGCTTGTGCACGCAGAATCAATTATCCACACGTCCTGAGTCGTCGGGCGTTCCTCCCTTGTGCTTGCATGTAGTGCGTATTCTGAAGTGGAGTTTCTTCGTTGGGATGGTTCCTCCGTTCGTTCTTGGATTGCTGATCTGGCTGTGTCTTTGTTTTGTTTTGGTCCTTTATGGTAGTTCCTTGTACTGGCTATGTTATATTTGTTTGTTGTATTCTTTTGATTTCCTTTGTTGTCAGGGTTGAACCAACAGTCTTTCTTGAAATGTCCTTTTCTTTTGCAAATGAAGCATGACTTTTCTTTGAATTGGTTGCCTGATGATCTGAAAGCATTCTCAGGATTTTTGCTTCTGTCCTGTCTTTTCTTCTCGAAATCCAGTAGAGTTTGTCTCAAGTCTGGTAAGGAGATTTCTCTGTTTATTGAGAGTGCTGCTGCGATCGTGTCAAAGTTAGGTGTGAGTCCTTCAACAATGTATCGTACAAGTTCTCTTTCTGTTACAGTCTTTCCTAGCTGGGTGATCTCTTGTGCTAGTTTCTGTGCTCGTACAATATACATGTTAACATTTTCATTTGGGTTCAATTTTAGTCTGGCTAGATCCAACATTAGGTCTATCCTTTTATTTTCTAGAGATCCTTCAAACCTTTTCTTTATGTCGTACCAAATTCTTTTGGCTCTTTTATCGCCTCGAAAGATGATTGTTAAGTCATCCGAAAGTGACAATATTATTAGGCTGTATGCTTCCCGATTCTTTTTCTTCCAAATATCATATTCTAGTTTATTTTTTGTAAAGTCTGGCTCGTCATTAACAATTACGTCCTCGAAGAGATCTTTTGAATCTAGAATTGCTTCCATTTTCATGGACCACGTGGTATAGTTGTTTTCTGTTAAATGTTCGATTTTTGCTAAGTTATGTGTATCCATTTTTATTCAATATTTATTTTCTAAATTGGCGGTTAGTCCAATTATTTATTTTCTTTATGATTTAAATGGATCAATTGGCGGTTAGTCCAATTCGCGCGCCCAAACAACGCACTGCTACCAAATTGATATAGGCTTAGCAAAATACGGTTATTCTTTTTGAGGATTTCTGTTTGTTTTTGTACTCACGTATGTTGTAGTTACGAGGACATCCCTTTAGATAAAAACAAATATATATTTATTTAAGGAACGACTTGTTCCATTACATATATTGTTAAGACAAGTTAGCGGTAAACAATAACAGCAAGTTTGAAGGTAGAAGTTTGAATTAGTGACGTCATAGTAGTGACGTCAGCATCTATGATGATTAAAGTCAAAGTTTGCGTAACATTTCTCTATGTATTCAGAATCACCGTTATCTGTTCGCGTGTGTCATTTTCTTTCTTTTATTCAAAAAGATGTATAATGTCTAAAATTAAGTTCACTTTGTGTATTTTTCATGTTTTAGAGCGAACTTTGCAATATTCAAAATATACGTTACAATGACGCACAACCATGATAAGTTAAAATTTTTATTTTTAAGAAAGTCACTGTTTTTTTTTAATGCAACATTAAAGTTTTTACAATTATTTACCGCTAAGACCTTAAAATACAGACGAAAATTTTTAAATTTTTATTATTTCTCTATGTATTCAGAATCACCGTTATCTGTTTGCGTGTGTCATTTTCTTTCTTTTATTCAAAAAGATGTATAATGTCTAAAATTTAGTTCACTTTAGTGTATTTTTCATGTTTTAGAGCGAACTTTGCAATATTCAAAATATACGTTACAATGACGCACAACCATGATAAGTTAAAATTTTTATTTTTAAGAAAGTCACTGTTTTTTTTTTCAATGCAACATTAAAGTTTTTACAATTATTTACCGCTAAGACCTTAAAATACAGACGAAAAAATTTTAAATTTTTATTATTTCTCTATGTATTCAGAATCGCCGTTATCTGTTCGCGTGTGTCATTTTCTTTCTTTTATTCAAAAAGATGTATAATGTCTAAAATTTAGTACACCTTAGTGTATTTTTCATGTTTTAGAGCGAACTTTGCAATATTCAAAATATACGTTACAATGACGCACAACCATGATAAGTTAAAATTTTTATTTTTAAGAAAGTCACTGTTTTTTTTAATGCAACATTAAAGTTTTTACAATTATTTACCGCTAAGACCTTAAAATACAGACGAAAATTTTTAAATTTTTATTATTTCTCTATGTATTCAGAATCACCGTTATCTGTTCGCGTGTGTCATTTCTTTCTTTTATTCAAAAAGATGTATAATGTCTAAAATTTAGTTCACTTTAGTGTATTTTTTTTGTTTCAAAGCGAGGATTGGATCGAAAACAATGTTTTGCGCGTGAAAAACTCATGCTTTTGTCTATTTTCTGAATATTATTTTTTTTCTTAAAAGATATTAGGACGCGAGCTTAGGCCTAAAAACAATGCCTTCCTCGAAACCTGAGAATTTCCCACAGGCTCCAAATTTAGGACCTTCCCCCCCCCTCCAGGAACATATGTGAAGAGGGGAACACGTGTGCAAAGGGGATGGAAATAGAGGTATTTTGGTGACCACACATGTAAAACACATGTGTTCACAATAGCAGGGAAGGAGAAAACAACTAAGAGTTCAGTTGACTCCCAGATCTGAATTGAAAAGGTCGGTTTTTTTTGCTACCTCTTCCCACAATTGTGGGAAGACTTCCTCTTGAATATTCCATCTTCTTTTAGTTTTTCACCATTATCTTTTAAATTGTTAGATCAATACGACTTATTTTATTATATATCAAGGTTTAATAATTTTATTTTTCAATTATTTTTTTTTATCCAACAAAATGATTCTGCTTGATAAGTCTGAGGATATTTCGAATTTTGTTAATGCCATTGTACTCTTAGTTCTCTCTTATCTTTACGATATTTAGCGTTATCAATATAAATATAAAGATTTGAAGCCTTTATTTTCTTATCTAATTTAAAAGAAAAATGTGCATATGTCACGCGATTTATTTAATTTTATATATGTTTCCATTTATTTTTTTAATTTTTACTAAGTGACTCTGATATAGGCTTAGCAAAATACGATTATTCTTTCTAAGGATTTCTAGTTGTTTTTGTACTCACTTATGTTGTAGTTACGAGGACATCCCTTTAGATATAAACAAATATATATTTATTTAAGGAACGACTTGTTCCATTACATATATTGTTAAGACAAGTTAGCGGTAAACAATAACAGCAAGTTTTGAAGGTAGAAGTTGGAAGTAGTGACGTCATAGTGATGACGTAGCATCGATGATGATAAAAGTCAAAGTTTGCGTAACAATTCCCTCCTTACTTTGTCTTTATTCCCACGATGCTGAGGCTTTCCAGGTGTTTCTTCATCTGGTCTCGGGATAGGTCCTTTGTGAAGATATCCGCCTCCAGGTCCTGGGATGGCTTGTACAGAAGGCAGATGTCTCTGGATTCATAACAGTCTCTCAAGAAGTGGTACTTTCTGTTGATATGTCTACAGCGACTGCTTTGTTTAGGGCTGGAGATCCAGTTGATCAATGACTGACTGTCTGTATAGATCGCAGTTGGTTTTTCCATGAAATTCCATTCTTCCAGCTCTCGTAACAGGTTTATTATCCACTTGATCTGACAGCAGCTTTCACAAGCAGCTATCATTTCCGCTTCCATTGTGGAGAGGGCGACGAGTGGTTGTTTACTACTTTTCCAGTCTATAGTTGCTTCGCCGAGCTTCAATACATATCCGCTGTAGGATTTTCCATCATGAGTGGTCGACCAGCTGGCATCGGTGAAGGACTTCAGGATTCCAGTCTTCCCTCTTTCAAATTTCACTCCTAGGTCAATTGTTCCTCGCAGGTATCTCATCACTCTTTTGATTGCTGTCCAGTGCATCTGTTTTGGTTGTCTGGAGTACTGTGAAAGTTTGCTAGTGATGTAAGCGATGTCGGGTCTGGTGTTAACAGCTAGAAACATTAGCATTCCAAGGGCTTCTTGGTAAGTGTGCTGATCACAATTGTCATCTTCAATATGATTGTCCAAATTGATTTCTTTGGAACCTGGTGTTGGAACTTCCTTACAATTTTCCTTTCCATATTTTTGCAATATTTGTTGTACATAGTGGCTTTGCTGTAGCGAAATTCCCTCCTTGTCTTGTATGATCTTGATTCCCAAAAACATGCCTTTACATGTTACATCCTTTATTTCCAGGTGATGTCTCAATTTATTGATGAATCTGTTTGAGGTATTTTCAGAATCTGAGACAGTGATAAAATCATCAACATATATCCCTACATAGAAGTATTTGTCTTCATTCTTCCATTTAAATAGGCAAGGATCAGATTTAAGTTTTTCCAGTCCACAGTCATGAAGTACTTGACTGAATTTCTCATACCACGATCTTTCGGATTGAGGTAGACCGTAAATACTTTTGTTGAGTTTGAAAACTTTGTTTCTGTCTTGGACAAATCCAGCAGGTTGTTCCATGAATATTGTATTTTCAATGTTTCCATTTAGATAGGCTGCTTTCACATCAAATAGTTTAATGAATGAATCTTTTGTTGCTGCCATTGACAAAATAGTCCTGAGGGTGGCATTTTTAATTACAGGGCTGAAACTTTCGTTGTAATCTCTTCCTGGGATTTGGTTGTATCCCATTGCAACAAGTCTAGCTTTGTAAGTTTTGTTTTTGTTTTCTTGGTCTTTAGATATTTTGAACACCCATTTACTTTTGACAACTTTAGCGTTTACAGGTCTAGGTACCAGTTCCCATACTTGATGGGAGTACATGTTCTGTATTTCCTCAAGCATTGCGTTCTCCCAATGTTTCTTGTCTTCGCATGCGATGGCTTCATCATAGTCTTTCGGAATGGTTTCATTCGTAGTAGCCAGAACGTAGTCATTGAATATTTTAGGTATTGTTCGAGTTCTTTGTGGTCTGTCTGATTCACTTGACTCTGTCTGTCTGTTGATCATGGTATCTGGTGCTGGCTCTTCAATATCAACATCTGATAGAACATGATTGTCCAGTTGTTCATCCTCCTGAATGAAGAAATATGTGTCAGTGTCCGTATTATTATCACTTTGTTTTTCTTCCGAGATGACATTATTGTTCTCTCTGAAGTGAATGTCTGCGGTTTCAAGAATGACTCTCGCTGTGATATCAAATACTCGATAAGCTCTTCTGCATCTTGAATAGCCTACAAATATTCCTCTCTTAGATTTAGCTTCTAGTTTGTGTCTTTGAAGATTCTCGAGTTTATAGAAAACTTCACAACCAAATCTCATGATGTGAGAGACGGATGGCTTTTTACCTTTCCATTTTTCCATAGGGGTAGTGTCTGGGTCATTGGTTGTGGGAGTTAGATTGTACAGATATGCAGCTGTATTCACAGCTTCTGCCCAGAAGTGTAGGGGTAATTGGGAGTCTGCCAGAAGTGTTCGGCCTTTGTCTAATAGTGTTCTGTTAGCTCTTTCAACTCTCCCATTGCTTCTTGGGGTGTAGGGTGTAGTTAGTTCATGTTTAATTCCTTTGGATTCAATGAAGGTTTCAAGGTTTTTATTGATAAATTCTGTTCCGTTATCTGTTCTAAGTCGTTTTAGTTTTGAGTTTAGCTCGTTTTCTCTCTTTACAATAAACTTCTTCAAAACTTCTGCTGCTGAGAGTTTATCTTTGAGAAATTCTACAAATATTCTCCTAGAGAATCCATCTACGATGGTCAAGAAATATTTACTTCCGCCCAAGGAGTTTATTCTCATTGGACCACAGAGATCGACATAAATGGCTTCAAAGGGGTAGCTTTCCTGATTGCTATCTGTGTGAACATAGGGTACTTTGGTCATTTTTCCCAAGGAGCAAGCATCACATTGATCAAGGGTACCAGTTATAGAGTTAAAGCCTTTTAGAAGATTGTTCTTCAAAATCAGGTCTAATTTGTTGTCACTAGGATGTCCTAACCTTCTGTGCCATGCAGTCCTAGAATTGTCCTTTGAAATCAAGCAATGTTCGTTTGGAACATGAGTTGTTTCAGGTAAACGTGATAGGTTCAATGTGTACATGTTACCATCAAAGTTTCCTGTTCCTATTAGCTTGTCATCAGAAGAGTATATGTATGCTCCTTCAGAGTTCAAAAGAACAGAGTTCCCTCTTCTTACTACGCTTGGAATGGACATTAGATTTCCTTTCAGGTGTGGTACATGGAGGACATTATGCAGGGTTACAGCGTTGTTAAGTTTGTCCTTACCTTGTACAGTAGCTTGGATTGATCCTGATGAGGCAGATTCGATGTGTCTCCCTTCTTCCGCCACTTGTATGCTTCTTCTATCCTCCGTCTTGTGCTCGATCCATTCACCATGGGAAGTCATGTGGCTTGTGCACGCAGAATCAATTATCCACACGTCCTGAGTCGTCGGGCGTTCCTCCCTTGTGCTTGCATGTAGTGCGTATTCTGAAGTGGAGTTTCTTCGTTGGGATGGTTCCTCCGTTCGTTCTTGGATTGCTGATCTGGCCGTGTCTTTGTTTTGTTTTGGTCCTTTATGGTAGTTCCTTGTACTGGCCATGTTATTTTTGTTTGTTGTATTATTTTGATTTCCTTTGTTGTCAGGGTTGAACCAACAGTCTTTCTTGAAATGTCCTTTTCTTTTGCAAATGAAGCATGACTTTTCTTTGAATTGGTTGCCTGATGATCTGAAAGCCTTTTCATGATTTTTGCTTCTGTCCTGTCTTTTATTCTCGAAATCCAGTAGAGTTTGTCTCAAGTCTGGTAAGGAGATTTCTCTGTTTATTGACAGTGCTGCTGCGATCGTGTCAAAGTTAGGTGTGAGTCCTTCAACAATGAATCGTACAAGCTCTCTTTCTCTTACAGTCTTTCCTAGCTGGGTGATCTCTTGTGCCAGTTTCTGTGCTCGTACAATATACTTGTTAACATTTTCATTTAGGTTCAATTTTAGTCTGGCTAGATCCAACATTAGGTCTATCCTTTTATTTTCTAGAGATCCTTCAAACCTTTTCTTTATGTCGTACCAAATTCTTTTGGCCCTTTTATCGCCTCGAAAGATGATTGTTAAGTCATCCGAAAGTGACAATATTATTAAGCTGTATGCTTCCCGATTCTTTTTCTTCCAAATATCATATTCTAGTTTATTATTTGTAAAGTCTGGCTCGTCATTAACAATTACGTCCTAGAAGAGATCTTTTGAATCTAGAATTGCTTCCATTTTCATGGACCACGTTGTGTAGTTGTTTTCTGTTAACTGTTCGATTTTTGCTAAGTTATATGTATCCATTTTTATTCAAATTTTTCTTTCTAAATTGGCGGTTAGTCCAATTATTTAATTTCTTTATGATTTAAATGGATCAATTGGCGGTTAGTCCAATTCGCGCGCCCAAACCACGCTCTGCTACCAAATTGATATAGGCTTAGCAAAAATACGATTATTCTTTCTAAGGATTTATAGTTGTTTTTGTACTCACTTATGTTGTAGTTACGAGGACATCCCTTTAGATATAAACAAATATATATTTATTTAAGGAACGACTTGTTCCATTACATATATTGTTAAGACAAGTTAGCGGTAAACAATAACAGCAAGTTTTGAAGGTAGAAGTTGGAAGTAGTGACGTCATAGTGATGACGTAGCATCGATGATGATTAAAGTCAAAGTTTGCGTAACAGACTCCATACTGATTTTCTTTCTTTGTTTGATAGTATGATTGTTTATCTCTCTTATTTTTATTTTATCCTGAGAATGTTTAGATTTTATTAAATTAGACGCAATTTCGCTAGCCATTATTAAGCGTAAGTTCCTCTTTTGTGATCAATTGTTTTTTTTTATTTTCTTCTGTCCTTATACGAACATAATGTTCAGACTTAAGTCTCCGCTCCGATTTTCAATTGTAGACGCGCTTAGTCATGCTTTCCCATACACCTCTATATTAATTTGTTTTATGTAACGATCATTTTTATATGTAACAGTCAATATAAATTCCCGGTAGTGTACACGAAATAAAACAGTATTTTTTTTTTGCTAACTTCATATGAATGTGCATTTTCTTTTTAAGATTTAACCCGCCGATATTTTAGACAAGCGTATTTCTATTAATTTTTAATGATAGCATAGTAATAGTTTGCTTGCTTCTTTAAGTCGTTGATTTTCGCCATCCTTTTTATCCCAATATGGTATAATTTACAATATTTGCTTACATGTCGGTACAACCACGGTAAATTTTCAACATGGCGGATCAAGGACGCGTTTAGTCATGCTTTCTCATAAACCTCTATATTAATTTGTTTTATGTAACGATCATTTTATATGTAACAGTCAGTATAAATTCCCGGTAGTGTACACGAAATAAAACAGTATTTTTTTGCCAACTTTATATGAATGTGCATTTTTCTTTTTAAGATTTAACCCCCCCCCCCCGATATTTTAGACAAGCGTATTTCTATTAATTTTTATGATAGCATAGTAATAGTTTGCTTGCTTCTTTAAGTTGTTGAATTTCGCTATCCTTTTTATCCCAATATGGTATAATTTACAATATTTGCAACATGTCGGTACAATCACGATAAAATTCCAAAATGGCGGCCAATGGGACGCGTACAACATCCGACTTTCAGCTCATGTTACATCCAACTTTATGGCTAATAACAATATTTATTTAGTCTTATTTACCACAAGTCTGATCATTAAAGTGATAAAGCAGTATAAATTTATTTGTATATTTTACCAGCTTTTAATGTTTATGCATTAATTTTTTTTAACATAACCTTCCCCACAATTAATCTAGCATATTTCGATTTATATTGTACGGAATTGATATGCATAGTCTTTAGTCTTATTTACCACAAGTCTAATCATTAAAGTGATAAAGCAGTATAAATTTATTTGTATATTTTACCAGCTTTTAATGTTTATGCATTAATTTTTTTTTTAACATAACCTTCCCCACAATTAATCTAGCATATTTCGATTTATATTGTACAGAATTGATATGCATAGAGACGCCCCCCCCCATATTCAGTATGTTCTTTTAGTTTTAAACGATGAAATGTTCCATAAATAACATTTTTTTGTATGAAGTTATTGAATATTATACAAATAATCCACATGTCATCTTTAAGATAATTCTTTTATTTTTTTTTTCAGTAACCCATATCGTGATTCTTCCTATCTAGTTATCGCAAATATTTACTTATCGCGCTTTAGATTATTATGAAAAACGACATGTTTATCTCTCAGATTTTCTTGTTGATTCGAAGGGCGTATACCCCCCCCAGGACAAATGTTTAGTTTCATCGCCTCCTTTTTTAAAAAAGTATTTAGATTATAAAAAAATTGGTCAACTGAATTCATAATATTTACTGGGTCTTTATCCCTTTGGTACTGGTAAGCAAAATTCCGTCTAATATTTAATTATATATCTAGTTTATAGCAACATTTATTGCAAACACTTGAGTACCAGTACCATGATAACCCGAGTTGTTTTCCTAGTTAATATAATCCTTCGAGTGTAGAATTTCGACACCTTTCCACATTTTTTTTTGGTAAAACCTACAATATAGGCATTTGCGTGATGGTACAGTCACGATGAAATTCAATATGTCATAATTAAGACTTTACCTTTTTTTTTTTAATGAAATTTCAAACGATTCTGTCCACTTCCCTGAAGCACCTTTCCCAGAATGAGGACGAATAAAGACATCATTGTCAGCATCTAATTACAATAAATAATCACCAGCAGAAGGTCTGCTCAGATACGAATTTAAGCCCGTGTATATTTAGCATTTTCTTTCTTTACTAACGGGAGAAGGATTGCTTTCTCAGGGCAAATGTAAGAGAATATATATCAACAAAAGTCATGGTATTCTAATGGTATGGGTTTGAGCATCTCCTTTGATTAAAACCCACTCCCCATTGAGAAAACGAGAGAGATATTCCAATAGTGTTGATTCAATATATACAATTTCAGATTTCTTATAATTATCTTATTTTATAGAGGCAAGCTCCGATTACGCTCATGAATCAGATATGTGGTTTCTTTCAAAGATAATAGTGTTTAGATATAGTTTTTTTTTTCATAAAAGATCTGGGCAGTCTAGATCCTGGAGTTAGAGTGGAGATCTAGATAAGGAGGCTCAATACACTCAACGCAGATAACTCCAGTGATTAATTAAGACAATTCTAGCTAACAGGGTGTTCAAAAGGCAGAACTTTAAGGAATTAGTCACGTCAAAGACAATGTTTGCGCGGAGGTCTAGGAGTAATGATGAAAAAGGATTACAGCGATCCAACTAATAACAGTTGAATAAATAAAATAAATGGATACTGTTAGACACCAGCGCTGCCACTCATGTATAACACGTGACCGGAAGGATGACGTCGCCCCCCCCCCCTTCTCCAACTGACTGTAAGGTTTAGCCTGACAACGCTGTTGCTTGTTTACCGGAGGATGTAACCTCTTTGTTTCCTCTCTTTCCCTTTTTAATCTTTATATAACCTATGCTTTAATAAATTAGTTAGTGCAAGGCTCTTGTCCTAAGTGTAACCAAGTACCTTGTCTACACCCCTACAAGAAAAGATTATGAGACTGATTGGAGCTGCCTGAAGCATTGAACGGTAAGCCTATTTTTTGTTCTCTCTCCCCCCCTTCAATGGACGCCATCTTATAATGGAAGCTAACGAAAGTTTAACGAAAATTACCAAGCTAAATGGATTAAACTATTCCTCATGGAGCTTCCAAATTAAGCTCATTCTGATGGACAATGACTTATGGTCAATTGTTGACCCAGGCGAAGTCAAACCCGAGGGAGGGGATGTTGGTCTAATCAACAAATTTAATACGAGGCAGAATAAGGCTTTAGCAAAGATATGTCTCTCTATTGGTGAGGAGCAACAAAACCATATCAGACATCTAAATTCCCCCAAAGAAGTTTGGGATGAATTACAAAGACTTTATGCACCCAGGGATAGCAAACACAGAATTCTCCAACTGCGTCGAAAGTTGTACTCCCAGAAATTCTGTCAACATGCGAACATGAATGCCTATTTGGGAAGCATAAATCTAATAGTGAGTGAACTCACAGGTGTAGGGGATAAAATTGAAGACGGTGATCTAAGCATGCTAATTCTTTGTGGAATGCCCGAGGACTGGGATAATGTTATATCAACAATGTGTAACTTACCAGAGTCAGAGTTCACCAGTGCCAACATCAGACTTAAATTGTTAGCTGAGGCAGAGCGCCGGTATGCTACAACAAATGAAGGGATGGGTGCACTGTCAGTCAGGAACTCTAACAAGAAACAATTCCCTCATGAACATCAAGGTTCTAAAACTTTTAGAAAATGTTTTGGATGTGGGAAAACAGGGCATATTGCACGGGACTGTTTCAAACTGAAAAAGAATAACGGTAAACAACAGGAAAAGGGAGCGGTACATCAACATCACGAAGCAAAGAACTTGTCTGTGATGTATAATGCAGCAGTTGTATCAGAAGAGGATACGTGGGTAATTGACTCAGGTGCCACGCATCATATGACTCCGAACAGAAGGTATTTTTCCACGTTGAATGACGAGAATGTAGGACAAGTGACCACCATTGATGGTACATCACATTCAAACATAGGAAGAGGTAATGCTCAAGTAGATCTGATGAACAATTCTGGACAACTTAGAAGAAGCATAGTTGCTCAGAATGCAATGTTCGTACCTGGGATCAGACATGGTGTACTCTCTGTTCTACAAATTGTGGAAAATGGTCATGAGGTTATCTTCGACAAGAAGGGATGTCATATCTACGACAATGATCATAACTTGATGATCAGAGCAGAGAAGAGAGGAAGGCTCTATCTCGTCAGAACTGCTCCGTCCAGATTTCCAGAATCAGGAGAATGTTCAAATTCCATTGCTCAAACCAACAATTTTCGTAAATTCCCACTAAATTTATGGCATCAGAGACTCATGCATATCAACTATGACACCATAGTAGACATGATGAAAAGATAAGTTGTCATTGGTTTGAACTGTCAGGCTGGAAAACCTGATAAGTACTCTGATTGTATGATTGGAAAATCGACAAAAAGACCTTTCCTGAATTTGAGATCTACCAAGGAAACTCAGACACTAGCTCTTGTTCACTGTGATCTTATGGGACCGTTCAACATTGAGAGCTGGGGTGGATCAAGATTTGTCTTGACCATCATTGATGACGCATCAAGATATACAAGGGTATATTTCCTCAAAAGGAAGGGCGATACTCTAGAAAAATTCAAGGAATGGATGAAAGAAGCTGAAAATCAGACGGGATTTTCTCTCAAGAGGATCCGTACAGATAACGGACTAGAGTTCTGTTCATCTCCTTGGGATATTTTCACGAAGGCCCATGGTATAGTACATGAACGCACCATGGTCTACACACCTGAACAGAATGGTGTCGCCGAACGCATGAATAGGACTTTGCTGAACTTAGTGAGGAGTACTGTGAACAGTTGCAATCTGCCAACCGCCTCTTGGGCAGAGCTCACCAACACAGCAGCATACTTGAGAAATCGTGTTACAAACAGACACAATGAAGAGAAAACGCCTTTTGAATTGTGGTTTGGAAAAAGACCTGCTCTGCAACATCTGAGAGCAATCGGCTGCGAAACCTTTGTTCATGTTCCAAAACAAAGAAGGAATTCGAAGCTTCAGCCAAGAGCCACTAAAGGAATTCTCGTGGGTTATTCTCTACAGGGACGAGGTTGGAGAATCTGGATTCCTGAAAAACGCCAAGTGGTGGAATCTAGAAATTGTGTATTCAAAGAAGAAATCTACTTGTATATTTGCCTTATTCTGTCTGTTTGTCTGAAGCTTTGTCTGAAGCTCACGGATAGAATGCGCGCTCATTGGCTGTAGATACGATGTACTAGAGCGCCATCTGTTATCAAATTATAAAACTATTTTAGAGGCGTAATATTCTTTTTATTTTTTTTTATTTATTTATTGTTTTTTATTATTTTTTATTTATTTATTTATTTATTTTTATTTTTATTTTATTTTTTTTTATTTTTTTTTAATTTTATTTTTTATTTATTTTTATTTTTTTTATTTATTTATTTATTTTTATTTATTTTTATTTTTTTATTTATTTTTTATTTTTTTATTATTTTTATTTTTTTATTTATTTTTTTTTATTTTTTTTTATTATTTATTTTATTTTATTTTTTATTTTTTATTTATTTATTTATTTATTTTTTTTTTATTTTTTTTAATTTTATTTTATTTATTTTTTTAATTATTTTTTTTTGTGTAAGTTTGCCTCTCTCATAAACCTGTCTATACAGACCACCCTGACTATAGCGACCACTCTAGACAACCCTGTTATCAGCTGCCTGTCTATACAGACCACCCTGTCTATAGCGGTCACCTTAGGCAACCCTGTTATCAGCAGTGTGATACATCCACCTGTCTATACAGACCACCCTGTCTATAGCGACCACTCTAGACAACCCTGTTATCAGCTGTGTGATACATCCACCTGTCTATACAGACCACCCTGTTAATAGCGACCACCCAAGTCAACGTTTTTAAAATATATTCGCACTCGGGTAAACCCCGGGCGTTGCCCGGGCCATTCGTCTAGTCCTCTATAAACAGCCCAAAAGAGAAAGGGATACTCTACCATCTGTCCATTTCTCCTCGAAAGAGGCCTCCTATCAAGAAGTAGGTAATGCAGATCAACCAGCAGACCGAGAAACTGAAGAACTGATTGGAACTACAGGTGGAATAGATCAGCTATCTGAGACTCTCCCAGAGAACCTGAGAAGCCATCCAATGACACTCCGAAGTCATGGAAAGACGGCAGAATCTCCGGAAGAGGATAATAGTGGTGGACAGATAAATGCCACAAGTGCAGAGGACAGTAACCCCACTTATGAAGAAGCCATGAACAGCCCTGAGGTAGCTAATTGGATAGAAGCCATTGAAGAAGAAAGGGAATCGCTCGAAAGACATGATGTATGGCAACTGAAGGAATTGCCGAAAGGTATCAAACCTTTAAAATGTAGATGGGTACTAAATAAGAAAATCAATGCAGTGGATAGTACCACTAGATACAAAGCACGTCTAGTCGCCAAAGGCTTCACTCAACGTAGTGGAATTGACTACAACGAAGTCTATACTCCTGTTTCCAGTTTTGAAACTATAAGGCTATTAACGGCGATAGCAACAGAAAAGGACTGGTTCATTGACCAATTCGACGTGAAGAGTGCTTATATTCATGGGACACTCAATGAGACTATTTACATGGAACAACCTGAATGCTTCAAGAAACCAGGAGAAGAAAACTTGTTCTGCAAGCTTAAGAAATCAATCTATGGATTAAAACAGAGCGGAAGATGCTGGAATAAATTCTTAAACAAACAACTTCACGAAATAGGATTCCAACGTAACAAAATTGATCCGAGCATCTACGAAGTTGAACTTGAAGAAGGAAGGATCATTCTCTCAATCTATGTGGATGACATCTTTGCCATTTCAGAGAATCAAGCAGCGAGAAACAAATGCAGATAACTCTTAAATTCCAGTTTTGAAGTGAAGTATCTAGGACCAATTTCTCATATGCTTGGAGTATCCTTCAAGAAGTCAGAAGATGGAAGTATGACTCTTTCTCAAAGTAACTACATAGAAGAACTGCTTCAACGTTTCAGACTACAGGATACAAAAGGTGTCTCGACTCCAATGGAAACCAATCTTGACCTGAGTGTAAGGAAAAATGGAAATTCCAATGAGCGGTTTCCATACCGTGAACTGATCGGAGGACTGTCATACCTTTCTCAGAGAACCAGGCCCGACATCGCCTACGCAGTCGGGATCCTATCCAGATACTGTGATAACTACACAAGAGAACACTGGGAAGCTGGGAAACGCGTGCTGCGTTATCTGAAGAGCACCAAGGACTTTGGCATAACTTACAGATCCACTGGCAAACCTTTGATTGCCTTTTCGGATGCAAGTTGGGCCTCAGACATTGTAGACCGAAAAGGAGTATCTGGACATCTCATCATTTTAGCTGGAGCACCAATAATTTGGAGAAGCACCAAACAAACAGTTACCGCTTTGAGTACTATGGAATCGGAATACATTGCACTGTCATCAGCTATGAAGGACATCACATGGGTACGGAATCTGATGGAACAGCTGAAAATGTCAAGTTTGATTTGTGGAGAAACAAAAGTATTCTGCGACAACCAAGCTACAATTTCCCATGCGGAAAATTACATCGACAAATCGAAAACTAGACATTTTGCCGTAAAGTACCATTTTGTTCGAGAAAAGATCTCAGAAGAAGCAATCGAACTTTTCTACACTCCGAGTGCTGAGAACCCTGCTGACTTCCTTACCAAGCCTCTTGCTAGAAGTCAGCATGAAAAGTACTGTAGAGCGCTGATGGACTATCGGAATAAACGTCCAGCTGAAGTTTATTCGGGAGGGGATTTGTCGGACACCCCAGCGCTGCCACTCATGTATAACACGTGACCGGAAGGATGACGTCGGCCCCCCCCCTTCTCCAACTGACTGTAAGGTTTAGCCTGACAACGCTGTTGCTTGTTTACCGGAGGATGTAACCTCTTTGTTTCCTCTCTTTCCCTTTTTAATCTTTATATAACCTATGCTTTAATAAATTAGTTAGTGCAAGGCTCTTGTCCTAAGTGTAACCAAGTACCTTGTCTACACCCCTACAAGAGATACCATATTGGATAATAATGCCAGTGGGAGCAGATACCACTGTGGTATATATAAGCTTGAGTATACATGAGTTTAAAAAGAAACTGACGCCTTAAAGTGGCCTTCTCATTGGGATTGATTGAAGTTGCTGCTGATTAGGAGAAGTGTAGTGTGTCAGGCCAGTGTATTAAGAAGAAATGGAGAAGACAGCTGAACTAATAAAATTAACGAAGATACAAGATTAAGATTCCTACTTGGTTCCAGTTAATTTCAATTACCGCGATGAGACGGTGTTATAAGTCGGGAGAAAGTTGATTTGGTCGCATAAGGGATGGCCTCCTGGACGTGACAAAGATCGCCATTGATATCTTATTGAATGCCGGACGGGATTCGCGTGTAACAGCCAATAGACCAAGTATCACCCTAAAGTACCTGGGTGGCGATGAGAGAGACGGCATAGTCTATATTCAACGATATACACTGGTCAAATGTACGATTCCTTCCACATCAATGTTTTGACAACCACTTCATTCTGAAAGGAGCAACGAGTTCTAACCCTAATGTTAAGGTCCTTTGGAGCGGCATCTCCTGTTGCATAAAGTAAAGACGCATGACAACAAATTTACCTAGATCAACTGTTACCAGATAAACACTTATGGCCTACTAGAAGGGCTCCATTCATCCGCATGAACATGTCTTAGATGAACGACTTAATTCTATAAGCTACTACCCTGTGAGCTAAGAGTTGTCAACAATGTTAAGAACTTCCTTTTTGGGACGTGAGGAACTGCATAGTCTGATTCAACCAGAGTACAATATTTATAAGATCATACCGAGTTATAGTTAGCATCTAGAACCTACAATTCTGTGAAAAGCTTGCATAATTTCTTGAAGGGGATATTGTTCAGCAAAGTTGTAGGACAGCCGACTTTTGTACATATATATCTCTGCTTTTCCATGATAAGGTTTGCCCTATCTCGCATGGAGGGAGACAAAACTAAAGAAGAGTGACTTGTCAAGTTCCCAATAACAACAGTCTGACCAGTCTAGACAGGATCTCTAAGACCGCCTAGATAAGCTTATCTCTTGAAAGAGGGAGAGACAAAAGGGGGGCAGAATAAGAGGAAATTTCATGCTTGCAAATAGGAGGGTAGGTCGTCAGCTTTGATAGGAAGTGACAGGGGAGGAGCAGATTCCCAGAAAGGACTCCCGAGATATCAAAGTAGACCAGAGTAATGTTGGGATTTGTTCCCGATGACGGGTTTCAAGGAAACACCAGAGGGATGAAAAAGAGTTGAATGGTTGAAAGAAAGATGTGTTAGAAAGGTATCGAAGCATGTCGAAAAAAAATCGGCAGAGAGAATTGTAGAAAGGTGGTAGAAAGAGGGTAGAAAGGAAGAAAAAGGGTGTTAAAAAGAGATGTAAACTGTTGAAAGGAGGTGTAAAGCATGAGAAGGCGTTGAAATGTGTTGATAGGATGTATAGGCGTTAAGAAATATGTTGTAAAGTGTTGAAAGATGCGGAAAGATGTTGAAAGAGAAAGAATTGAAGAAAGTTGATAAAGAGTTTGTAAATAGAAGATAAAGGTTGATAGGAAGACGATGGGAAGATGATAGGAGAAAGTGTGATCAATATCTAAAGAGTAGTTGTTGACTGTACTATTGCCTCGATAGAACGATTTTGACTCTTCATCAAGTAGTGTTAATAGATGATTTGTTTTAACGTAGAGGACAATAGTTGTAAATAGGACAAAAACATGCACTGAGAGTTAGTATGGGCTGGTTTACCTAAATTTCATTAACTGTATGCACTAAGTTATATGAATAAGTCCAGTATTAGTTATAATGTTAGGTTATGTTAAATAACAAATATGTATTCTCCCCTGAGAACCCAGAATTCTTCTTTGTAAAGAGTTTTCAGTTTTTTTTGGATACAATTTTGTTTTAGTGTTGGTATATGATTTTAAAGAGTTACTCAATTTCTTTTCTTTTTTTTTACAACACTTTGTTCATTGTGATAAGATGTGATTTAAAGAGTTTCAGTTTTTTTTAAGATACAAGATTGTTTTAGTGTTATAGTGAACTTTAAAGTGTTTTCAGTTTTTCTTTTATCTTAAGCTACATTTTGTCTTAGTGTTATGGTGAACTTTAAAGAGTTTCAGTTTTTTTTATTTTAAGCTACATATTTGTCTTAAGTGTTAGGATGAATTTTAAGGAGTTTTCAGTTTTCTTTTATTTTAAGCCACAATGTGTGCTTTAGTCATAAATGATCATTGTAAAGGGTTTCAGTTTCTTTCAGTTTTTCTTTTTTTAAGGCTACAACCTTGTGTTTGTGTTAAATGTTTATTGTAAGGGGAGGAGCTTTCAGTTTTTCTTTTTTTATTGAAGATGCTATTCTGTATTAATAGCAGGTTGTGATTTAAGACTTAAGTTCAACAGTTTATTTTGTTTAATTTTTTTATTTAAGGTTCTGAACTTTGGTTCAACTTTAAAATTAGATGAAGGGACTTAGACGCACTAGATAACTGCTGTGCTTATAACCTATTCACTATGGGCGGGCTCGGAATATGCGTTGGGTTAAACTTGACACCCTGTAATCCCTTATGTCCAGGATACTGCCCAAAGATAATTTCTAATGAAAGTGTGTAAGGCAGTTGTGGTCTAAGAGTTGATAGACAGGATAACAAGTGGCCCCTGTTGTTAAACTCCAGAGCGGGTTGGGTATTGAAGCCCTATGATTCCAAAGAAAGAGTTTAGCTGAATAGCAGGGAAGGGAAGACGCCAATGACCATATATAGGAAGTAGGGTTGGCAAACACTTGTAGATCTATCATATTTGGCAATGAGGTAAATGCTTGAAGTTCAATTCGCTCCAATTTAAGTGCTAGTTTTGATGATTCACTTGTTTAGACATCAAGTGTCAAGATAAGAATAAGATTTTCAAACTAATAGAAGCATAGTTTTAATGATAGGTTAGATTTCAACTTAAATTTGTTTAAGTATATATATTATTTATCTGGATACAGATAATTATATGGAGTTTGTATGAGGCATTTTTTTTCGAGTAAACTAGGGCTTTAGTCCCCAATTTGTTTTAGTTTGATATTTTATTTGATTTCTCATTTGTCCTGAAAGTTTTATTATTATTAGGGTCTATCGATGATGATAATTATAGTACTTTGGCTTGTGTAGCAGCTTTTAACTTTAGTTTATATGCAAACCGTGAATGATGGAGGGGAGGGTGTATGAATGGATTGGTTTAATGAATGTGTAAGAAGGTTAAAAACAATTATACTGTTAGACCAAAGGTACATTAGAATAGTGTTAGGGAACTAATAGGTTCGATTTTAATTTTGATTTCTTTATTTGTTAGGATCGATAGCCTCACAGGACTGTACAACTCTATTGATAGGAAGGTATTCGCTCCCTTTGTTAGGCCTCCTTTTAAAGGAGTATAAGTATGATTTCTTTTATTAGTGTAATTATTTACTCCATTTCATCATATCAACTTGAATTCTAAGGGTCGTAGATAATGACCATGTCTCGAACCTCAGACTGGGGGATTGTGGGAGGTCTCGGTCAGACCAAAGGCCTACAAATCCTCTCCTCATTAGGGGGTACGGAGAGGTATCAGGTGAACTTTGTGCTAGGTGGGGGATTTAGTTGCCGATGTCGCAAGCTAAGTGTACAGTGACAAACCTCGGATAACCGATCTGACATCGTAGTTTACGACGCTTTAAGCGTGGCTGAGATGAGGGTGATTCAGACGGGAGGTTGGGAAGGATCGGCACGTTGGATGCTCTTCTATATATTGCGCAGCCTGGAACCAATCCTCTATGGACAAACTTGGAACATGTGGTGGGTAAAGAAATCGAATTCCCTATAACTCCTTGTTTCTAAATCAAAGTCTAAAGGGGGTTTTTAATGAGGGTTAACAATTGAGCATGTAAGAGACAAGTTACGATTAGACGAGGTGATTCCGTCTACAGATTTTAGGTACCAGTGAGCAAAGTGACAGATGGACTGTCCAGATTCTTTGTGTTTTTTATTGCCCCAGGTTAGCAAAAGTTAATTACCTAATTAAAGACTATTGTCTACCATACGTTTAGTTAGAACGAGTTCAAGTCTAAGTACCAATTAGTAAGTAGAATTTTTTTTTCACGAGGATAACTCGTTCTATGTCAAGATAAATTTTAAATTAGTAGGACACCTAAATGAACCTTTTAAGCAGGTTGCCAGAACAAGCCAATACAGTATTCCAGATTTGAAAAAGGAGGGAGTTTTAAGGGGGGATTGAATATCAATTTCTTTGTTTTGGCTGTGAAATGGCCCAGAGCAATAAGTTTATTTTATTTTTTTTCAGACAATGAGTCAAATTTACAGAGAGATATTAAGAACTCAAGTGGGAAGATATATCGTAAGGTATAAGTTAGACCTAGGTTGTTAGTCATCATCATTTACTCTTCGAGGTTAATTTATGTATTTTATTAAAGTGAATTTATTGATTAAAAATATGAGTACACATTCTATAGATAAGCTAAACAATGTATAACAGAGGTTAACAATAATGTTCAACTAAAGACAAAGATAGGTAATATTGTCATCACGATAAGGTAATTTTTGGAAATAATCTGGTTTAAAGAATTTACTAACTACTAAGATTTCCTTTCCTATATATTTTCCCATCATGGTTAAGAAGGACGGAGAACACGTCAGACAAACACTCCCAGTGACAAGTTGGTAAGGACAGATTTTAAGTAATACGTGTAATTTTGAAATACTCGCGAAATGACCATGATCCTCAGTGCATATTTATTTCTTCGTTATATTATATATTCAATAATACCATTTACCATGTATGATTTTTTTATTATATTCATGTATATTTATATATATATATATATATATAGGGTACAATTTGGATTATAGACATAAAATGTCGAGACCAAATCCAAACACATGATGTGTGACATTTTGGTAGCAGCGTCGTTACCATCTTGAGGCAAGATACACTAAATAAGTTTAGCTACAGCGTATATATATATTTTGTTTATTTATCATAATGTATCTCCCATATCAACGTTATTTCATCCAAATTTTGGCGTATTTATTACCATGAGATAGTATTTACTCATTTAATATATACCATTCACCATGTATATTTCCTTTCTTATTATATTCAGGTATATTTATATATAGATAGAGCACAATTCGAATTATAGACTATAAAATCAAGATAACGAGGTCGATCCCAAAATAAATAGATAGTGTGTGACATTTCGGTAACAGCGTTGTTACCATCTTCGGACAAATGTACTGAATGATGGATTTAATCACAGCTTATATATTTATTTGTTTATCATTGTATATCCTATATATATATCAAGTCATTTCCTTTCTACTTATGGCCTATATCCATTTAAATATTTTCATGTATCATTGTGTATATCTACATTGCTTCATTTCGGCATATATCTTACTCGTTCAACTTTGATATACATATTCATTCCCCTCGTTTCTGTTTGCCCTATTATTATCGTTATTTGATAGCATATGCCAATTTAATTTTTACCTTATGTAACCGTGTATAGTCATTCTTTTATTATCACATGTATCTCATCATATAGAGTTAATAATTTTTTTTAGATGTGTTTTAGGAATTGGGCATATCTACATTTACACGCACAATTCCTTGGCGTCCATATGATTATGTTTATCTAGGACGGTCTAAGGATCTGTTTGTACTGAATCTGGGTCTAGACCACTTCCCCATCTCCACCTATAGGGGCTGCGGCCGGGAACGTGTGGATTCACCTCACATCTGGGCCAAAACCCTCTGGCATACAGACAGCGAAAGATGGACTTAGTAATTTGCCCATTAAATGGTAGGATAAGATTTCCTTCAATATTACGATGAGTAACCTGTCCTAGGTTCCATGGCCCGTTTGTTTCCCCTTTGCCTGAGTGTCGGTGATTGCATATACTGATATCGTAAAAAAAAATGCATTTCTTCCAGATTCATATTTATCAAAGAGCATGAACAGATCTGAATAGGAATAAACACATTTTTTCACTCTGGCAGGGGAAGAATTGTTGGGCCAGATTTTCCACAGAATAGACCCAACAATGATGTAAACATTTACATCATATATATACACAGTGTCTTGTCGAAAGTTTGGTGTCCAGATGGAGATCCCACCACGGTGGCCGACGGTGCTCTAAAGGTCGAGGCAGGGGAAGACGCCCAATCGGAGGTGACGTTGGTGGCACCGTGACCAAGATACCGGCCGACCCTCCACAGAAGGACAACAACGAGGCGGATTGGAGAATGAAGAGCTGGAAGCAACCCTGGGCGTGTACTCCAAGACCCGCTGTAGAAAGATGGAGAATTCCCCAACGAGGAACCTCAACGATGCTCTTAAGTCCAGAAAGCTGGAGATGACACCTATGCCTCTAAAGTCCAGAAAGCTGGAGATGACACCTATGCCTTTAAAGTCCAGAAAGGTGGAGATGACACCTATGCCTCTAAAGTCCAGAAAGCTGGAGATGACACCTATGCCTTTAAAGTCCAGAAAGGTGGAGATGACACATATGCCTTTAAAGACCAGTAGCCGGGGAAGACACCCAGCTGGAGATGACACGGGTCCTGCCCAAGGATCCAGAAGCCCATTGCAGAGAGGTCCAACGGAGGATATACAAACTATGTACATATGTTAATATATGAAATAATACCGATCATTTTTTTTTCTTTTATGCAAGATGAAACGTCCAAAATCATATTACCTTTAGGGAAATTTCAAGTCCATTCTTTATTCTAAAATGAATAAAACCAATTAAATACATACCCATATCAATTTTATTATTATCTCAAACTTTCTTTTAATAAGGAGTCTAATTTCGAATTTCGTAAAGAAGAAATTACTTTAAATAAAAAAAAAATTATATTTTATTATCCTTATTTTTATCAATTTTTTTATTATCTCAAACTTTTCTTTTAAAAAGAAGAAGTTTAATTTCGAATTTCTTAAAGAAGAAATTACTTTAAATTTAAAGAAAATTTTTTATATTTTATTATCCTTATTTTTATCAATTTTTTATTATCTCAAACTTTTCTTTTAAAAAGAAGAAGTTTAATTTCGAATTTCTTAAAGGAGAAATTATTTTAAATTTAAAGAAATTTTTTTTATATTTTATTATCCTTATTATTATTTTTAAATATTCTTTTAAAAAAGAATATTTTCTTTATTACTATTATTTTTTTAAAAATAATATTCTAAGAATATTATTATCTTTTTTTTTTTTACTCTGTAGGAAGATGACGATTTACCTCGGGGCGTTGTTTGAAGATAACAGTCAGTTTTTGAGCGGGCGGCGTACGAAACAGACCTATCCGGGAGGGAGCGCCCGGGAGGAACGGTATGTTAACATATTCTCTATCAATTCAGAGTTTATTTAATATGTCAAAGAGACATATTTTTAGCTTATTTTAATAGGCAAGAAAAAATTTTCATATTTTGTCCTTTGCATGAAGTCATAGTGCTTGATAGAGAAAAATAGATTTTATGTTCATTTAGTACTGCCTACAAACGAAAGTTTGTAAGAAAATCTACGAAGGTAGAACAAGGGGTCATGTCCCATTATGTTTTATCTACTTATATATTTGCCTTATTCTGTCTGTTTGTCTGTCTGAAGCTCACGGATGGGATTTTTCATAACCATCGGTGGTTCAGTGGTAGAATGCTCGCCTGCCACGCGGGCGGCCCGGGTTCGATTCCCGGCCGATGCATTTTTTTTTTTACAATTTTTAAAACTCATTTATATATTATACAAGAATGACATCCACGGCGCCAATTTAGAATTGTAACGAATAGTATTTGAATAAAAGCATTTAATCGGGTAAAACCCGGGCGTTGCCCGGGTCATTCGTATATAATAATTGTATAAACGAATGCAAGACAAAATCACCCCGAATGTTTCTTTTTTTTTAAGGCAATTTCTTTTTAAGGCAATTATCGTTATTTATCGTTAATTTTTGTTTCGATTTTATTGAAAAAAAAAAAACGATATGGTGCCTTTAAAAAATGATCTTTATTACTATGCAGTTTTCTATTTAGTCAATATACTTAAGTTCATGTTGCAAATGTAATTATCTCTATCGATTTAGTAGGTGAAATGCAAAAAAAAAAATCGACATGATGAAATATTTATGAAAATTCACATTTTTATTTTTATATTTTCAAGACACACACAGTTTGGGGCGGGACGTTTCACAAGAGAGACATCCACGGGCCAATTTATAATTGTAACAAATAGTATTTTAATTAAAACATTTTAAAAACACACAGTTTGGAACAGGACGTTTCACAAGAGTGACATCCATGGCGCCAATTTATAATTGTAACGATTAGTATTTGAATTAAAACGTTTTTAAAATATATACGCACTCGGGTAAAACCCGGGCGTTGCCCGGGCCATTCGTCTAGTTTGGTATGTTTGCCAACTATGACATGTTTTATATGTTGAGAAAGGCATATCCATATTTTTATTAGGTAAAAAGAAATTTCATTCTTGCTTGAGATCCTTAAACAAAACAAAAATTTTTTGTCAATGCAAAATTGCCCATAAAATGAAATGTTGTAAATTCACCGAGTTAAATAAAATCTAATGTTTAATATTTTGAAGTGTATTGGTAATATTTTTATCCTTATTCAAATACAAAACAGGTGTGTACCCTTGGTGTGTGCTATATATTCCTTCTTGTGTATGTATCTAGGTTTAATCTACGGTGGCATACAATTATAAAAGTTATTATTGCTGAGCTAGTCAGGCCATGTTCGGAATAGGGATGTCCTTAAATAGGACATGATAAACGATCCAACAAAAGCACAAAAATACATAATGTTAACCATTGAAAAGAATGTTTTAACATATATTTTAAATTGCAAAACTTCAAAAGAAATGTATGAAAAACTAGTAGCCATTTATCAAAGGGAAGATGAGCAATTAAAATGTAAATTACTACAAGAATTTCATGGATTCAAATTTGATAAAAATACAGATATGGCAACAAATATAAGCAGAATGCAAAATTTAGTATTCAAACTAAATAATGTAAAACAAGAAATTGAGGAAAGCTTTGTAATTTCTAAAATATTGAGCATTTTGCCAGACTACTTTAATTACTTCAGCACGGCATGGGACTCGACACCAAAATATGAGAAAACGTTAACAAATTTAATATCAAGACTATCACTTGAAGAAACTAAACAAAAAGTAAAGCCTGAAGAAGGAATTGCCATGAGTGCTACTTAAGTAAAGCAGTGCTTTAACTGCAAAAAGAGCGGGCACTTAGCAAAATATTGTATACTAAATGTTAAGGTACGATAGGTCAGATTGAAGAAACCTCCTCTTAACAAGTAAGACTTTTACCCAAAGTCTTGATATTATTTGGACTGCTTCGGGTGATCAAGCGAGAAAGAAAATAACGAAGACAAAAACCAGCGGCTACACACGTAAAGCTCTCGCTCTACTAAGAAACTCTTTATTTCAACAACACGGCTCAGTTATATACAAAAGGGAAATTTACATAATAATAATCCATTGACATAATAATAATTAATTTAAAAGAAATTTACATTCCAAGTCATACACTCAAAAAGATATTTACATATTCTATGCCACGACTTTTAACATACCCCCACCTTTCTTTTTTGTAAAAAGAAAAAAATCCGTTCCACCGTGATGGGGGGATCCAGGCAGGTGGGACACCGTTGCAGGGAGCCCAGGCTCTCATCCAGGAAAACCATCCTCTCCTCGGCACACTGCGGCACCCTCTCCATACACACCACCAGAGGTTGCCCCATAAGCGTCCATCTTCCTCTTCCAAAGAAATCGGAGGTAGTCCCAATCATTTTCCCTGATGGCCATCACCTGGAAATATCTCCTCACGTCGGCCAAAACTCCGTACTTATTTTTCCGAAGTTTTATCCCTATTTCCGGGATTCTCCTCAGTAGATTGGGTATCTTTTTTAAATATCGCCTCAAGGATAGTCCGCTGCGTCCTCGACAGGACGCGCCGTCACATACTGGCTGTATAGGCGTCGTTTCGGACTCACATCCAAATACAGGGCGATCAGGAAACCAGTATCCTTTTCCCTCAGGTGGAATTTCATCAACTCCTTCGATGAACCCATCATTCAACCAATCCTTTGCATCAATAATCCCTTCCTCCATCCTTGATTCAATACCTTGTTCTGCATCTGGGTTTTCTTCCACCCTTGAATCAGTACCCTGTTCTGCATCTATCTTTTCTTCCACCGCTGAATCAGTACCTTGTTCTACATCTAGCTTTTCTTCTTCCACCTTTGAATCAGTACCCTCAGCTACTGCTCTAGAATTGCTCACCGGTTTATAACCTTTAATTGCAGTCTCAGAATCCTTTACTCCGTCGCCCTTAGGCTTCGCTTCAGAATCCTCCTTATCCTTTAAATTTGCCTCTTCATATTTTTCATTGGCATTATTTCCACCAAATTGCTCCCACCTTGAGAGCCAATCCCCTGGGTTGCCCTTAAGTTTTTGTAGATCTCCCTTATTCTTTATTTTAGATTCCGTATCTCTAGTTGGTCTTGCTTCAGGATCATTTACTCCGTCGCCCTTAGGCTCATCTTCAGAATCCTTTACTCCGTCGCCTTTAGGCTCATCTTTAGAATCCTTTACTCCGTCGCCCTTAGGCTCATCCTTAGAATCCTTTACTCCGTCGCCCTTAGGCTTCGCTTCAGAATCATTTACTTCTTCGTCCTTAGGATTCGCTTCAGATTCCTTTACGCCTTCGCCCTTAGGCTTCGCTTCAGAATCCTTTTTTCCGTCGCCTTCATCTCCTGCTTCAGATTCTTTTACTTGATCTCCCCCCTTTATCTCCGTCTTTAGAATTCACTTTATCAGGTTTTGCTTCCGCTTCATTTGCTTTGTCTTTAGCCTCAGCTTCCTTCACACCTACATAGCTATCAACTGCAGTTTCAGAATCCTTCACTTCATTGCATTTAACTGCCGCGTTCAATTCCTTTTCTTTAATAGCATTCACAGCACCATTTTTGCCCTCATATTCAATATTTATTATAGAGGGAGCTGAACAAGCTTCCTTTAGCATTCTAGCTTTAGCTAGAGCAGACTTCACATCCGTAGCTCTAGCAGTTTTTACAGAATCCTCTTTTTCCACGCCTTCAATTTCATTTTTCATGGACTCTTCCGGGCTTTTTGACAGAGACGTAGAAGTAGTCTGAAGTTTGATAACTTTCTGATTATCGGTCTCTGAATTCGGAGAGGCACTAGACGCCCCTGGTGGAATTTGAGAAGTCTTTACCTGAGCATCCCTATCCTGCTCACGCATTACGCGAATTCTAGCCTTCAAATAATATCTTTCCGTGATGTAGACTTCACAATCCTCAAATTCATCAATTTCATCGTCAGTAGCCTCATCTTTGGCCAATAAAATTGCCTGGCATCGTTCATTCAATGCCACCAGCTCCAAATGGAGAGATTCTAATCTATCAAATTTGGCATATATGCCACTTTTATCAATAAGAGGATCCCTTAACTCTGTATTCATATCATTTACCACCTCGGTAAAGACGCCTCTTATCGCCTTTCTACGCCTTCTGCTAACTTCCTCCATCTCACCTTGTAGTTATCCTTTCACCTTCTAGGTATCCTTTTTACCTTGTAGGTAGCCTTTCACCTTGTAGGTAGCCTTTCACCCTGTAGCTTCTTCAACTTCTTTGCCTTTGAGCTCCTTTAAACCTTGAGCTTCACTGAGCTCTTTTTAACCTTTAACAAAGGGCCTTTTGAGCTCCTTTAAACCTTGAGCTTCACTGAGCTCTTTTTAACCTTTAACAAAGGGCTTCTTGAGCTCATTTAAACCTTTAACAAAGGGCCTCTTGAGCTCCTTTAAACCTTTAACAAAGGGCTTCTCGAGCTCCTTTAAACCTTTAACAAAGGGCTTCTTGAGCTCCTTTAAACCTTTAACAAAGGGCTTCTTGAGCTCCTT
This sequence comes from Cordylochernes scorpioides, assembly GCA_030710605.1. Lineage (NCBI taxonomy): Eukaryota > Metazoa > Arthropoda > Arachnida > Pseudoscorpiones > Chernetidae > Cordylochernes > Cordylochernes scorpioides. The sequence continues at coordinate 48,100,230 of CP092881.1, read as the reverse complement.
TAAACCTTTAACGAAGGGCTTCTTGAGCTCCTTTAAACCTTTAACAAAGGGCCTCTCGAGCTCCTTTAAACCTTTAACAAAGGGCCTCTCGAGCTCCTTTAAACCTTTAGCAAAGGGCTTCTTGAGCTCCTTTAAACCTTTAACAAAGGGCTTCTTGAGCTCCTTTAAACCTTTAACAAAGGGCTTCTTGAGCTCCTTTAAACCTTGAGCTTCACTGAGCTCTTTTTAACCTTTAACAAAGGGCTTCCCGAGCTCCTTTAAACCTTTAACAAAGGGCTTCTTGGCTCCTTTAAACCTTTAACAAAGGGCTTCTTGAGCTCCTTTAAACCTTTAACAAAGGGCCTCTCGAGCTCCTTTAAACCTTTAACAAAGGGCTTCTTGAGCTTCTTTGCCTTGAGCTTCTTTAGCTTCTTTGCCTTTGAGCTTCTTTAGCTCCTTTGCCTTTGAGCTTCTTTAGCTTCTTTGCCTTGAGCTTCTTTAGCTTCTTTGCCTTTGAGCTTCCTTAGCTTCTTTGCCTTTGAGCTTCTTTAGTTTCTTTGCCTTTTGAGCTTCTTTAGCTTCTTTGCCTTGAGCTTCTTTAGCTTCTTTTACCTTGAGCTCCTGTTACTCGGGAGACAGCGCCTACAGGTCTTCCCGCCTTCTGTTCCTCGGGAGACAGCGCCTACAGGCCTTCCCGCCTTCTGTTCCTCGGGAGACAGCGCCTACAGGTCTTCTCGCCTTCTGTTCCTCGGGAGACAGCGCCTACAGGTCTTCCCGTCTTCTCTACTTGACCAGCCCACGCAGCCCACCCGGGGACGCCACTAAATGTTAAGGTACGATAGGTCAGATTGAAGAAACCTCCTCTTAACAAGTAAGACTTTTACCCAAAGTCTTGATATTATTTGGACTGCTTCGGGTGATCAAGCGAGAAAGAAAATAACGAAGACAAAAACCAGCGGCTACACACGTAAAGCTCTCGCTCTACTAAGAAACTCTTTATTTTCAACAACACGGCTCAGTTATATACAAAAGGGAAATTTACATAATAATAATCCATTGACATAATAATAATTCATTTAAAAGAAATTTACATTCCAAGTCATACACTCAAAAAGATATTTACATATTCTATGCCACGACTTTTAACACTAAATAAAAAATGGTGTACAATATGTAAAAAGACAAATTATACTCAAGACCAATGCTTCTTTAAAAATCTCAAAATATATTCCAGGAGAATATTCCTTGCCGAATTTGTAAAAAGACAAATCATAAAGAAAAGGATTGCTTTTTTAAAAACAAAAATGAAGAAAAAATTTCCTTTTTTGCAGGAGAGACTTTAAAAGGAAAAAATGAGGAATTGTTAGAATTCATTGTAGACAGTGGCCCAACAAGCCATATGATAAATAGTAGAAAGTTTTCACTAGATGAAGTAGATTGCAACTCAAAAATATCAAAAGCGAAAAAGGAAGTATTATTCTGTATTATTCATTTAGTATATCCATTCAGTAAAAAAAGGAGGTGAAGGTTATGGCTTATTTGTTTATCTATATATATAAAAATGAATGTATGTGTGTCTGTTTGTTTGTTTGTTTGTTTGTCCTTTATGCCTGACCAAACCACTCATTGGATCGCCATGAAACTTTGGGAAGTTATTTAGTATAGTACTGGGAAGGTTTCTAGCAAATAAAATTTTTGAAATAACTTTTCGCCTAGAAATAATCAAGATAAATATTCTAATTTATCTGTTATAATTCAACAATCTGCTCTAAATATTATCATGATGATACGATGATTTTGTAATGTAGAAAATTAGGAAAGACAAAATTCAGGATGGCACGGCAATTTATTTGAGACAAGAATAATGATACAATTCAAAGGCAAGATACTATTCCTTTAACTTCCAATTACCGAGGGAACCAATTAATATTGATTTTATTCAACTTATCGAGTATTTTTCAAGGGACCGGGAAAAAATGTTCACTTTATCGAGAGATTCGTTAAACAAACCTTTACTCGGGTAAAACCCGGGCGAAGCCGGGTACATCCATACAAGAATAATGATACAATTCCAAGGCAAGATACTATTCCTTTAACTTCCAATTACCGAGGGAACCAATTAATATTGATTTTATTCAACTTATCGAGTATTTTTCAAGGGACCGGGAAAAAATGTTCACTTTATCGAGAGATTCGTTAAACAAACCTTTACTCGGGTAAAACCCGGGCGAAGCCGGGTACATCCATACAAGAATAATGATACAATTCCAAGGCAAGATACTATTCCTTTAACTTCCAATTACCGAGGAAACCAATTAATATTGATTTTATTCAACTTATCGAGTATTTTTCAAGGGACCGGGAAAAAATGTTCACTTTATCGAGAGATTCGTTAGACAAACTTTTACTCGGGTAAAACCCGGGCAAAGCCGGGTACGTCCGCTAGTATGTATATAAATGCAAGTGTTTTTGCAATTTCACTAAAGGTTTAAATATTATCATCATTACCATGTTTTAAAAAAAATTGCATGGTGCCCCATTTATTTATGCAATAGGCAATGTGAATCGACCTTTTAGCAATTGTCAATACTAGGAAAATAATAGGATGTCTTGAGAATTTTTTTTTAATTAACAGCATTTTTTAAAAGACTCAACCATTCTGTACATTTGAAAACTTGAGCTCAGTTGTATAGTAATTAAATTTTAGTTATTTCTCTTCAGGAGTCAATTTGTTTTTATCATTGTTTAAATGGGATCATTAAAATTTTATGGGCAGCGGATGTAATCCCTGATCTTTGGTTAAGTTTTTTTTAAATCAGTCTATAGAGGTTGAGGAAGGTGTCTAAAGTAACAATGATTTCCTTCTACATGTAGTCCCATATTTGAATGGGTATGAAGAAAGCAGTCAAGGTGTTTAATAGGGTGTGTAGGGAGTGAAGTACTACAGGTTGTTTCTTGAAGCCTATATTCATATCCTCTAGAGAGTTGTTCATGTGTAAGTTTCGGCAACGACTACATCAGCCACTTTTAGAAGTTAGGTGGCTCAGAGTTAGAGAAGACTTGAACTGCGAATAGACATGTTCAAGGTAGTGTAATTGAGAGAAAGAGAGAGAGGAATCAGAGTTAGACAACCAACTCCTCGGAGGAATGAAATTACATCACCTAGACTAGTATCATCCAGATCGATAATCAATATAGTCATTGATATTTTAAATTTTGCCAATCTGGTTGTCACAATGCCCAGCATAGTACACATATTAGTCAATTTGTACAATTGCCACTATTTCTGTAGAGGTTGTGTAAAATAGGCTAGATAGTTTTTTTAGTTATCATTAACCCATGTTTATTTTTTCTTGTTATATTATGGATTTGTGTTATAATACATTTATAAAAAGGATACCTAGTAGAATATTTGTTCATAATACTCTATGTTGTGTATAATGATGTCATGAACTTGTGAAACAATTTGAGATATAAGTGGCTAATTTTTATATATACCTTTTTTTAAAAAAATATTTCGAGTCATTTGTTTATTGTTTGGTTCTTTAAGGTGTGATGCTAAAGGATCCATAAATTTGTCTTCCACATTGGGAGCACCAAAAACTTTTCTTCAAAAATCCTCCCCAAGTTTTTGATGCTTGTGGCAGGGGAAGATTGTTGAGGATACGGAAGACAAATATAACGTAATTTATTGTAAATAGCTAGCTGGTGGTCTAAATAAATTTAAATGGAATGAAAGGATGACTTCTGTAGGGGGAACAATGTTAATAATAATAATAAAAGAGAAAAAAAAGAGCTCACCCATATGTGAGAGTGTTGTGGCAGGGTAGGCATGAGTCCCTGAGGACCAATTCTGACAGCCAACTGACTGCTGTAGCATGCAGCCTGGACAACAAGGCAACCCTACTCCAGGTCCAGAACCCCATGGACACCTTCAAGAAGATGGCATGCTACAGGAGCTCACCACTGGCCAGGAAGTGTGTGTGAGGGACTACACCAAGCCTGGTGTGGAAGTTGGAAAGTGTGACTGGAAGAATTGTTTTAAAAAAGGCCTATAGACCTCCCTGGCCGTCCTATGGACTACCCAACCCATGTGACCTGCTACACCCCGACACCAAAAGCCCCTCAGTGATGGACGCAGACCTGTGAAGCTCGACAGCCTGGAGATGACCAGGCAATAGAAAGGCCTGAACCCCCATCACAATGACCACCACCAACAGCCTCAACCTTCAACTTAGATTAAGGCCAAGAATCTATCACCCATAAAGACATCAGGCATGAAATTGTCTTTTGCTCTTTCCTTTTTTTTATTAAACATTTATAATTTCTTTTTTAAAAAGGGAACATAATAAGTATATATATTTTAATATAAAATATTGATATTATTTAGCATTTTTTAAAAATTAAAAGGCTCTCAGAGTTCGCTCATAGGGGGCGCAGCATGGTTTGAACTGGTAGATGGCGCCAAATTTTTAAAAAATGGCAGTTACTACCTAGCAGAAAAAGAAATAGCAGCTGACAGTACCGCCGGCCATTGGTCGGTGGCTTTCCCCCTACAGCAAGTCCCTTTTTCTATTCCTTTAAATTTATTTTCTGGCCATCAGCAATAGTTCTTCAATGTTTTATTTTATGAGTATATATGTGATGATGAGGTCTGGTAGCCTCTTGTAGAATCCTGTCGACTAAAAATGTGATGAGGTTTGGTCGACTTAAACTGTGGTGTGAGTCCCTGTCGACTCTCGCTATATTGTGTTGACCGAGAGGAAGAGTCAGGATAAGGAGTTTTCCAGACCTCTCTGCACCTTGTAAGACCTTTAAAAGTTCTCACAGAGTACAGGCAGTCGTGGTCGAGGCAGAGTGGAAAGCTTTGGAATGTCCATACACAAAACGAAGACACAGTTGCACTAAGAAAGTTCCGTGAACAGATAAAAGTTGAGCTAGGAGCGAAAGATGGAGATGGAAGAGTTCTTACTGGTCTACATGGTGGATGAGGTGGACCTGGGGTACAACCGACGAGGGCTCGCGCAGATGGTGAAGTGACTGTCAAGTGACTGTATTTTTAGCTAGGACGGAGGCTTTATATACCTTTTCTGAGAAAGGTAGTATTGCATTTCACTAGATGTGAAGAGTGTGGATCGTATGGTTAAATTCTAAACTGGCGCCGTCCTGACAGTTTCCAATCTATCTTTAGATGTTGTTTTGTGAATTCCATCTATCTCGAATTTAGACGTTTTTGACTTCTATCTCTTTAGCTCAACTCTTAATCTATTACAGAGTTTTATTTATATATCCTCAGTTTGTACAAAGTACATTACATATGATGATGTAATGACACATGTCAATAATGCGTATATTCATTTACAGATGTGTTTCTATTATACAACATTAAAATCTTGTTATAAGTTATATACAATATGGGGTTGTTGGCTTAAATTACCATATATATATATATGTTATTATTATTTTCAATTGAATATATATATTTTAATATTATTCCCCTTTTCTCTCTCGCATCAAATTCTATTAATAAATTTTATTAGATGAAAAATACTAGCCTATTCAATGCACAACCTTGACACCTAATGTGTACAAAAATGTAATAGGTATTGTGGCAACTAGCTTCAAAGGTTGGCTTTCTGCAGTCTAAGAAAAGGGACAGCCAGGCAGGAAAAAGTAGTTAAAAATCCCATCCCTTCAGACGTATGGAAATTTTTAGAATTTGGATAAAGTTTTGAATTTCTTATTCTGTATCGATTGATCTGACATTGTCCTAATAATCAAAGAAATATAACTTTGAAATATATTGTAATCTGGGCATCCAATAAGCCAGGAGAAACCTGCGTTATTTAGTGTATTTGTTAAACTCTTTATAAATCCAATATTTTGTCTTGTAGAGGTATAAACATCCCACAAGTGAGCCAAACAGATTGAAGGTAATCTCGTAGTGTCCATTTTTAACATTCTTAGCCAGAATTTTAACAATAATTTCTTTGCTATCACTGCGAGAGATGTTCTTCCTGTTTCTATACTTAAAATATATCCTGGGGTATAATTTGGGAGATTTAGATATCGTCTCAGAAAGGTATCTTGGATTTTATTCAATATTAACTCTTGTTCATCTGACCAGATTGGAGAAGCATATAGTAGAGTTGTTATAACTATGATATCGAGCAGCTTCATTGTTGAGTGAAAAGAATTTAACTCGGTTTTCATAAGAATCTCCCATACTGCTCCTATAGCTGCTATGGCCTTACCCTTAAAATTAAGAGCTGTTTGGGTAAATGGAATTGATGTGGTTAGCGGATATCCCAGATTTAAATATTTCTGTGTTGAGTTTATGATTTGTTGGCGCCAGTACCATTTTTCAGATGGTTTACCGCCGTTTCGAAAAGTCATTATTTTTGACTTGCTTTCATTCAAAGTTAGAAAATTAGTTTCTAAATATGTTTTTAAAATATTAATTTTCATTTGAAGATTAATTCGAGATTCACCAATTAAAACTATATCGTCCGCATAAAGCAGTATATGTATGTTTCCAAAGTTAGGTAAATATATTCCTGGCAAATTCGAGTCGTTAAATATTTTGCTGAGATCATTTATAAAAGCAGGAATAAATATGGGGAAAGTGGTTCTCCTTGCAGAACACCTGATTTTGTCTTTATGAATTCCAGCGGACCGCTGCTGTCATATTCTCGTAGTAATTTTTGATTAATTTTAGGCCCATATCAGTCAGTTTCTTCAATAGTAAAGAGTGGGGAACCGAGTCAAACGCCTTTTTAATGTCCCCACGAAAAAAGCATAAAACTTTCTTCTCTTTTTCCTCAGTGTAAGTTAAATCAGTGATATCAAAGTGAAGATGTGATCTTGACAGAAATGATTAGCCCTGAAACCGGCTTGATTCTCTGGGATGATTTTTCTATTTTCAATCCGATTATATAGACGGGTTTTCAGTATTGATGTGAAGAGTTTTGCCAAATTATATAACAGAGATATTCCGGTTACCGTGGTCAGTATCACCGTTAGGGTGAATAATAGTTTTTGACCATATTGAAGGGAGTGAAGCCGTTCTTAGGATTCTATTATATAGATATTTCAGAATGATCAAATAATTCTGAGGTAGGACTTTTATTGCATCGTTCGGAACATCGCCGACTCCACTGGCCTTACCACATTTTAATCGAGAGATTTCTTTAGTAATCTCGAGGATGATTATTTCTTTGGTTAGTTCATTATCAGATGGGGATATAGTACTCAGAGAAGGAACAAATTCAAATACTGTCTCAGAAGCTTCGTATAATATTGTTGCCAGGTCAGCTTCAATATATTCCCCTGTATACAGCCTCTTTTTATGTGGGTAGCTATTGTTTTCCAGAAATTTTAAGAATCGCGAACACTTTTTAGTTTCTCATGTTTTATTTGGTAGTAGTTTTTCTTTTTATAATTTATCAAAGCATTATATTCTTTCTTCGTTTTGATGTATGTGTTACAGTCTTGTTCTTTATTTAACATAAATTAAGATAAGGGAGATAAATTAAGAAGAAGGCATCTCCTCATTGTGCACGATAAGGAGATGCATTTTCTTAATTTATCCACCTTATCCCAGTACAATTTCACATTTGTACTATTTTTTGAAATTGTTTAGCGTATTTACGCAATTCTAGCCTTAACTACCCATTTCATGATTTTCAGGATGCCTGATTGACCAGTTATTTTGGTCGTTGAGGTACAGTTCATATATATCTGCAAAATTCTGATTATTCATTTATCTGTTTAGAGATAAAAAAAAACAATTTTTCAACGATTGAACACCTTCACAACCACGCGGAGAGAGGAATACGATGGGTCATACTTGCCTGCAGTCGCGGGCCACCTTTGGAACCCTCCACAAGTCCTTGGCCTGTGGCCTCCGCTCCGATTAATGGGACTTCTCAAGGTAAGATCCCCCAGGCCCCTATTTCCACCTCTTTCTGCATCCATTCTGGATCCTCTGACTGATGGGAAGAGATAGATTCTATTTTCACCAAAAATTATCACGAGGTAGTGAATATCGCTGCCCCTTATCTTGCTGTTACCACGCGCACTTGGTTATTTGACTCAGTGAAAGATGATATAAAACGTATTTTAAACTTTTACAGACTGAAGTCTTGAGAATTTTAAAGAGGAATGTAAGGTCAGTTGAACATGAGGTCACCCAACTTAGGAACAGGTTGGCTAAGCCCCCCTCTCCTCCTAACCCCGTTAGAATTTTACCCCCAACCAGCTACTTCTACCACCCAACCTAGGTCCAATCAACCCACAACTGCATACGCTAGAGTTCCAGTGCATTCAACCTAGGCGCAGACGCTAAATAACAGTATTAACCATGTGAAAATTGTCTCTGACAACTTGTCTTTCCAGGCCATCAGAGCCAAAATTGCCAAAACTCCACAGTTGAAGAGTTTTGATGTGACCGCAGTAACTGGGAAGGACAAAAAAAAAAAAAACTTGTCCATCACTTCCCCATGCTGCAGAATCAAAGTGGTTTGTGAACGGAATTAAGACCGCCAAAATTGATGGTCTTAAAGTCCTATCAAATACGACATTCAGGCCCAGATTGGCCATTTTCGGCATCCCTGTCGAAAAATCTGAGTCTGATCTGGTGTCTGATCTAATGAAAAACCCTGTGATAGCCCCGCAGTTTATCTATAACAGCGGCAGCTTGAAGCTGGTTAAATCGACTAAGAAGGAAGGTTCGCCTTTCACCGCTATCATCGAGGTTACTAAGGGTATTGAGGAAGCTCTCCTCGCACACGGTCGCGTCACTGTTGACTTCCAATCTCTCAAGCTCACCCAGGCGAAAGGCGTCTTCCCATGTGGTGCCTGCCGTGTTCAAAAAGTGTTTAAACACTGGCCAACTTTGATTTTGGTTACCGCGCCTTGAGAACTCTGTATCTGCAAGTTATTGTTCCTGACATCGGCGGTATGGTTTCCTAATCTTTCTCAACGCTTCTTAAATATTCTACTGAAAGCTTAGAGGCCTAGTGAGAGCTTGTAGAACTTTCAGTTCAACCAGCAACGCTGCTCTTATCTCCCTCTCTAGAGTTCTTCCTCTCGATATGGAAATCGCGGCCAAAACTGAACTATACTTGAAAAAGTATAGATTGGTTGACGCAGAAATTCCACTCGAGCCTCCTTCCTTTCCACATCCTCTCCCTTACCCCACGTATTACTCCACTCCCAGTAATATTCCTGCTCTTTCCTTCCACGTGGCATATTATACAGATGGTTCCAGGACCAGAGATGGAGTTGGTGCCGGCATGTACAGGTTCTCTGGTCTCGATTGTGAACCTGAAGTAAGTGAATCTCATGTCCTTCCCCCTCATTGTTCTGTATTTCAGGCGGAAGCCCTTGGATTGGTTAAGGCACTTGAAAACGCAACCAATTTACCAAATCATCTAACTTTAGGATTCTTCCTGGACAACCTCTCAGTCGTGAAGTCACTTCCGAACTCTAAGACTGGTAATTACCTTATCAACAGAGCTCTGCTACTGATTTCGCGATTGAATCGCAATGGGAACAGGTGCATCACACAATGGATCAAGGGCCAATGAATCGTGGGTAATGACATTGCGGACACACTCGCAAAGCGGGGTGCGGAGTCTGCTAACCAAAGCTGTTACGAACTTGCTCCTTTGTCGTTTGTAAAATCAGCAATCTACGGGCGGACGCGTGAAGCATGGAAGAGCAGATTCCTCTCTCCTGCTCCATCTATCCACACCCGTTTTGGCCTTACTCCAACGAGTATTTTAGACAAAAGGTATGCGTACATCGTCCCTAGCGAGCACATCGTGGTTGGCCTGCTATCGGGACACACGTGGACGGACAGCTTCGCCCACAGGATAGGCGTCATTGACGATCCTTCCTGCCCTTACTGCGACGCTGGCAGGGAAGAAACTTTGTCGCACATCGTGCTAGAATGCAGCAGCCTTGATGTCCTTAAATTCCGCCTTCTTTCCACCTGTGCAGTAGAATTGGGGTACACTCCGCGGTCACTCAAAGACTTTATTTACAACAGGAGCACTTGGCGAGCCTGCCTGGAGTTCCTAAAGGCTTCGGATAGACTTAAGTCACGCGTCCGCGCGGAGGATTCCGTTCAACCGAGTGACTCGGACTCCTCACCTCATGGTTAACACCGGTCATTAGCAGCCGCTCGTAGACGAAACTCTGGCATGTGCCGCTGTTTAAGATCGGTTTCGCGACCTGCCCTGCGTATGTGATCGTCCCTGATGCTGTCTCTGTAACCCCACGACAGAGGGCAAATGGTTTGGTGATTCGAAGGCGCGGGCTGATCGGGAAATCGACTTATGCAGTGACCCATTTGAACGTGCTATGCAATCTCTGGTGTACTTTTGTGGTTGGTTGTCTTAGTACTGGTACTCTCACTACTGATCCTTGATATAAGACCTTAGTCTCAAAATATTTTATATATTGTACAAGTATATAGCCAAAGTTTTTTATTAACAATTATTTTACCTAAAACTTTTATTATTATTATTTTTTAAAATAAAATCTATCTTTTCCCAGCACTTGTTGAATTATTTTTACTTTTTCTAATATTCTTATCTAATAAACACCTGTCTCTATTTTATCTACCCTGGCCTGGGGAGTCTAACCTTTTTTAAACAACCTTGGTGGCGTGCAGCACCTTGGCACTTTGCTATAGTGAATTGTGGCTTGTATGCTTGCTACATTCATTTTAGGGCTCAAAAATTATACCCTTTGGTTAGTAGCCAATAAAACCATATTCTCTCGTTGAGGTACAGCTTGCACCACGATGACGAAGGCCAACAGCCTGAAACGCGTACGTTGTTGGCTTTTCTTGATTACTCAATAATGGGTATTTGGCCAATTCAAAAACTCACAAATACACTAAATAGTAACTAAGCACCCACCACTAAGATAAAATTATTTACTTTGTATAATTGACAATAAATAGGAACATTTTGTTAAAAACATGGCAAAAAAAAAATAAAAAAACTCATCAAAACAAACGCAAAAATTGACCATTGTGTTTTAACAGAAAACAAAACAAGATAACCAAAGAAGTAAGGGAATTTCCATCCAGAAGATACTGCCATCTTATGGCCAAGTGAAGTATTCATGCATATTACAGAAATCAAAGCTCTTCAAACAATTCTGAATTTTCCCAAGATTTCCATTAATTTTTCTTTGTCAATGTCTGAACTTGTCTGGGTATTCTAGGCTTAGAAAATGGGCTTCTTGGGTGAATTCAGCAATATGTAAACAGAACTATCAAACCTATAGCCACTTTTACTAAAGTTTTCCTTAGTAATGCACCCAGCATCTCCATCAAAATTCTGTGTTAGAAATTAATGGACAAAAATAGTCATTGTTAAAAATATTTTTAAATTATATACAAATACTAATATAAAGATTTAGTTTTTAAACAATGAGTAACCTAAGCTCCCAGAGCGTATCCATAAATTGCCAACTGTTTGGGCTTTCATGCAATTTAGGAGTCCTAACTTACTTGTTTTGATGAATCAGTTACCAGGTTTCTCTAGGCTGGCTTATGTCTTGGAAGGTTTAATAGAGCAGTATTGTTGTAAACGAGCAGTCCAAGTAGTGTAGTCGTCGTGTAAATTAAAACTGGAAGGAAGAGCTGCTGTATATAGGTCATAGTCCACAGTTTAATCCACTTGACAGTTGGACAGGTTTGATCTTGTACTTATTTGGTCTGATAATAAATTTGTGTTTTTTAAAAGCTTTTATTTAACTTGTTTCCCTGTTCGTCTGTCTGTCCACAAATCTTGCAATCGAGTTTTAATATACTTTTAGAGCACGAAGGATCTGAAATTTGGTACACTTTTCAGAACCCGATGACAATGCAAGTTGACAATTTTCAGACTTCTGGGTTGTCAGGGTGACCGGAAATGGACAAATATCCGAATCGCCTTTCAAATTTTGAAAAATTAATTTTGATATACAGTATAACCTCATTAATTCGACACACGCCAATTCGACACTCGACGATAATTCGACCATGTTCTGATGTCCCGACCTCCGGCCTATCAAATAACAAACAGTAATTCGATACTATCGATAATACGACACTTCCGATAGTTCGACCATTTTAAAATTCGAATTTCGACAGTTGAAGGTTTTTTTTTACATACAACTTTACCGCTAAAGGTATTACAGTGGCGGCAAGGGGCGACTATCGGCGGTCGCCGATATAATCTCGCCTGCGCACTTTTGGTTTCTGTTTAGTTTAAGTTTCACATTGCAGTGCCGTTGTTGCGCAATTTCGCGAGTGTTATTGTTTTTTTTTACACGGAAATTTAGGCATCGTGTGCTAATCTATATATATAAACGAAAGTTGTGAAAAATGTTAAACATCTTATAACTCAAGAACGGCTGAACAGATTTGGATGAAGCTTAGAACCAGCAGACGGACATAGTATACTTTGTATCCCGTTCTACCGCGTCTAGAACGGCTGAACTGTCAAATACATTCATTTATACAGGTGTATCAGAAGCGCATGCGCGAGCGACACTCAACGAGGCTTACCCACGAGCTCACAGGTTGAATGCTGAATAATAAAGTTTAATTTATGTTAGAAATATTTCTCCTTTTGTAAATAAATACATTGTGTATTTTGTTTAAAATATCAGCTTTAAATATATCATAAGAAAACATCTTATTAAAATTTTAATAAATGTTTTCAAAAATATTATGTTTCAAAATATATTCAAATGTATATAACAGTATTTATATGTGATGATTTAAGACCATGGAATTGTTGTAAATAACTAAGCTTAAAATACCTCCCGTAAAAATCAATACTACTTCAAACAAGGTAATTGCCTTACGTCATTATCGCGTACCCCTAAATGACCAACTTGAAATACAAACACAAATTGAACAAATGCTTGAACACACACACACGGTATAATTACAACCTCTCTATCTCCCTATGCCAGTCCTATTACGCTTGTCACCAAGCGTGACAAATCAAAACGCTTCTGTGTTGACTATCGTAGGATTAATGAAATCATTGCACCAGACGTCCATCCTCTCCCCTTGATAGAGAATATACTCGACAAACTCTCGCGCGCCAAGTATTTCTCCTCAGCCGACATATCTTCTGCCTACTGGCAGGTCGAGATAGATCCCAGTTCCCGTCACCTTTTAGCTTTCGTGACCTTAGACGAGCAATACGAATTTTGTAGGCTTCCTTTTGGGATGCGCAACTCACCACAGATTTTTGAACGCGCAATAAACCAAATATTCCAAAAATATAAGTTAAACTTCATAGCCTACTATTTCGATGATTTCATTATCTTTTCGGGCCTTAGAAGAGCATATTCAACACTTAGGACAATTCCTGGAGATCTGCCAACAGGAAAATATTAAACTAAACTATAAAAATTGTAAATTTTTGAAGACATCAATAGAATTTCTAGGATACACCGTTAAGAACGGAACCTACACACCGCAGACTCGAAACCTCGATATTATTAACGCTATCAAACTTCCCTTCAACCAAAAAACGTTACAGTCCTTTTTAGGAGCCGTCAACGTGTATAACAAGTTTATACCAGATTATGCCCGTCTCAGAGCACCACTCAACAATTTACTTTAAAAAGACACTAAATGGCAATGGGACGAAAAATTTCAACAGGCATTCACGGCTCTCAAGGAGAACTTAACACGTAAGCCCGTATTACATCTGTATCAGGATGGCTTACCCTGCCGCTTGTACTGTGACGCCTCCATCCAGGGAATCACAGGAATTCTCAAACAAGTACATCCGGACGGAAAAATTCATCCCACACAGTATTACAGTAGAGCACTGCGCCCTCACGAACGCAATTATACCATTTCAGAGTTAGAATGTTTAGCGTTTGCTGAAAGCATCGAAAAATTTCGCATCTAACTATCCGGCACCAAATTCACTGTCTACTCCGACCACCAAGCCTTCAATGGCTTAAAACTATTAAAAACCCCTCAGGACTACTTTTTAGGTGGAGTTTAAGACTATCCACTTACGACTATGAAATATAGTACCTCAAGGGTACACAACAACACGAGGCCGACTTACTTTCTCGCAATCCATTTTGTGGATTTCTCAGTGCTCATACTATTAAGAAACACCAACCGAATTTCACGAATACCAGTGTCGCTGTAGACGTCAACGGTCTACACCATACGGCGAAAAAGTGTAAATCGAATAATATTACCCGAAGCTCTTCAACACTCGCTTATGACCCAGGTTCACAGCGAATACAACCATCCCGGTATCTCCCAAATGGCTCGCCTAATCTCTGCTTAATATTATCGGAAAGGTAGGGCCAAATCCATACAAAAATTTGTAAATTCCTGTCATACCTGCCAAATCATCAAACAACCCAAAGGTAAGCCTTATGGCACCTTAGGACAAATTCCCCCACCACAGCAACCATTCAATCTAATATCAATAGATATACAATATCCGGATTTTCGAAATACGGATACTCCAAGACGTATCTTCATGTTATAGTGGATCACTTGACCAGATACGCTTGGGCATTCCCATCGATATCTACCAGTACCTTAACGTACATCGAAACCCTAAAAAATGTACTACAACAAGGGTCTCCAAAACGCCTACTTTCGGATAGAGCGCCCGCATTCACCTCCGAAAAATTCCCCAAATTTCTGCTATCTCGCTGTATACAACCACTACTTACCACCAGTAACAATCCGCAAGCTAACGGATTGATAGAACGATTGAACGCCACAATCACTGGAAAGCTAAGGTTACTATATCTCGAAAACCCGAAGACATCCTGGACCAAATTAATTAAGCAAGTCGTCCAAATCTATAATCAATCCTCGCACACCGTCACAGGTTTCCCACCGATATTTTGATGTTTAATAGCATCACACCAGAACAAAAAAAAAAAAAAAAAAAAAAAACATTAGAACCCGTTCCCCGATGTACAGAAAGCTAGGCAACTTGCCTTCAGCAGAACACAGCTTAAGCATGAAAGGGGCAAACAGAGATATGTAAAGGTCATCAAGCCCCGCATTTCGAGATTGGTGACCTAGTCCTCGTAAAAAATTATAAACATCCCGATACGGAAAAACTGGCACCATACTTCACAGGCCCGTTTACAATTATAGAAATTATATCTTCGAACGTAGTCCGAATTAACAGACCCAATCGACCCCTAAATAAAGAAGATGATACAGTTCATGTGAACAAACTTAAATACTATACAGAAAACATCTTATTCCTCGCGCACCCGCAACTATTTCAAACACCTCGCGTAACACCTGATGTACACTTAGTAGAATTTAAACATTTAAGTCCCACGATATTTGACGCTCAGAAATCCCGTCTTATACCCCGACTTGCTCAGCTCCTTTTCTTCATCTTACTGCAGAGATCTTCCAATAATAGTAAGTAAGGATCACATTAAACAGAATGACAAAACCAATGTCACTAATCCATAGCCATCAGAAAACCAGGCAATAACCGCGTTTCCACTGGTACATCTAACTTTAAGCCAGTCCAATTGGAAAGGGTGGACAACCACCAAGGAAACAAGCTGTCCCCGCAAGGGGCCCCTGACCTAAATAAACAACGATTAAAATAACTCCCCCCCCTCTTTCGTTTGACACGAGCTAACAAACAGCCGACATTGTCTTGTCACGGCCCATCGCCACTGCCGAGTGTCACACTAAGGAATTTTCGCCAGCTATTAAATCAAATATTAGTGCGTGCCTTTCACTATATACCGTTCTAATCCCTAACCAATTAATCTACGCCGATGTCCTGTTTAGCTACAAATAACTTGCCTAACACGTTATTTTACATTTACTAACAAATCAGTCCACTAACACAATAACTATTTAATTCAATAACTAATCCCGCCTACTGATCCCCAATGAATTAAAATATCTATTCTTTTATTAATAACCCAAAACCAAGTCACCAGGTCTAGATTCTCTCGCCCACGATCAACTTGTCCACTTAACATCGACACTTAGATCCAAGGATAACATTTTACCTACAAAAATCACACACACCCACATATGTTATAATAAAAACCCTTGACCGGTTAGAATAGATCGCCGTGTTTCCTGCACACACAATATAAATGCCGCTTTAAGAAGAATCACGTTTTCACCAAAACATGGCGCAGGGAACAAAAAATCGACAAGATTAGGACTCAGTAAGTTTCACAGTTGGAAACAATGTGACTCACGAGCCGCGTCAAACATAAAACAAATTCGATAAGTTAGAACAACTTATGCCAACAAGACCAAAGCTATCGCAATCGAGGCAAATTTACATTCTTTTCCGCATATATCACTTCTATATAATTCTACTTACTTTCTTCCTCGTTGGACATTTTTAATTTTTCATTTTAATATCCTTTATATAATCATTATCTAGCTCTTATAATTGTTTTTTTTACGTTAACCAATCAACAACAAAAGCCTTTATTGAGGACCTCTCGTCCTATGAAGGATTCGCCAGTTTACAGAGTAATTGAAGAGAAGAGAACTAAGAATACAGAGAGAAACCTATAAGTAGTAGGTAGAGTGTAGTATTTTCTACACTGTGACTATATACAACAGCAGCAACAAGGCTTTTACTGGAATCAAAGTCCCATACAGGAATCGTCATTCTAATCCTGACAAAGATTATTTACATATAATTATTTACATCAATTATATTATGTATATAACTTCCTCTTCTCTTCAGCCGTCTTCCAAAATTTGAACAACGCAAACGCGCCAGCTCTGTTTCTCACCACCTCATTCAACAGGAGCTCCAAAGAGAGTCCATCAAGGCCTATTTCACTGAGGAGCACTTCTCGTTCGTCTTTCAGCCCCATACATGAGAGTATATGGTGATGTAGCCCCGGCTCCATTTTTGTCCCGCAAATCTCGCATGTCCATCCGTCTGTTTTAATATTTTGGGGCGATCATCAGTAAAGAGAACCGAGAGGATTCTCAGTCCAGCAATACACCGTTTGACCCGGAGCGGGAAATCGTTGGACAGATAGTGTTTCGATAACGGAGTTGAGCAGATGTTTTTATAGTGTGGGTATAGTCTTGAATTTGTTATTCCTGTGTGATCCTTTTGCAGAGATTGATATATTGCAGTCCTGATTATGTGGGGAATTTCTCTTTGTAATGTTCTATAGTCTGTGCAGAAATTCAACCATTGAAATCCGGTGGTGTTTAAAATATTAACTATACTTTCTGTGAAACCTATATATATTTTTCGTTGCGTTTGAGATTTCTCACAGCTGGGACAAGCAGAGCAGCGGCAATCTAGTTTCACCCATTCCCAGCATTCTCAACCAGAATTTTTAGGTAAGTTTCAAGACTGTAACGCTGAGTGATATTCTTTCCAATTCTATCCTGAGCATGTATCCGGGGTGTATCTTGGTAAATTTAGATATCTTCGCATAAATGAGTCCTGAATTTGATCAACAATTAATGTATGCTCATTTGCCCAAACAGGTGCCGCATATAGCAGGGTTGATAGAACCATCGCGTCAAGAAGTTTCATAGAGGATTTAAAAGAGTTCATCTTCGACCTGGTCAGAATAGGCCATACCGCACCACTGGCAGCGAGAGCTTTACCCTTATAGTATAATGCGGCTTGCTTAAAAGAGTTTGTTGAGGTGAGTGGATATCCTAGATACATGTATCTTTCCGTGACATTCAGTGGTTGTTGTCCCCAATACCAATTATCGGAATTTGACCGCTTCCCACCATTGCGAAATACCATTATTTTTGATTTGTTTTCATTCAGCGTTAGCATATTTTCCTCAAAATATTTTCGTACCATATTAATTTTTGACTGCAAATTGTTCTTAGATTCGCCTATCAGTACAATATCATCTGCATATAGTAACAAATGGATATTTCCATGCTTTGGCAGATAAATACCAGGTATATCAGAGCAGTCAAAAGTACTAATCAGGTCATTAATAAAATGTATGAATAAGTAAGGAGATAGTGGTTCACCCTGTAACACTCTGGATTTTATTTTGATAAATTCAGTGAATGAATTGTTCCATCTCACCGCAGCTGTCATGTTTTCGTAGTAATTCTTAATTAGATTTATAAATCGGAAATTCAATCCAATGTCTAGCAGTTTTTTCCATAGGAGGGCTTGGGGCACCGTATCAAAAGCCTTTTTAAGATCGATAAAGAAAGCGTAGAACTTTCGTCTTTTACGTCTAAGTGTGAATTGGATTAGTGAGACTAAAGTAAAAATATGATCCTGGCATGAATGTTCTTTTCTGAAGCCCGCTTGATTTTCCGGTATAATTGCTCTATTTTCGGTTCAGTTGCTTAGTCGTATTTTCATTATTGATGAGAAAAGCTTAGCGAGGTTGCTTAGAAGTGCTATTCCCCGATAATTGTGAGGATTGTCGGCATCACCATTTTTAAATATGGGATGTATAATTGTTTTGCACCAAGTTGTTGGGAAATGACCAGTTTTTAGAACTCTATTGTAAATATCTTTTAAGGCAGTCAAATAAGCTGTGGGCAGGGCTTTTATAGCTTCATTAGGAATATTATATAAGTCCACAAGCCTTATTGCGCTTCAAGCGAGCGATTTCTCCAGTTATCTCCGACAAGGATATTTCGGCCATTAACTCGTCGTCTGGCATCAGTATAACTCTTATGGGCCAATCGTACTTGACTGGTGGCGAAGTCGCGAGAAGTTCGGTATAAAACTGTTGCCATTTTTGAAAAGAAATGTTTCCGAGAGTTGTTCTTCTATTTTTAAGCAGTGATATTGTTTTCCAAAAACCCGCAGAGTCCCTCACCTCCTTCAACCTCTCTTGTATTTTCGTATAGTAGGTTTTCTTTTTGCCGGTCAGAAGTGATGAGTATTTCTTTTTTAATAAAGCGTATGCCTTGCGGTCTCCTTCACTGTTTGATCTTATGTAGATTTTAACTTGAGATTTTAGAGATTTTTTTGTTAAGTAGCACTCACTGTCGAACCAAGGTTTGGATTTAGGACCATCGGGTGTTATTACTACTTGCATACCAGCAGTATGCATTGCACTCCGGATTTGATTGGTGAAATTATTAGTTAGCATTTCAATCGGTGAATTCCAAGATCCTTGTATTGCGACTAGATTCTGTATGAAGGTAGTCTCTTTTTCGGATGCCCATTTGTACTTTTTAAAGGTACAAGGTGTAGAGCTTTCAAGTTTTATTCCAACTAAATTGGAGTCCATTTTAATAACCATTGACATATGATCCAAATATGGAAGTGGATTAATCAACAAATCAATTCTATGTTCTAGGAGCGTGTGAGTAACTATACAGTAATCTACCACAGAGGAACCCCGTTCTAATATGTAGGTGTATTCCCCATTTTCATCACTCTTCGTTCTTCCATTTATAATTACCAGGAGGTCATCTTCAAGAAAATTTATAAATTGCACTGCATTAGGGGAAATTACCTCGTCTTTGGAGTTACGACTGGCATTTAAAGAGGTGGGCAGCATTAGTGGGTTGTGTAGGTATCCCTGTGCGCGTGTTCAAATCACCAGCTAGTACAACTTCGTATCCCTCTGAAATTTTAACTTCTATACATTCCTGTAAAATATTTCTGTGTGTGTTGGTCATATAATTTTCATTAGGTGGTAGGTAAACAAAAAAAAAATACATGTTAATATTCTGGTGTTCAATTTTATAGTAATAATTATCCAGTGTTTTTCTATTTCATAATTTACTAATATATCTATAATAGTACAAGGTGATCCAAAAGTACCGCACAACTTTAAAAATTAATAACTCCGCGAATATTTGCGCTAGAGCAATGCAGTAAACACCATTGTGTGCAGGATGCAATTGAATTTTTTATGGCAAATAATGAAAAATTCGAAATTGATTTCAGTTACAACTTTATTCGCTAGATGGCGCTCTACCAGAATCAGAGATTCAGCGGCCAAATTGTTTGATAAATTGAAAAATATAACTGAACGACACGTATTTTTCCTTTTTGAATACCAGGAAAGAACCCTAATAATATCAAATGATAAATTAATAAAACACCATTTCGCCAAAAGTTAGAAGAATTGGTTGACGATTTTTAAATACAATCTGAGATATGTAAAATAGGTATATGCAAATTAAAACATGTAGCAAAAAATATTTATATTTTAGATGGGGTTTTGTGAAATAGATTGAATGTTTGAAAATAACTACTGATATCAATACACGATTTTTAAAATGTTAATATAGTACCAAAAATTAAGATGGCACTACAAATAGGATTTCTTGCTATAAGGAATGTGTAGTTTCTTGACTAATTGGCGACACTTGATTATTTAACTGGATATTTGTCATGATCCAACAAATGAAATATAGAGGGGAGTGAAAAATATATTTGTCGTACTTTATTCCAAATATCCTATGGGTTTGTCAAATGTTATCATTGTTTATTATACTGTACATAATTTTGAAAATGTATCCCCTCAAAAAAATCATTTTTAAATCGACCTTTTGCGTTAAAAGACGTGGTAGTAAAATCAATTTGTATTATTTTTTGCGCAAAATTTCTAAAGTTGGGGGGGGGGGGGGGGGGATACAGAGAATATTCCTTATGCTATTTATTCTAATGAGCGAAGAGCGATAAACTAAACATAAGGGGTAAAATTGTGTACGAGGTGTGTTCAAAAGGTATCGCGACTTTTGTGTTTTTTCAAAAATTATTTATTTATTCATGAATACCTATTTTGTCCCCTTCAAAGTAATCCCCATGAGATATTATACACTTGTGCCAACGGTTTTTCCAATCTTCGAAGCACTTCAAAAATCATTTAAAAAAATCTTTTTCAGCAATTCCTTCGATGCCGTCTTTATCTCGTCAAGCGTAGCGTAACGTCGTCCTTTCATGGGCCTCTTCAGTTTAGGGAACAAGAAAAAGTCACAGGGGGCCAGATATGGGGAATACGGTGGCTGAGGCATCATTAGTGTGTTGTTTTTGGCCAAAAAGTCGCGCACAAGCAACGATGTGTGAGCAGGGGCGTTATCGTGGTGCAAAAGCCAATTTTTGTTCTTCCACAAATCCGGGCGTTTCTGGCGGATTGCTTCGCGCAAATTGCGCATAACTTGCAGGTAATATTCCTTATTGAACGTTCTACCCTGTGGCAAGAACTCATGATGCACCACGCCCCTGCAATCGAAGAAAACTGTCAGCAAAACTTTCACATTCG
Source organism: Cordylochernes scorpioides (assembly GCA_030710605.1). Taxonomy (NCBI): domain Eukaryota; kingdom Metazoa; phylum Arthropoda; class Arachnida; order Pseudoscorpiones; family Chernetidae; genus Cordylochernes; species Cordylochernes scorpioides. Next base: position 48,078,999 of record CP092881.1, on the reverse strand, counting down.
ACCGAACTTGGCGCGCTTTTTTCGGTCTTGGTTCGTGCGGCAGCTTCCATTGAGATGATTTAGCTTTGGTTTCCACGTCATGACCATGAACCCACGCTTCGTCACCAGTTATGACCCTCTGGAGCAAATTTGGTTCGTCGCGGACAGAGTCCAACATCTCATTAGCAATGTTCATGCGATGCTGTTTTTGGTCGCAATTGAGCAATTTTGGTACGAATTTCGCGGCGACCCGTCTCATGCCCAAATCATTGATAAAAATCGAATGGCACGAGCCAATCGATATGTTTAGGTCCTCAGCAACTTCTCTAACGGTGATTCGACGATTGGCCAATATCATTTTCTCCACTTCATTAATTTTTTCGTCTGTTGTTGAAGTGCTCGGGCGTCCGGCACGCTCTTCGTCGTTCACATCTTCTCGGCCTTCTGAGAACATTTTGTACCACCGATAAACGTTGCTTCGGTCCAAGGTAGCTTCTCCGTATGCCACAGTCAACATTCGGAATGCATCCGCGCACTTAATTTCGTTTTTCACACAAAATTTGATACAGGTTCTTTGATCCATTTTTTTAATAGGTAAAAATCGAAGACGATCCAAAACACCTGCAAGCAAAGCAGCTATCAACAATTAAGTGAATATTCAAAATGGCCGAGCTTGTCGGCATAAGTGAGAGACATGAGTACCAACATAAAGCCACAAAAAGATCGAAATTCGGATATACGTAACCCGTGAAAATTCAAAATTCGCGATACTTTTTGAACACACCTCGTATATCAGTGTTATTCGAAAAGGTATAACACTTTGGCCTGCACGACATAATATAAGATGTGGGCAAATGACAAACAAAAAATTACTGTTCACAGAAAAAAAAAGAGCCAAGATGTGAGGACAGCATTTATTATTCCCATAACCCAAAAAACAAAGAGCTGCAAAATATAACACATGAGGTAACTGCCTTCTCTCCTGTATTAGGTCACAATCCTTGCTCAATGTGGCGCCCTTCATTCTCAAACACCGCCTGCAGACGATAGATGACAGAATGGTCACAATTAAATAGTTGAAATTTATAAAACGTGCCATCTGATAGAAGCCTTCAACATGGCCAATGTGGTAGGCCGGCATCGATAAAAATGCGACTTAATGTACCCCCATAACCGAAATTGTAAGGCGTCAAGTCTGGTGATATTGGAGGCCACTGGTATATAAAGTGGCGACTTATCAACGAATTTCCCCCCGAACGTATCCTTCAGCAATTGTTTGGCACCGCGGGAGATATGAGGAGGTCCTCCATCTTGCATGAATGTTATTTCGCTTAGTGCTTGTCTGTCCTGCAATATGGGAATAACCTTTTCTCTCAAAAGTTGAACATAACGTTCACCAGTTACAAAAACGGTTTAAAAGTTCTTCCATTTATTTTTTCAAAGAAAAATGGCCCAAAAATAAAAGAAGAAGTGAACCCACACAAAACTCTAACTCTGTGCTGATGAAGTGGTATTTCTGTAAAAATCCTAGGGTTTTCTGTTGCCAAAATGAGTCAGTTTTGAATGTTAAATTCTCCCTTTAGATAAAAGTGAGCATCATCTGTTCTTAGAACATTTTACAGCCAGTTTTCATCAATATCAATTTGCTGGAAAACCCATGCAGCGAATTCTTGACGCTTCTCAAAATCGCTGACTTTCAACTCGTGAAAACTTTGAATTTTGTTAGGGTATTTTTATAGAAAAATTCTGAATGTGTGTTCTCTCCCAACTGTTCCATACGAAATCCCCGTTTGTCGAGAAACTTGTCTAGCACTTACTTCTCCATACGTGGATAACGTTTCAATAACTTCAGCATTCTGCAAAACCGTAACAGCCACTGACTTGCATGTCGATGGTCTTCCACTCCGAGGTTTTGCTTCCAGAGATCCAGTTTTCTCAAAACTTTTAATTAATTGCTTTAGAGAGTAGCAACTCATTGGTCCTTTACCGCTTCGAATATCTTTAAAGGAACGAAACGCTCGTAAAGCTTCAGTGGCAAATTCTGAATCACAATTTAAAAATTCACCAAGAGTGCTTTATCCTGTAGTGACGGCATTCCAGGGGGAAGGGGAGAAGTCCGACCACACCTCCTTTCGGTCCCCCCTGGACCCTTGGAATATTTGACCAAATTCTGGTTCGTTTCCAAGATGACTAACGTTGCAACGGCACCCATTTTCAAATGAGGAGCAAAACTGATATCTCCAGTAATGCTACCGCGTCCGGGGTAACCGCCGCGTCAGGAGCTGCAGCTCGAGCTCATGATGATAAATCTACTACGAGGACACAATTCAATCTACTACAACTCAATATAAATGGCACCCTGAGGAAAATAAAGAGCTGACTTGTCTTCTCTGTGATAACAATGTACATATTACTTGTCCTCAGAAGACAAAATTGTATCAGAATCTGAGATTCAATATCAAAGATTATACAACACTACGAAAGGACAGACCGGGAGAATTCGGAGGAGGACTTGCAATTTTGATTAAAACTCTAGAACAGTGATTCTCAACCTTTTTTTGTTGCGGCATTATTTTAAAGATTTGAAAATTTGGCGGCACAATTTTAGAATTTCGCGGCACACTTTTGCTAACTTGAATGCAAGAAAATTCAAATTATGTATCAATATTTCTATGCAAAATATAAGTAATATATATCTCTAACATTCAATTTGCTAATTTCGTTATTTTAAAAAGTAAAAAAATGAAAAAGAAAAAAAGAAAAACCAATACAAACGTGAACATAATCATATGACTAAAATTCGGCGGCACATTTTTAGAATTTCGCGGCACACAAAATTACCGCGGCACATTGGTTGAGAATCACTGCTCTAGAAATCAAATTTAAGGAAATCGCCTATAATCAGAGTAAGCCTAGAGAAAGCACGACAGAAGCTCAGGCAATAGAAATCTATCTTACAGATAAAACAATTCCAGTCATGAATGTTTATCACCACGATAATACTAGCATCAATGCAGGCCTGAGAGAGACATTAAATGAAGCGTCTTCGGATATCGCAATCATAATTGGTGATTTTAACGCCGAAAGACCAACTTGAAGATCACCTGTCCAGGTTAACAAAGGTCAGCAGGTTGTGGATATGCTAACAGACCTCGACCTTGCACCGTTAAATAACGAAAAGAACACCTATCTATCTGAGTCCACAGGCACAGAATCCGCAATAGACATCACAGCGATAAATTACAACATCGCACCCACAACACAATGGAAAATTCTGAAAGTGCAATCAGTGACCACAGACCAATTTTAACAACCCTAAAATTCAAAATTGAGAATTTCCAACAGAATAAAAGAACACTGGGAAAAAATTCACAGAAAAGCTTGAAGAACTGTGCAACGAAGAATTAAATCACAGAACGATTGACAAAAAATTGGAAAAATTCTCTTCGAACATATCCAAAGCTGCAAAAGTATCGATACCTAGAGATAGACGTAAAGACCTGTGAATACTTTACTGGAAGGACCACAATATCGAGGCAATGATTGCAGAGAGAGACAATATCGATGAACTTCTTAAAACAAATAAAACAGAAGAAATCATAAAGGAACTCATTGAAATTAGTCACAAAATAGAACAAGAAATTTGGATATTCGAACAAGAAAAATGGGCAGAATTCTGCAAAAAAAAAAAAAAAAAAAAAGGATCCAAAAAAGGAAAGCCATCACTGGAATATAATTAGTGTTATAAAACAATCAAAACCAACAACACTAATCCTCCAATACTCTAGCCGATATGAATAGCGAGAACGAACAAACAGATGGCTGAAATAATTGCTGAATATCTTTCAAGCACTTCCAGACTCGGCTATACGAATGAAGGCAAGACTCTAAAAAATAATGTAAACAGGTTAGTTAAACAAGCAAGAAATTACCATCAACAAAATATTTACTCGAGAGACTTCACACTGAATGAGCTAAACTCATCAATAGAAAAGTTAGATACAAGAGGTCACCAGGAGATGATCTAATCTTTGGTCAAATGATTAAACACTTTGGAGTGGAAGCTAAAATTCAACTCCTAAGAATACTCAAGATTTCCTAGCAAACTGGTAAACTACCAAAGAATTGGAAGATATCAATTATAGTGCCAATACTGAAACCAAACAAAGATGACAAGGAATGCAAGAACAATCGGCCAATAGCTCTTACCAGCATACTTTGTAAAATAACAGAATGAATTATCCACTCTAGGCTCATAGTCTGGCTCACTAACAATAATAAAATAAGCTTCCACCAAACTGCCTAAATATCCAGACACTGTACAACTGATAAACTGTTCTACTTCTGTCAATCAGAAATAGATTTCTAGGAAAAACCGACAAAGAAGACAACGGCCGTATTCCTGGATATGACCTCAGCTTTTGATCGAGTGTAGAAATTATTTGAAAGGCTGCACAACATCGGAGTAAGAGGAAACACCTTGATCTGGATTGCAGACTTCTTAAGGGGAAGAAGGATAAAGGTTCGGGTCAATGGAACATTTTCCAAGGACCGAAGAATATGGGCTGGTGTACCTCAGGGATCTGTGCTCAGTCCTCTACTCTTCTCGCTATATATTAACTGTTGTTTATGTAAATAGATGAATATTATTTGTATTATCTTAAGCCTCAATATGTAAAAATGTATGTATATATAATGTGGACATTTGTTGTTGGCCATGGTCAAGTTTGAGCTCTTGTACGTCTAATTACGACACAACAAAAGTGGCGACGAGGATGCGGGATCTACAGAGCCAGTAAAAAGCTGAGGAAAACGGCGTCTATGCAAGTATAATAACTACATATTTTAAACTATCTGGATCAAGAAAACAAAGGAGTAGAAAAGATCAGCATGACAAGTTCAAAGTTAATAGTACCTTTTAAATGCTATAGCCCAGTGGAGGACACTTCGATCTTTCTGTACAAAAATTTGAGGCTTTCTTTTTGGCATCTGAAGGAGGAGATTAAAGTGCTGATTTTTACCTCGCTACCATATTCTGAAACTTTGAAGCAGGGAAACGACATTTTCTTCCTGGTCTAATGAAAGATCAACCCTATGATACTATCATTCAAAGAATTAAGCTGCATTTGGATCCAAAGAAGAAAGTGATACCACAGCGATGCAGATTTTTAAAGAGAATTCATCAGGAAGGAGAATCAATTTCGGAATATCTTAGAGAATTGAAACATTTAGCAATAAATTGTAATTTCGGCGATATGCTGAGAACCATGATGCGAGACCGTTTTGTGGCTGGAATCAAGTTGGAAAGCCTGCAAAAGAAGCTACTACAAGAACACGACGTTGTCACCCTGGATAAAGTTTTTCAGTCGCGATCTCGTTCGAACTGGCGGAGATAAATACAAGAGAATTACAAGATAAATTAGTGGCCAAGATATCCCCTGTGAATGGAAAAGATAAAAAGGGTGAGTACAATAATAGTATGGTGCAGCAAAGGTCTTTCAGGCGAAGGGGAGAAATAATATGTTATAGATGTGGTGAAAGACATTCACACGTGGCCTCTGTTTGCCCTCATAGAACAAAGACTTGTTTTAAAATGTAAAAAACTGGGTCATTTAAGTAGGGTCTGCAAAGCTAGTAAAAAAATGTGGGGATGTAAATATGCACAAAGGACTCTATATATTCTGTACAGGGCGAAACTGATGCCACAATAAATTTAACAGTAGATGAATATTCTTTGTAGCCTGCTACATAGATGATATTTTGGTTGCAGGAAAAGACTTTGAAGATCATGAACAAAAGTTGGATCTAGTGTTTAGATGATTGCTAGAAAAAAGTTTAAAGTTGAACCTATATAAATGTAAATTAAAAAAAAAATCGGTGGAATATTTAGGGTTTAAAATGGATAACTATGGACTGCATCCCTTAGAAAATAAAATTAAAGCAGTGATAGAGGCGCCTGAACCTAAAGAATGTTTCGCAATTAAGATCTTTCATAGGACTCTTAATTTATTATTATAGATTCATAAATAATATAGCAAACATTTTAGCCTATTCTATCAACTTTTGAATAAAAATTGTAGATGGAATTGTACGAAAGAATATCGAATGTTATTTAAAAAATGTAAATCATTATTAATGGACTATGGACTAGGCGTAATTCTGAGTCATAGACATGATAGAAAGGAAGAATGCCCTATAGCTTTTGCTTCTAGAACATTAACTAAAGCGGAAAAACGTTTCTCTCAACTAGAAAAGAAAGCGTTGAGCATAACTTTTGGCGTTGAGAAATTCAGACAATACTTACTGGGACGAAATTTTGTATTGGTCACAGACAATCGACCCTTAATTCATATATTTTCACCTCATAAACCAATTCCCATATGTGGATCATCCAGAATTAAAAGATGGTCCTTAAAATTAGCTGCATTTAATTATACTGTGGAATTTCGAAAAACTAGTGATAATTCCAATGTTGACGCATTGTCAGGTCTTCCTTTAGAATCGAGTGTCAGGGAGTCTCTTGATGAAGACCAGGTACTTCTTCTCAGGAAGTTGAATGAGGTACCGTTCTCTTTTATGGAGGTGGCATATGAGACGCCCCAAGTATTAAGGAATGTTAGAGAAGGCAACTGTGTGTGGAAATTCACAAGGGTACCGAGGGAAAACCACTAGCTCTTGATTATAATATCAATGAGGAATTAAGTTTGGAGTTTGGTTGTCTTCAATGGCGTGAAAGAGTGGTAATTTCCCAAAAATTAAGATCTTTAATTTTAAATGACTTGCATGAAATACACATGGGGATTATTAAAATGAAGATGATTGCCAGACGGTATTTTCTGGTGGCCAGGCATAGACAGTAACATCGAGGAATTAACTAGAGAATGTAGAGTATGCCCAGAATCGGCAAGCATGCCCCCGGCTACCACCTCGGAATGGATTTGGCCCGAAAAACCGTGGCATCAACTTCATCTTGATCTAGCGGGTCCGTTCATGGGAAGAATGTTGTTGGTTCTCGTGGACGCATACTCAAAGTGGATAGAAATTTTATCATCAAAGATATTACCAGCAAAACGATTATAAATCATCTTAGAGAATTTTTTCCAGATTTGGATTGCCCTAATTTTTGGTTACAGATAACGGAAGACAGTTTGTCTCCGGTGAATTCGAGCAATTTACCAAAATGAATGGTATACGGCACACTAAGACCAGTCCGTATAATCCTAGTACAAATGGTTTAGCTGAGAGATATGTAAGAGAGTTTAAAAACCTTTTGAGAAAGAATAATGGGAAGGATGATTTAGAGACGAATCTACAAAGATTCCTATTTGCTCATAGAGCATTCCCCCAAACTGTAATAAAGGAATTCCCCCGCGGAACTGCTAATAAAGAGAAGTTTAAGACCAAGATTCTCGAATTTAATACCAAGATGGGAAATCCGCGAGAGGTATTTCATGAGGCCGTAAGAAGGCAGGAGCAGTTTACTACAGGTTGCGAGGTTTATTTCCGCAACTATGCAACTGGACCTAAATGGAAAAAAGGTACATTTTGAAATTATTGAGCTACCGTCACTAACTTATAAGTTGCGAGGGCGTCGTGCATAAGAGGCATATCATTCAATTGCGACCTGTGAGAAAGAAACAAGTGGAGACAAGAAATTTGATACTTCCTCGAACATCAGGAGAGAAGCCTGTAGGTGGAAGTCAGAAATAAAGTGAAGAGGAGGTTCCAGAGGTTACATCAGGAAACTAGGAGGAGACTGCTTCTGTGCACGTACCCTCTTGCACTCCTATACCAGGGCCTGCTGCTGTGCACGTGCCCTCTTGCACTCCTAAACCGGAGCCTGCCGCTGTGCAAGTGCCCGTCCGCAGTCCTAGACCTCAGAGAGCCAGGAAACCCCCCGACTAAGGGGGGAGATGTGTTGTGTATGTAAATAGATGAAGATTATTTGCATTCTTTAAAGTCTCATTATGTAAGAATATATGTGTATATAAATTGGACATTTTTTGTTGGCCAAACGAAAATAATAAGAGCTAAAAAAGAGTCATGGTCAAGTTTGAGTTGTTGTACATCTAATAACGACACAACCTTAACAACATCCATCCTCACTGAAGACACAAAAGTTGCCTGTTATGCAGATTATATAGCCATATGGCACACAAGTAGCAGTATAGAAATATCACAAAAATACTGAACACATCAATGAGAGGACTGGAGAAGTGGGCAATGAAACTCAAAATGACCATAAACCCAATAAAAACAAACCTATGCGTCTTCTCCACTGACAGGAAAACAGGCATACATTTAATCCCAAAATAAGCATAAACAACCAAATAATTGATAAAATCAGAAATCCAAAATACCTAGGTGTGATCCTTGATGAGGAATTGCGATTTACAGAACACATAATTAGCACCTCAAATAGAGCTACCAGAAAACTAAATATTCTGAGAAGGTTATGTGGAACAAATTGGGGAGCAAAACCCAAAATTCTCAGAACAACATACATCATCTCTTAATAAGGCCAATAATGGAATATGCGACACCTGTTTGGGATCCCTCAAGTTCATCACTAAAAAGAAGACTAGACAGTGTCCAAGCAAAAGCGGCCAAATTAATCACTGGTTCTATTTCAAATACCAACAATTAGAAAATTCAGAGAGAATGTGGTCTAGACCTATTTGAAAGCAGAAGATAATTAAAAACAATAAAATTTATCAATAGCTTAAAAACTAAAGAAACCGAACACATATCCCATAGAACCTATTTAAACTGGACACAAAAAGAAAGGCTCAAAAGA